>JAPYKE020000059.1:1795000-2115000 GCA_028554795.2 Sinohyriopsis cumingii | reverse complement strand
GGATAATTCTGCACCAGGAACTCGCGATGTCGGCTGGCAAATGTGCGAAATATTGTAACCGTGGAGCTCGAAGTAGGTGATAAAGTGTTTATATATCTTCCCTCTAGTAGTGGCACATTGTAAGTCAAACGTAAAGGGTCATTTTATGTCAAGCTGGTGAAAGGCTAAATGTACAACATATTAGGAATGGACATAGTTTGGAACATATATGGAATATTTCATGCAAATAAGTTAAAGCGGGAAGTAGTAATGCCTGAGCAAATGATAGGATAGATATGCTGAATATGGTATGTACTATGGTCATCGAAGACGAGTCGGGTGGCAAACTAAAAGTATTCCCCGGTAACGAAATTGCTCTTGACTTCCCCATGTAGGTGGGAAAAGACGTAGTAGCTAATATTAGCATGTGTTTCTGTACAGCATCATTCTTTCAAATAGATTTTCTAATTTGTATAAGGACAGGATAACAAGCATGAAAAAGACGTAGGCACCTCACAATCAATCAAACTTAAAGGACATACAATACACTCTAACAATCGACTTAAAATTAGGTAAAATGCCAGACATGAGGGTAATTGAACCATCACACTACAGCTTCCCGTTCCGCGTGGTGTTGGTCAGAACGAAAGATGGCAGAAACATTGTTTTGTACTGACCTTCGCAAAACTATCGTTTTTGATGCGGAGCTGGTGCAAAATATGGAATATTTTAAACGTGGTAGGGAAACAACATTTATAAATTGGGTCTCATGACCATTGCATCTAGCATATGTTGAAAGCCGATTATGCCATACGTTAAAGACATACCTAACCCCAAAATATTTATATAACTTGAAGTTTGTGTCTTTCGTACTAATCACTTCAGTCGCATCAGCATCCGTCATATGCGCAAATTGTTAAAAGGAATGGGAAATGTAATTATAATGACGATACTCTTCTGCACACGAATTGCAGCAAGAAGCATATTACGGCTTTAATCAACTTGTTTGACAAAACCTATATCGCCAATCTCACAGAAAGAACCAGCAGATGTAATACGGTATGGAATGCTTTGACCATCGAATAAGTGAGTCTTGGTAGATGGCACCGAAACCTGAAACAAATTCAAGCAAACAGATTTGCTTCTGGACCAGAAACCAAGAAAAAAAAAATTAAATTGATCCTTTCTTAAATAGACCTTTACATGAAATGTGTATTAAAACATTCATTTAAAACTAACCCGCTGACTGACTTGACTAGTAAAGAACAAGCCAATAACGTGTCTTGGGCTTTGTTCCCGAAAGAAAGATTTAACTCTCTTCTGTTAAAGTAGAGAAGTACATTAACCATAATTTGTCAGAGCTAAATAACCCATTATTTAAAAATACGGAGGCAACATGAGTGGAAGTTTTACTATTGGCGGAAAAGGGGAAAACGTAAATTGCTCACTCTGGAGCAAAACTAATTCCTGATCGAAAATAATCAGCAGTCTGTGGTGAATAGGAAAATGTCGCGCACGCCTTTTCGGAAAGGAATGTGTTCATGAAATGTGTCATAAGCCAATTGTTTTTATAATAAATAGACATATACCGTCTCAAGATTAACATATTTGGCGCTGATTATACATATGCATCGCTTACAGATCGAGGAAATTAATATATTATGCAGTAGCGATAAATCAGCAGCAGTAAGATCAAGGTGCAAAAGGATAATCATTAAAATGTTCTTGCAAACACCTTATCATTTATTTGGATTCTTTAAATTTGTCAACCATCACTTGTTGACATCATGGATTATTTACTTCGTTTAGATATGTTTCTATCCATTTAAGGAAATCAAAAGCATATGGACCATCAACATAGATTGACGACGTTTGGATCCATTGACACGTATGTATATTAATTTCAAATCTTTGAATTGTATCAATGCCTGCTGATTGCTGGTTTTTTCTGGAGGTAAGCGTTTGATCTACATCCTTGTTGTCTTATTGTATTCTGGTTGTATTCATTTTTATATTGGGTTCAGTTATGTTCTGATGCAGTTTAGGAGGAGTTGTTTATTTAAAATTTGCTCATTTGGGAGTAGCAGGGTGATCATTGACATCCTTGTTGTCTTATTGTATCCTGGTTGTATTCATTTTTAAATTGGGTTCAGTTGTGTTCCGATGCAGTTTAGGAGGAGCTGTTTATTTAACATTTGCTCATTTGTGAATAGCAGGGTGATCATTGACATTTTAGACTATATCATTTATTTCGAATCATTGCGAATTTATTCAAGGGCACTCTGGATTATACAATTATGATACATCAATACTTTTAGCACATCAGCTCTTCCTAGACTATTAGCACAACAGCACATTATATACTGGATTTCCTGGACTTGGGATAGCATCTTAATGATTATTTGGAATTTAAATCACAATATTGTAATGTCATTTCAAATGTTCGTTTACCTTGTGTTTTAACTTGTATTCTAGGAAAATAAATTATTTCATGAATTATATTAAACTTGTTAATGTTTTCATTATTTTTCTGATGCATAGTGTAAAACCATATTGTAGTCCGAATTAAATAGGTTAATCAAGCTATACTTTGAATTGCCCTAATTCCCTAGGTTTTCTATCTAATTGTATACAAAACCAATCAAATTAGTAAAGTGTTGTTATTGCATTTATACGCTTTCAGGTACAAATCAAAATTCATGTCATAATTTATTAAACGCTTATTTTTGATAGTTTGTACTAAGTATTTTCTTAGATTCTGTCGACATGCGTATAATATAAGCTTTTAATTAACAAAGTGCTAATTGTATCAGGCATTACAATTTCCACCTTTTTGTTATTTTTGCCATATAGCAAGCAAGTAGCTGCTATTTGCTTTCGTAGCTTTCTTAAATGTTAACGAACACAGAATCAGTGAAGCCACTGCTAGCTACACCTGGAATTTGAATTTCTACACCTTGGAAAGTTATTACATTTGCATTGTACTACTTTCTTTCGGTGAAACTGTAAGTGCAAAATCTTCATGAAAGAAGCGTTAGTGCACCGTTTTATAATAAAAAATCGAGTTGGTTTAGTAACTTTCTCGTGTTCACTTGCAAGTTATGAGAGATTGTATTCACTGATTCTTTTGTTTCTACCTCTCCATTACTACATAGATTTCGTTATATTTGAACCGTATTTACATTATTTCCTTCATCTATCATATCAAAAATATCATCTGATAAAAAATTCACCGTCTAATTGGTTCAATGCACACAATAAACAATTGTTATATATGATTAGTACTCTGCTTCTAGTGTTATAACTCTGGTCTAACTATCAGCAGCTACTTTAATGAAACAAGGTTTTCTCCCGGATTGCAATTATCAAATGATTAATCTCAATGTTTTTTCCATTATACAAGCACACAACTGCTCACCATTAACATTCGTAGTTTTTCAAATCGTCTCAATTATTAATACAACATATATATCGTTTTCTGAAAATAGCTCTTCCTCATACAATATTAATTAATCATTTCTCCGTTTCAGTCTTCAAATTTATGTACCACTCACTCTACTTAAATTACAATTCTGATGACAAGCAACATGTTATATACCTGTAGCAAAATTAGACAACTTTTTAGATTCTGTCTCTCTACCTATTTCATCTATTGGTATTGGTTATGATGTATCTATTGACAATGAGTCAAATAAGTCAACTCATACATTTTGAAATGTTGCTAGGTTACTGTTTTAAATGGGCGACATGTTTATTGAAATGTGATGCGACTTATTAAATCCTTCAATAGGTCCCATGATATATCTACCCATTTTCTGGATTCATTATACGTACAATACTTTCCCAATTAATCGTAGAAGACTCCAAATAAATTCATTCACTGGTACAAACGTCTCGTCTGAGTAAGTGGATATGCATCTATTTTACATTTCTTCATTTAATAACGCCATAATGTGAGGTCATATAACTTATTCCAATGACAACACTGTATTTCGGTTCATTTTAACTTATTAAAGATGTATGTAAACGCTTCGTGTACACACTTTACCTAACTTGGTTTTACTTTCTTAGTCTAGGCATATTTTGCAGTGACAAAGATCAGAGGTGGAATAAATTCATGGCGATTATTATAATTTTATTATGTTTGTATATCAACTATTCCTGACTTGAACTAGTCACCTACGTGACTAACGTAAGAAAAATATAGGGATTTTTTAAAACTACTTTTGTAATGTGTAAATAAAATATTTTATCAAGCAAGCTATACGCTCATAACGCTTTATCCTATTGTGGACAGTCAGTTTCATTTGACCCCAACTGATTAATAGTTATGAAGACAGCGAGCCTTAACAAACATGCCATATCTCCTTTAGGTATGGTTCTATATACTAAGAAAAGTAAGTTTCACTTAATTGTTATGGTCGACATCATCGATGATCAGCAAATTATGTAATACATAGGCATAATACGCAATGCAGTTATAAATGTACATTGGATAGTAAGAAAGACAAATGTCGATATTAGAATTACTATTCAAGACATCATTAATATTACATGACTCGTGCACACTTATTCGTAATAAAACATATTGCATATGGAAATTGAAAATAAACTTAGAGGATAGATCTCGACTGGCAGGTCATGAGGCTGGGGATCCCTGCCATTCGCGAATAATACGAAAATGAACAAACTGTTTCGATAGTTTGTATGCCTATCAAGAAATATACGAAAGAGAGCAATTCAGAGAACTTGAAAAGGCTATTTCTGTGGAATGATAGCTGTAAACAGGACCGAAGCAGACGGAATAGTTATATGCGACCTTGACTCAATTTAAGTGATGGACAAATCATTTTTCTAGATTGTTACTCCATGACGATACTTATCCGCATGAGTATAAATATACCCGGATCGACCTAACAGGCCGTAATCCACACAGCAAAAGAAAACTGTTCCAACTTGTATAAATCCTTTCATCCAATGCATAGGATAGAAGGCATCAGCTGTGAAACTGTGTCTTCCAATAATAAAAAATAACTGGACATGACGGTATTGATGATGATAAGTTACTGTTTCCGGACTTTCAAAGCAGTATACCGTTATTTGGAATTTGATTCACAAAATAATATGAGACAAATAAATACCCAAACCTCATTAAATAATTAATGGCAATAACGCTATTTAAAGATAGGACGAAGGGCTAATTATACATGAATACTTATAGGAATATAACTATAGCTCCAGTCACACACGCCTAAAAAAAGTTCTATAAAGAGAACAAGTTATTGTTTACTGAACAAAACTCTCTTTTCCAAACCCATTACTGCAGGGGTTTAGAAATAAATTCGGTAATGTCAAGTTATGAATTAGTTTTTTATGGGAAACAGTCTGTAGAAATACTTTTTTAAGCAGTGCTTAGGTCAGGCCCATACTTTGCGTGGTTCATCTCCTAATGATACACGAGTTGATCACTAAACCAAATAAACTTTGCGTGGACACGTGATTATCTCAGCATCAATTACGTTTATTTAGGAGACGAAACCACTTGAATGGTTCATTCGCATCATTACATGCAACATTTGCTTAATGAAATGTCAAGCTATACGAAATTATCGAGTCTTATATAACACAAAAGAAAAGCTCTGCTGTTTTATTCGCTAGCAAAGAACTGTCTTTTTTTTCCCCGATTTTCTCTTTGACAAAGCCCAAAACCTCTTAGTAAAAAATACGACTTATGCCGCTGTTCATCTAACATGCTATTTAAAACCAAAATAAAGAAAGAGAAGCACAATGTGATTAAGACAAACATATGTATATGCCATTTTATTTTATCTATATCGGCAACGGCGAAATCAAGCCCTTAGCAAGTTATAAATTCTATACGTATGTGAACTACGGCATTTTGCATTTTGCATTCAATGACAGAACAACTCGAGTTGCATGAGAACTATACAGTGACGCGTGTGCAAGCTCTATTATCTAAAGCTTGCTTACGCGTCCCTGTACATATACTTTAGGACTTTGGCTAATGTATCAAGGGTAGAGAAGGCGAAATATTCATCCTTCAATAGATTGTGCTCGGGGAATGATAACTTATATGGAACAGACATTCACTGTATGTTAATGTCAGCATTTGACAAATTCGTTCAAAATCCAGAAAGAGAACGCATTCTCAGAAAGTAGAACGTGATTTTTCTTCACAAAAATGTAAAATAATAAAGCGTCGATATCGCGTTTAAAACGAGTTGTGTAAACTTGGAAAGTTACCAAAGGTTGTTTCTCTAATCATTAATCATTCTCAAAATCATAAAGTGCATTGGTAAACTGTTAAAACAGCGCACTAACCCCTGGCCACTGAAATACAGGCGGGAAATTGAAGATGGTGGTCTTCGTGCAGGACATGAAAACAAACCACCGCCCATTAAGCCTTCTGTCTTTATTGCATTTATTTAGCATTATGTTTTGACTTTGAATATAAATTAGGATGGAGATCTCACGAAACGTACCCTATCGTTTATATTTTTTGCAACAAGTAGGAATGTTACTAACGTCAAGATCGATGATTTATATTCACACGACATATTTCAACGAATGCGAATCTCAAACTTAAAGTCATCTTTCAGCTATAGAAAAACGTGTGTGTAGTGTTACTGCTGTAGTTTATGTTTGGCGACATACTGCCTAGGACTCACTAAGGTACTAAATTTCCAAGCGGCTATTGGGAACAAACACAATATAATCTTTGACCACTAAATAACTGAATTTAAATAATGTAATCACTTGCAATATCCTGATGAGAATAACGCAAACAACCAACGATTGAATTTTGCATTTGTTGCATGGAGATTTACAATATTCTAAAATATTGACATTCCAGAAGTAAAACCTTTTAGTCTGTAACTTTCGAGAACAGGGTGACCGAGTGGTCGAATTCTGACGCCTTACGGATCACTGACATCTCACTTCCGCCAGCGTGGGTTCTTGAGCTAGGCCAATGTATCTATGTGAGAAAGTTGTCAGTAGCTTCCAGTGGGTCTGATGTTCTTAATGTGGCTTCTTAATCAACCACTTTAACTGGCCGCCATATATGGCTGAGAATTGGCGTTAGACCTCAAACCAATAACAAGTTCCTTTTAGAAACTAGATCATATCAATAATATACCGAGTTGATTAAAAGTATACTGGAGATGATTGTTGTTGTTTTTTTTTTCCACAGACAAACAAATCATTTGTAGGTGAACGCAACTGTGTGCTGTGTATATGTTTTCTTGTCTGAGAGAGAGAAGATGCCGGACAAATAAACATATGAATCATCTTCGCAGACGTGTTGGATTTGAAAGCAGCTAGCTAGTAAATACCAGCCTTCCTTATTTTCGATCGATTTCAGCATAATTTACTAGACAAAATGATATATTACCGATATTATCAATTGATATGTACGAATAATGTATATTGTATAGTGGATATAACAGTCAGTAACATATTTGTTATCCTTAAGACGTTATTCCATGTTATCGTTTTAAAAGTTAACTATCACACACTGCAACTCAAGCAGGTAACTCCTAAAAGTTGTCACTTTACCGCAATCGCCACATCGTAATTCTGTCATGGCCCATTTCAAATGGAGCATATTCCACTCCAAACTATCTCTGTGTGTATGTGTGATGGTGTATCTGTTAATTCACTGCATTCATAATGCCGTTTGCTATACTTGAATTATTTTGGGTTATACTTTGTTTTCTACTCAGAAACAAATTCTTATATGTGAAGTAATTATATTATTCAAGTCTAATTATGGATTTTTAATTCCTTTATTCTGTCAGTCTATTCCTTTTGCCCCATTCCTTTTTCACTTTGTATTCTTTTTATTTTTCTTTTGTTAGAAAATTACAGTATGCATGTCTTCATTCTTGGTAGATTTTGTAACATATTGCATTATGCGCATAAAGGAAAATACATATATTCACTTCTCTTTGAACTTATATTATTCTTTTGCAAAACATGCAACTCAACTGATGATAAATTATTTCGAAATAATGTTTATTGATTATAATATTAGCTGTCATTTCTCGACTCGAAACACTGGCAAAGCATATTAAGTGGCATTGTATCCTCTCCTCATGGTGAGACTTTACTAAAGTACGCTCTCTGCCATTGTTTTCAAATATGAATGCCTTTCATTGGCTGAAGTCAATGTATTGTGCTTAAAATACCGGCAAATATTGTTTTACAAGTTCTAGCAGAATTAAACCTAAATGGAGTGGAATATAGTGCCTTAAGGTATTACCGATATGGAAAAATTAACAGCTGTTGAAATATGAACGAACATAATATGGAAAACAAATGGGTCTTGCTGGTAAAGACTGGTTCCTAATGAATGTAAAATTTAGTGACAAGAATATTGTGGGGGTTTGCTTGATTCCTTACTGACAACAATATAGACAATGTAGTAGTCGTTAATTCTCTACCTCTTCCTAGACTTGAATTTGAAAAATGCATTACTGATATTAACACGTCACACCTCAATACGCAAAAAAACACGATTGACAAATATTTGAAACAAAAATTGTTATTTGTCCGAACGTTAATATTAATATAGTTCTTTTATCGATACCATAGAGCAGGGTAGACTCTTAACGAAAAATAGTCATTATTTTAGACATGCTAGATAGTACACTTTGTTTTGTGCAAAAAATCAGGGAATATTTAAAAGAGTTTTACCTCTCTGTTGTCTTAAACTAAGTAAGCGAAATAGCTACAACTACAACAATATGATTTCTTCACCGCGATGTTTGCAGTAAACGATAGTTAAAATCAATTAGTATATTAGTTATTCCTATCATGTAGCAATAAGTGTAATATTTCAGACGATATTGTACCCAAACATGTCTCAGTGATATATGTCATGCTAATAAAATGTAAACATTTTTCAAGATGGTTCCAGTCATGTTGTATCAGATCAGGATTATATATCAAGCGTCACAAAATATATATAAGAAAAAGACGCTAATGATAGGACAATTAATGCAATATCAGATTTGTATTGTGACATGAATGAAATAAAGATATCTCTAAACAATCACTATATTTTACAATAAACGAGGATGATATGCACAATGTTGCATATATACAATTACTGATAAAGACTATAGCAATGGTGAGAAAAGGTTGGAAACTGGACTGACAAACGATAACAACTATCTTGCGCAGCTACAAAAGAAGAATGTCTTTAAAGACGTGAATAAAAAGTTAGTCAATAATGGTAATATAATAACAATTATAATTATATTTCATTACATATAATAAATTATTACTTGATTTTGGTTGAAACAATTCATGATTTAGCAACTCCCAAATATGAAATATCTGAAATATCTGATGGGAGAGAAATAGTCATAGTACAATCTCCGTTGTGTAGATGGTTATATTTTTCAGTGTGATAAAAATGTGAAACAACTAAATGAAGATATTTAGGTTATATAACTAAGTATAATTTAATTCTTAGAAACAGAAAAATAATTACTTTAAAAATAACTAAAACGAGGTATTGTGCATAGTAAAGTGATATCATTATTTGCATACTTCATAAACAACATTATTCCATGGTACCCTCAGGAGTGGAAGATATGGCATAGTTCTAGTGTCATTTTTGTACTCTTCTAAAACTGTCAGCTTCAGAAAACTTGCCATTCTATATACCTCTAATTTGCATATTGCAACTATTTGTTGTCTAATTGTCTCTGCCTTTGTACCAAAAATTCGTTTAATCGATAATTATGCGGGTCCCACTATATCACACCGCAATGCATATATTTCATACATTGCAACCTCACACTTGCTTTTAATCAAACAGACTTTGTGTGAAGACGATTGCTTGATGCCAGCTAAAACGTGTTGGCCGTAGATAGTTGTTTCAATATGGTTAAAAATTTGTCGGCCAGAGAAATGGCTTTCCGAAAAAGCACAATATAAAAAACTCATAATGTAAGGACCTCTGCCAATGTTCCAGCTTGACCAAAGCATAGAACAAGCAACTCAAAATCGTAGCGATTCTGAACATCACTTACATAATCATCTAGCTGGCATTTCAAGACAAAAGTGTGCGTCATGATATGTATTATGCTACCTCCAGTCAATACAATATCAGTACAGTTATCTAGGAAAGGCGCAAATTTTATAAATGAGTAAAACTTGGAGTGGACTGTGACGTGGAGTTAGGCAAACCTGTGTATTCTTGGATACTGGCACTACTCACGCGATGTAATAATTCAAATTGCACCTTTACAGTCTATAATGTAAAGGTATATCAAGGAAACCAAGGGATTATTGTGACTTTTGCCGTCACAAAACAGCATGTATAGCTTCCGAATCGTAATCGATGCGTTGCTTTAACGGCTTTATCGAAGACGTAAATATTTTGAACTATATGCCTTAGATATAGGAAAGGGACAGAAAAAACAAACCAATTTTACAACCAATTTCCTTGGTTATGATCCACGAAAATTCGATATAATCAAAACATTTCGAATCAGAAGATTAAAATTAAAATAAATGTGTGAGCTCCCTTATCCTGGTGTATATCATACCAATATTATATCGAGGGGACTAACATTGCTATTTTGATGAATCTGCATATCTTCTTTCTGTATTTGTTATGAATTCAATTGTAATCAGTGCTGATCATTTCAAATTTCTTGTTATTTCCACGTACAGAGTGATCATTATTATGTTCATTTGTGTGTTGCTGATATATTTCATATGCTAGAGTGTAGGCGTGAGAGAGATGAGAGAGATACAATAAACACAATTTAGACCAATTCCATCTATACGTCGTGGCCGACATTCGCTTAAATAAGAACCTTGAAAGGAGTGCACAGTTCACGGGTTGTAAAATAAATAATAAATAAAACACGGCACGTATAACAAGATACAAAGTTTTATTTGTTAAATAATTATTTGCCGTTATATTATATAATTTATCCTGTTACTGGATCATATGTGAAGTGACACTTTCGAAGGGAAATAAAGTCGAGTATTTTAATATATCATCAAAACATACTACACTGTAAAATCATTATGTTACTAAACATGCTCTGTATATTTTTTCTCCGTCTCTTACACTTTATATATTCAAATTAGTCTTTATTTATTTTTAAATTGTCTTGATATTCCCGACATACTCCATTTGTATTTTCGTACTGTACATAGTTTATTATTTACCTATTATATATGCATCATAATAATTTATGTATTGTTCTATTTTGTTTGAAAAAATATTTTTGCACAAAACTTATCGTTGGAACGTTTCTTGGTTATAATCACAACTAACACTTTTTCGACTTGATTCAAAACTATATATGTCCCGTATACCATTACATAATCAATATGATTACACCCTTTATTTAACTTTTCTCTCTTTCTTTCTTTCTTCTAGACCCACATGTGAAACTTTATTGTTCAAATTTGTGCAGGCTTTTTTCCTTATACCATGAAACAATCACTCTAATTACTTGCTTCATGTAACTCTCTCTATCTCTCATCATCTTCTTCTTTAATTTTCGAATATGTGCAGTTAAGCACATTTTGTATACTGTATGCAATAACATTAAGGATAATTTAAAGTCCAACGATGATTCTAAGAAAAATATTAAAATATGTGGTCATTGTTCCTTGTTCAGTTTATTTCTTTCTGTCCTGCTTATATCTTTCTCAGTGTGTGCATATTTTAAATAGTTGTAACGGCTGATAGATAAAATATACACCAGTAGTATAACGTAAATATGTACAGAAGTCTGTTACGTGAAGCCACACTTTCTAAATATCCCATTATATAAATTTGTTTTAACTTAGACATAGTTACCGGTTCAAAACTAATGTCATATCAAGTTTGTATCTACTTTTCTTATCATATATATATTATACCTAGACATATTTTGCATCCCAGCTACCTTAATAACCTTGTTACCTTGGATAAGATATCTTTTAAAAAAAACAATGCATTTATAACACTTAATATAATCGGTTTTTATATGTTGCATAATAATGGTCCAATCAGAAAGTTTTTAATGATGTTCACAATGTTCATTGGAAATACAAGCAATCTCTTTGACGAGCTGTTTAAAATGATGCATCCCTGTTGAGATTGAATTATATTGTGCATATTTCACACTGTATGATATGGACAAGGCCATTTCATGTAATCTCTAATGTTTCTTGAGCAAACTGGCAAAAAGAGGGGATCTTAGAAACGACAAATTTACAATGTTTACGTATTTAATAAAAAAGCTCGATTTGATGGGAACAACCTAAGTATGTCATCGTTCCTTCTTTTAGATATATGCAGTGTTCAAGTGGATATAACGTTGGTTGTTTGTTGATGATGGTGATAAATGATCGACAAAATGGAAACTTGCTTCAAAATGAGTTAGCATTTCGAAAGGAAAACTCAACCACATGTGTGATAACCTATTTTAATTCTGATAAAACAGAAGTTGTACATTCGGAAATTCAGTTCAGCTCAGCATCCATAGATCCTAAAATGTCTTTAAAGTTCGCTTTGTGTAGTTTAATATGGTCTGAAGACATGGATACGTTATTTGTGTGAGAAAATAATTAAAATGTGCACAAGACATGAAAATATGTAATCAGATTATGTTTGTGTACATATTGATTTCATACATGATCTTCATTTATTCCGTGTTTTGTGTATAATATGTATATCATATATTTTCACACATATAACATGTAGTATTCACCACATTTGTACAGTAAATTATATCGATTTGGTTATTGTTTTATAGCTAAATGACGCTGTTGTTTCCTCGTTGTCGAAAAAAGAGTTGATATATCAGAGCATTTGGATTCAAAGTAAGTATCAGTAAAACTAAATTGCTGAGTTGGCAAAGACAGCAACAAAATCCACTTCAAATATATTTTCACAATATAGCGTATAAGGCTGTTACATTGTTCACAGTTTAAAAATTAAATTTGGCTTAAGTGTTAATATGTATCCATCTCACAAATATTTGCCAGGTCGTATTTCAATGTCATTATCGGCACGATAATCTTTAATGAATATGCTAGTTTGATAGTAAAAGTGGTTAGTTATTCGATACTACCATCAGGTCGAACGTATAGCTTACGTTATTCCAACGAACAAATTTTGCCTAGCATATATCCGGTGTGAGAAAATCTGCAAATACACTGATCTTCGCTACAGATTATCTACATGAAATCTTAATAAGCAAATGCTGGTGGTGATAGGAAAACCACTATTCAATGTGCATTATATAATTTCGCAGCATACGTTGCAAATGAAAATACATTTAATTGGAAAACGTGAAACTTTAATGGTGTGGAATAATTTGCTACATTTATTTTACTCCAATGAGCTAACGCACTGGATATGACTGATACATGCTTAGAACGTTATAATATCAATATCAACTAAATTTCGGAATAAACCGTTATGTGGACGGATAGGATTTCCATAAAATATGTACTGATATTGTGAATATAATAAATATATAACACAAATTGTACCACAGAAAAACACAAGACATGATGTGTCGCATTTACTATAAAAAGTAAAAGGTAATGATCAGAGGAATACGTAGGAGAGAAATATAGTAAGAGATAGTCAAAAAGACGGTTTGTTGAGCACCATACAATTGCTTTTTTATTGTAACATGCTTTTGACACTGATTACTATTACACATTATATATGAAATTTAAGCACATTATAGTTGTGATACGTTTCACACCGAGTACAATTACAAAGATTATCCTAATTTAAGAACATTACAAGGATAAGGCTTTTGAGACTGGGTATTAAAATGTTGGAATTTCACTGGTCATAACTCTGACTTAAATGTCTCGCTCCAGCATGCGGTCTCTAACATTAAAAACAAACACGGAACGTTGGAAGAGTGGATGGATCAGGGATATACAATGTATTGTCTTTTTGATTTATGTCACACGTAAATACAACAGTCTTTCAACTCCATATTTATTCAATCTGTATTTAAGTGATTCAGTATACACTTTTCACGCTATATCACATCTATTATCATTGCATATCCCCACTGTATAACAGTTAAATCTGGAGTTAATTTGATCACGAAAGGCTTCTCATACTCTTGGTGCTATAACATATATTTGTTTCGTTCTGACGCCTCTTAATTAGTGTACGAGAAACTTACACCATGATGCCAACTCCATGACAGTTTACTATAAACTTCACTGGGAATTTATGATTTGAAAGCTCTGTTATTCGCCATATTTTGAAAGTTAATATTAATCCACTGAACATTAGTCGATAAGGCTATAACTGTTAAACCTATTAGTAAATATGCATATATCCAATATTAGGTGAAAGCTTGAGTAACTACGGAGCTCGAAGTGATGTAGTTTGATCATATATTGTTCACCAGTGTGAATACAGTGTGCGTGCCATTCTTTAAACTTTAGACATATCATAGATATGTAAATACGCGCATTCATTAGAGCGTTTTACTTACAAAAACTGGGTCATATTATCACATAATCTAGCCCTGAGTCTCACTGCAAATTATTTGTTGGAACCTCAGCTGTTTCGATTCGGTTCCGACGTTGAGTACCATATTGGTAAATTAAAACCACGATTACCCATGTATATGCTATCGAAACGTGATCAAATCTTTTCAAAGCTACATTTTCAGCAACATACTTGAAGACATTTCTGCTATCCCAAGTACAATTTCGAACATGGTTTTCCTGTCTTATGCCAGTTAGTTATTGGAAACCAAGGATCGTGAATTATAGCGCAGGTTTAGAGAGAAGACGAAGATAATAAGGGAAGACACGTGTTTTATATCGTTGCAGGACTAGCAAGGCAAGATTTTCTGCGTTATTGCAAGCTACGTAGAGAAAAATGTTTTCTACTGATTTGGAGTTCAAGTACATGTTTGAGTCAGCATTACAAGAGAAGAAACAATACTATTAAATATGAATATATTCCGAGATTTTTGAAACTGTGCTTGGTTAGTTTTCTACATTGAAACTTAAACTTAGTCAGCTAATGTTACTTTGATGCACTGATGTCAGTATGTTAATTATCAGGCAGCTACCTCTCTGCTAATGTTACTTTGATGCATTGATGTCAGTATATGTATTATCAATCAGCTGCCTCTCTGCTAATGTTACTTTGATGCATTGATGTCAGTATATTTACTATCAGGCAGGTGCCTCTCTGCTAAGGTCAATAAACCATTATGTATATATATATATATATATATATATATATATATATATATATATATAGAGAGAGAGAGAGAGAGAGAGAGAGAGAGAGAGAGAGAGAGAGAGAAAGTCATTTCCACAACATGATATTTGTACGAATGGTGAGATTTTCAGTGTAGGCTGATTCAGTGGAAATCCCTAACGAGTAGCTGATGCAAGAGGTTTTCATCTACAGGAGTAAAACATCGATCAAATACAGACAGGCAGAAAGAGAGGCAAACTAGAAGTGAATAAAACATTAAAGAACTATTTTAGTACTGGCATTAGACGAATAAAATTATTTTATCGATCAATATGCAATTTGACCGACGTTTGACACGTTTTGTCGGTTAAGGCATTAAAGCCACGTTACACACCGGACATACAGATTTTGGACTTTGTAGTCACTTCCACAGCTGTTGTTCTTCTGCTTTCATCAAGATCTAATTCGTGTCATCATGCGTCAATCAATACACTGTGTCCATATCTATAAATCTTCAAATAGTGGTAGGAATATTTTCTCATACAGTAATGTTGATTATTTGTTGCTTTGAATTAGTGGATATTAATAGGAATGTTGCCACACTGAGGAAAATAAAGAATAAATAAATTAGTAAAAAGTTTATTAAGAACTACTACAATGTACCGACTTGGTTATATTAAATTGCGGAGCATACTGACAAATATATAAGCCAAGTCGTGATGAAAAAAAACACTTCTTAACTTTGATTTGAGGAGTCTTCTGGTGAATTTAGGGACATAAATGAACAAGTAATTGTTTAAAAATTTATAAAATAACCTAGAGGTACCAGAGGCTGATCAAATGCACAGTGAGCAAACATGCGCGATTTAAAATGTGACGAAGAAAACTAGACCGATAATTGTATACAATTTAAAGACCGGTATACTATATAACTAATGGTGCGAACAATTCTAACAAGTTTTTCTAGAGAAGTTGTTAACGAAAACCTTACTTCACGTGTTTGTGTTGCCCAGAATAGAGTAAACCCCGCTTCACCGTTCCAGTTTCTTACTGATGCGAGAAATATTAGTCAGATAGCTATGCTAAACTATGACAAATGTATTATTGACGATAGTGCATATAAATTTGATTCACGTTTGAATGGCTTAATGCGTGTCAATAAAGCACGTGTCTTGCATAAATTATCAGTTGAATCAAGACGCGAGATTGCTTATCAAGATCACACCAACAAATATGTATGGTTTTCATTAGGCGAAATTCAACAGGAATATAATTTGGTTTTTGTTTGCCTGTAAATCCCGATAACAGAATTCGGGTTATATTCTGCCACACACCCACGTTAATTATTCTAACAAGAAATATATGTCGTAAAAATTTCAAAAAAATTCCAAAACGTTGTAGATATATTTGTGAATGAGTGTGGTAAGATAATAAAGCTTTGACTAAAATAAATTAATTTGTTGGTTCTCTTCATTTGTCTGGTTAAATGTCTGCATGGTTATTCTATTATTACAGTGTTACAGTTATTAGGATGCATTACAAAGGCGTCCCTATATCTATTCTCACACAGTCTATGAATGTTTATATGCTCGCTTAATCTACATTATTGAGCTTATCTCAGCACAATTTTATTTTTTGTACGAATTGTGTTTTTATTACTTATCATAGATTAGATACTAATATAACTAGTATAACTTTTATTACCTCTTAAATTTCATTTTATCTCGCCCAGTACACTGTAAAACGTTATTCGAATCATCTTTAAATTTTTTGCTTGCATGGATTCACATACGTGAATTATTTTTGCCACTTATATAAAATAATAATTACTTTAGAATTGTTATTGTAGCAGCACAATCAGTTTCTTTCGGGCATTCATTATTATTTATGTAATAAAATTCAAAGCTTCAAACAATCAACGCTTTTGTATTAATCAGCACAGAAATGCATGCTATAATTTATTATATCTATGACATTCTTATCATGATTTAAATGCAGTGCTGCATACCACCAACTGCCGTCTATTTTCTTACCCATTTGAAATATTAGGATGGAACGAGTGTGATACTAATGTCCTCAGGCATTTTCCCACTACCAGATTAATAGTTTTGAACATTTTATCGAATCCGCAGTGCAAACGAATAGGTAAAACTATATGGATAGCTTATAATTCACCCCTACAGTGATAATATTTTCCAGACAAACATCACCTGATGCTCCACAATAAACTAACTATATTTGTGTAATGTAAGTACACCCCATGACATTTTCAACCATGTCTGCTTATGTAATGTCATGGAGCACGTTCATCGTTAATGTAAAATCATACCCTACAGTGAAAGAAATAATATATACACCGTATTGTTGGACGGTTTGTAAAAAACACATAAATACATATGACTATTACAATGCTCTTTGTATTATCGCTTAGGACAATTAATTAATATACTCTCTATTGACTAGTAATATTCTTCGCACTCGCAAATACCAAGCAATTCTTCTTACCAACGCTAAATTGCTACCATTGATATTTACATTTTTGTTCATATTGTCACAGTCTTAGCTACATTATATAGCTTTTCGTATGAAAATAGCTCCTCCTCTTGATATACGCATAACAATTAAATCCCCTTATGTCTACAAATGTATGCACCACTTTCGTTATTAAAGTACATATATGATTATGCAAAAGATCTCCTCCAAGAAATTAGAAAAATATTCTTTATTAAAGATAAACTTGTATTTCGAGTAACTGTCACACCGATTACCTTTTTGGTCGTTTCATATGTATCTCTTTGCAGACAGCCAAGAATGTCAACTCATACTTTTGACATGTTAATGTGTTACTGGTTTAAACTAGCGACATATCTATTGATCTGTTTCATTACTTATTATATCCACCAATCCAGTTTTGAAATAAATCTACCCATATCCTTGAGTTAATTGCAGCTACATAAGAGCCTTGTACTTGAAAAGAGCCGACTGATGTGTTTCGCTAGTGTAAAGACGGTTCATCGAATGAAACAGTCTTGATAATCAATGATAACGGATAAAGTGGTTACCACAGTGATCATCAATTATCAACATGCAAACATATGATAAGCAACGGCAAGAACAAATTTACCATATGTAATAACATCAGCTCGCACAACGAAGACAGAGACTAAGCGTAATATAAAATGAAGTTAACACAACTAACATACAAAAAAAGAGCCTTGGAAAGGTTAACAATTCCTATTAATGCATAATTCTTATATCAAGGATTCATTTAGACAGATGTTCGTAATAGAACATTCATGTGCCATCTGATACATACAACTTACACTTTGCTTTAGCGTCGATAATGATCTTGAATCTCACTTTCGCCGAGTTGATTTATCGTTATAATTTTTCTGACATCAGTAGCACCCTTTAGCAACACAATACATGCTACATCATTTATATGTCTTAACTGATAAAAGCAAACCATAAAGACCCATTTAAACTAGAAAATAGCTTTATGTTCCATTTTAAATTAATCCATTTGTCGTTATATTATATAATTTATATTATTGCTATCTATTCTTCGAATTGAAACCTAAAAATGAAAATAACGAGTCTTTCACAATCTTGTCAAAGCAAATTACAGTATATAGTCATAATATGGTTCTAAACAAGCCCTGTATATTGCCTCTGTCTCTTGATCTGTATCGTTCTCGCTTATTTAGCATTTACTTTTTAATTGTCTTAATAAACCCGACATACGCCACTTCTATTTTTATAATCTATGTATTGTATTATATATTTATTATATTTGCATAACAAGAATTTATATATTGTTTTGTTTTTGTAAACATGTACGTTTGGCTCAATAATTATTTTTGGAATGTTTCCTGATTATAAAAAACAAGAATTCTGTAGATTTGATTCAACAATATACATCCCGTATATAAATCTTCATCAATGCGTTACATATGCGTGTACAGAAATCTTCCACATGAAGTCACACTTTGTAAATATTCCTTTCTACAAATATGTTTTAACTTAAACCTATTTACGGATTCAATATTAATGTCATCTACAGTTAGTCTTTTTTTTTTTATCCGATATATATTCTGCATGGACAAAGTTTGTATCCCAGTTACCTCAATCACCTAGTTTCCTTGAGTAAGATACACATATTTTATTGACAACACTTAATTTAAACAGTTTGTATATATTACATAATAATGGTCCAGTCTGAAAGTTTCCATTCATTTTCACGACGTCCAATGGAAATACTCACCATTTCCAAGATGAATGGCTTGAAATGAAGACACACGGTTGGAGTTGAATAATTTTTATTTATAACTACCATTGTACGAAATTTAACGGGAATTATTTAATATTTCAAACGTAAGTTCTTTAACTTGGTACTTTTATATAAGAATGTGATTGACGCTACGTTAACATACTATTGGGGTACCTAGTGTCCGAGTGTTCTAAGGGGCTCGCCTTTACCGATCACTGACATCTTATTTCTCTCCGGTTGGATTTGGGCCTCGTGTTGTTAATGTGATTATATGTCAGAAAGCTTGAAGGTATCTTCGGGTGGGTCGGTGGTTCTTCACGGAATTTTACCGGGGTCTTCCACCACCATATATAATGGCCGCCATGTATGGCTAACACGTGCTGAAAATGGGCTACACCCAAAACAAAATACTACTGCCATAGTAATATATACCATAATAGGATATATCTACATAGGCTTAACAACAGCGTGAAGTTTTACGTCAACACCTCAAAATGTATATTTTTGGATGTTGAATAAAAACTGTTGCATAATGTGTAGCACCAAATAAAAAGTAGCGTGTTCAATTATATATATATATATATATATATATATATATATATATATATATATATATATATATATATATATATATATATGCTAATAATTTCCAATGCTTTTTGTGTTTAATGCTTTGTGTCAGATATTTACAATTATTATAATAACAATGGATCTCACGTAAAAATGCCAGTGTAACGCTTCGCAAAGAATGTATCTTAAGCATCGCGTTAGACCTACTGTCACTGATGGTTGCACGAAAATGTGTATGTGTGTGTGTATGTGTGTATGATTTTGGAGTTTTAACGTAGCTTTGACAATTGTTTAGTCATATCGCTACGATGTCTGCAGTGTGACAGTTTATTGTGATGCCTATCACTGGGGCATCATACCGCAGACATGTAGCGTAATGTCCCACCCAGTCACATTATCCTGAAAGCAGGCCCACCAGTGTTAACACTGACCTCCTATTGCTGAACGCCAAGAGAAGCAGCTGTAGGTACCATTTCTTGGCAAGTCCTTGGTACAATTCGGCCGGCGATCGAACCCATGACCTTCCGCATCCGAGGCGGACGCTCTAACCAATAGGGCACCTGAGTGGTTTTGCACGGAAGAACATGCCTTCCTAAAAGCGTTGTGTTTAAAGAAAACCACACCGATGTAAGTAAGCGTCCATACACTGAGTATAGGAATCACATGCCAGCACTTTTTAAGGAATATAGTATCATGAATAATAATGATGATTATTTGTTTGATGATGGTGATAATTGGTCTAGGGAATGCCGACTTTCATCAAGACTGGTTTATCTGAAGAAATATGTGACATATATATATATAAGGTTGATTACTCTGAAATGTACCAAGGAAATGCGTGTGTGGGCTTGATAAAATGTAGTTTGCATTTAAAAATGTATCATATTTTAAGGGAGAAAAACATTTATATCCTCTTTGATGGAATTTGCATGCGACCTAGCCAATCCATCTGTTAAATGTACGGACTTGGATGTAAATATTCCGCCAAAGTGACCATAGTTAAGGTTATTTCTCTTAGTCACACTATGTGATGTTTGGTGTTTCGTTTGGATGTATAAGACTAGGACGCGACTTTGTATTTAGTGTCTTAGTTCATGAAAAATATTATGCTTCCTGGTGCGTACATTCGATTTGATGTGAACTTTTAGGTGCTAAATTTTATCAACAACTTCATTAATTTTTTAAATATCATATACAGTTTCGAATATGGTGCTATATCCTGTGTTTGGAAAGGTAAACAGCATCATGTCAGCACGAATAAGGCTGCGGTTTTGTAAGACGAACAAACGAGACTATCATTATCTCTAGGCAAGATAGAAAGGGATTTCACCTACAAGTGTGTATCGTGATGAACCTAAACATTTCATCCAAAAATCAAATTGAAACTCAATGAGTTTCTCTTAATATGTTGTCCTTAAAATGTACCATTATGCAATATAATCGTTTTAAAACTGGTTGGCAACTATAGCTAGAAGCATCGAGAGTAGGATCAATACTTCGAAAATGCCCTATTGCGGAATTTGTTTGTTTTGAAACATATTGGAGAAATGTATAATCTGGATGAAAGTGATAAACATTTTTTCACTCTACGAGATCTATGCTAGCCTGTAAATAAGCAAAAAAATATCATCTTTGACTTCAACAAAATTGAATTTAAATGATTTAATCACTTGCAAGTTCATAATACATTCTTTTGAATAATCTGTTTTACAAACAAAAAAGCATGGTCATTGTTAAACGCAAGCCTAATATAGCTTGGTTTATATAGCTTAGAGATCATTTCCCTATAAACTGTTATTCAATATTGATAGACTGAACAGCCCCAAAATGATACTGCATGAAGGTAATACTCAAAATGATGAACAGAAACGTCCTTTATAATCAGGTAATATAAAACTGATTGTTCTAAATAATCGATATGAATATATTAAAACGTATGTGCACTTCTAACGATTTTGAGGGAAACTATTTGAAACAAGACAGAATAAGTAATAGCCTTTGCAGACATTACTATGACATAGGAAGGACAATATATAGCCTACCCCATATTGTAATACTGTCAAAGTTGTTCATATAATAAGCGTTGTCCCTCATCTCCTAATGATTTTAAGAAGAATGTCAATGACTGATGTTGCCCTCAGAATTGACTACCTCTTATATGGTGGAGATCAAAATGGAACCTAACGGACTTACCTACAAACTAAGCTTCGAAGAAAGAGAAAAAAGAAAGAATAACCAAATCAGCAAACGATTTGGGGTTTGAATTTCTTAAACGTAGATTTGCTATATTATAAAACATTTAAATTAATGAAGTAAAAGCTCTCATTCTGTAACTTTCGGGAACCGGGTGACCGACTCGTCCAAAGCGCTCGCCTTCTCGATCACTGACATTTCACTTCTGCCCTCTTGGGTTCGAGTTTCGCACTAGGCCAATCTAGATATGCGAGAAAGCTACCAGTAGTTTCATGTGGGTAGGAGGTTCCTACTGGAGTTTCTACCTCCACCACATATACTGGCAGCCATATATTTCCTATCGTGTACCGAGAAATGGCATTAAGCATCAAAACAAGAATAACATCTTTAAGTTTCCTTTTATACCACTAGCTCATATCAATAACTAAAAGGGCAATGTTACAGTGTAAACTCTGAATGAGGGCACAGGGTGCGTTTAGTGTTTTTAAGAACACCTAGTTCAAGTATTTGGACAAAGTTTATTATTTTCACATGCAAGCAGGTCATTTGTAACTGATGGCAACTGTCAATGTTGTGTATATCTTTTTGATAGAGAGAGATAGAGAGAGAAAGATAGAGTAAATTCACCTGGCTAATAAACATGGGAATCATCTTCGCAGATGTATTGACTTTGTAAGCAGCTAACTAGTAAATGGCAGTCTTCATATTTAAAGTTGTATAATGTATTACAATTCTATAATGCAAGCCTTCCTTATTTTCTATTTTCTAGGAAAAATGGATATACTACAGACAGTAATATATTTGATATCCTAAAGAAGTTATTACACGTTATCCTTTTTAATGTTAACTATCACACACTACAACTCAAAGAGTTATCTCTTTAAAGGTTTCTCTTTACCATAATCGGACCATCGTAACTCTATCATGACCCAGTTCAAGTGGAACAAATTCCACTCTAAGCTATGCATATCTGTGTGTTGGTGTATATGTTAATTTAATTATATCTTAATGGGATATACTATAATTGAGTTAGTTTGGGTTATATTATATTTCTCACCCAGAAGCAAAGTCGGGAGTGTGGGGTAATTATCTTGTTCAAGTCAAATTATGCATTTTTAATTCCTTCATTCTGCCTGTCTTTCTGTTCTCATTCTACCATCTTCACATAGCACTACGTTTTATTCTTCTTTTGTTAGAACATCACATTATACTTGTCTTTATGTTTGGTACATTTTGCAATTCATTTCATTATATGCAAATAGGAGCTATGCACAAGTTCAAACGTTGTATTATTCCTTTTCAAATCATCCAGCTAAACTAATTAAAAATAACTTTGGAATAATGTTGCTTGATTATAATATCAACTGTCAATCTGTAAGTAGGATTTATCAACGTAAATTTACAGCGTACAATATCATATTCACTAATTAGTTGTACGGAACCACTTATATATCTTTATCTCTCTTTATCTATTGATTGGATTATTAACAGCTCTATAATGGTTAAAAATGTGAAAAATAAGTGTATTTGTTCTGCTGCAAGTTTACCGACAAAGGTATTCAGCTTCAAAGGTCCAGACACATTTCGATGGAAACAAGTAATAGCACAATTGTTTTCATCACTTTCTCTCCTTAAAGTATTTATCTGATTCTGCCAAAAATATCTTCTAAGATATTAGGAAGATAACCTTTAGCAATGCAAAACGGTTAATTTGGGTAACTTTCGGACCAATTTGCTTTCTGGGAGTTCCATACGTTTCTCGTTATAGGATGCTGAGTTAGGAAACTCATACATTTGACATGTTGTTATGCTACTGGTTTCAATTGACGACAAGCCTTTTGATATGTAACATGACTTATTATACTGACTAATATAGTTTTCAAATATATCTACACATCTTCGTGACTTAATTTCAGTCAAACATATCAACTTGACAAGGGACCGACTGAGCTGTCGCATTGGTAAACATAGTTCTTGAATGAAGAAGTTATGGTAATCACTAATAGCGGAGAGGAAGGTTACCAATATTATCATGACTCGTCAAAATGAGAAAGATTGGAGAAGCAACTGCAAGAACAAAACGCTAAGATCTCAACAACAAGAGCTCCCACGACAAAAAAAGGGATAAAAGTCATAAAAACAAAGTTACCACAACTAACATAAAATAAGGGCTCAGAACTGTTATCAATTCATATTAATGTCGAGTTATAATCTGAAGGATACAAGTAAATATGTGTTGCGTAGAGATAAACAAGTGTATCAGGAAGGATGATGGAACAAAGCAGATTCAGGCGAGACACGCAAACCTTTTAAAACTTTGGCTAGTATGAAGGGTCAGATTTTGAAAAGGTTTCATAGAAAGGTTATTAGACACCAGTTAGCTGTGTATGTTTATAATTTGAGAAATATGTCGATGGTGACAATAGCCGCTATTATCGAATTTAGAGAAATGAACATTTTATAACATACGTAAATTATGGTTCAGCAATCAATGATCTTTGCTGCACTTTATCAAAATTATTTATTTTGGCCGTCAAATATCTGACCATACGTATCGGCAAATGACATGGAACGTAAAAGGGGCAACCTACGATTCACCGTACATCAACTGATTATTAAACGGTGTAGACATTACAGTAACTCAATGGGTAATATATTATACAAGGAGAGCGTAATTTCCTGCACAGCATAAATCCCGTGTTTAAATCCTTTCACATTCGAGTAGTAGGCTAACAGTGAAATTAGAAGAAGACCAAGGGACATGGTGCTCTGGGAATAGCAATCTTATACTGAAAGTCCATGTGCGTTATTATTGTGTTGGGAGCACTTAAAAATCGAACGTTAGATGTAGTTGTAAAATCTAAATATAAATGTAAATAGTATGCATCAGGAACCATGTTGACAGTATCTACTTACTAGTTTAGCAAGCTACTTCAAAACAATGAAAGAATTCAAACAATATTGTATAAGTTTTGCCACGAAACCATCTAAATCTCTGACAGACCATATTACATTGCAAAAATAAGTTTGTTTTAGTGGTTAAGGCCAATATCTATATGAATAGTTGAAGTTATCATGTTGTTGTCGTTTGTGCAAATCACGACAAGGCATGGGGTATATAACAACATATGTAAAATGGAAGAGAACATCGACAAGACAGATGAGTGAGTAATTAGAAAAAAAAACAATAGGCTCCAAACTTTTGAAGTTATTGCATATGGTCGAACGAGCGACGAATGTCGTTATTGGAGTTGTTTTTGATAGCATGTTGAACAGACTGGAGGACGAGACATCTACGTTTCTGTCCGTAACATGAGTTTGTTCGTATGGTAATCCGTTTTCTGAACAACTAACCGTAAAAAAATGTGTTCATGACGAAACGCATTAGATACGTAGAAAATGGAACTCGTCTGGTGCTCACAAGGCTGGGAATATCGGTCACTCACGAATTATAAGAATGTTAAACAATTGTTGCAGACGAAGTAGTGAAATTAAAAATGTACGACATAGTACAGTGTAGTAAGCTTGAGAAAACTGCAGAGTTTTCTAAACTCAGTGAGATTGTTTTCATGGAAGGAAATATTTAAACAAGATTGCATTTCTGAAATTTTAGCAAACGGAATAATAGTTCTATGCGACCTCAACTCTCAACTCTCTTGGAGAGTTATGGACAATACGATTTATCTAGTTGTCATTACATGACGATACTTATCCGTATGACAATAATCCTAGCATCGGTTTGAAGCAAAGAAAGATACCTAATTTGATAAATTATTAAGCAAAGTCATGCTAAAGAAGAACTCTGATCTGACGTTAGATCCCTCAATAAAGAGAAGACTTGACATTATATTCACAAAAGTGTACTAGACAGGGCAATCCCCGAGCCGCTTCAAACAATGCAAAGTTATACCTTACAAGTTCGGTGGAAGAAGAAATTAGATATTAATTATAACCAGGATGTAACTATGGCTCCAGTGTTTCAAATAGTCGTATGACAATATATACAATAGTATTTCTATCGTTTTTTTTTTTTCAGAACAGATCTCTTTCCAACATCCATTATAACTGTTTTAGAAACCACTCCGTTAGTAGAACTACAGCTACCTGTATCAAGAAAACGATATGATATTATATGGATAGAGATATCGATGTATACGTTACATGTCTTGTTAATTTTACCACATGCTATGCAGTTGGCACTGTCATTTAATGTACAAGATGTTAAGACTTGGAATACGATAAATAACATTTCGCATCATGAAAGACTCGTTCGAGAGCGCGACATTTGTTTTTATTTTGTAGAAAACAGCTGATCATAATAGACATATCTTACCAAACTTTAACAGATCTTGATCGTAATAACAGATAATGTGATCACTGAATTGAACCATTCCTTGTGTGGTCTATAACATTGCTGGTGTCCACGTGTATTGCTTCTTTTACATGACGAAATCACTAAAATGGTTCCTTCGCATCATTCGATATAACAGTTGCTTGGGAAAAGATCTAAGTACGCAAAAAGGTGAAGACATATATAACGCCGCAAAGACTCTGTTTTGAATTAATTAACAAAAGAATGTATACTTTCTTCCGCTTTTCTGTTTGACAAATCTCAAAACCATCCATTTTAAACTAAGTAGTATCCTGGCGTTCCTCTAACACACAACTTAAAACCATATAACGCTGGAGAAGGAGCACGTGACGGGAGAAAACTACTGTTAAAGTCATTTTTATTGTATCTATATCACAAACGGCGAAATAAATCCCTTAACAAGTCCTACAATTTGGAAAAATTAGTATTCTACCATCTGTTCTATTCAAATGTGTAACATGGTAGCACACACTCAATGACAGAAAAACCGTGTTATGTAATAGAAATGCAGCCAAACATATACAGATAAGGCGAAAGTATCCCTTTTCAACAGAATGTGAACGGGAAAGGAGTGACATATATCTGAAAAAGTATGCTTACTACGTTAACCTGTCTATATCAGTATTTAAAAGACTCTTTAAATCAGTAAGGATAGAATAAGTCATTTACAAAATTGCTAAGAATTACGGCACGGACGATATCATTTCAGACATGTAGCAAGAGTATAAAAAATCGTTTGGAATCGACACATTAGTTATGCTATTCCTTAGTTATGCTGTTGAATGTCAAGAATGAACAATCTGGAGAGAAAATGTTGAATTAATGGTTAATGGAACTAACTTCAGATATATTCATTCGGATTTAACGATATGTAACATGTGGTTTTCTTTAAACTATTGACACTGAGTGAATGGCCTCTGTCTGAAGTAGTGAAAACTATTTGTGCATCGCGTATCTAATTATATATTGTGTTAATATATGGAAAAGAGAGTGACGACAGAGTGAACCACCTTTTTTTAGGCTACGAGAAGCTACTTGTAGAAGGCAATGATTTATTTGAGAGACTGATTGACACTTTAAAGGTGTGAGATGCAATTTATTGTTGTTTCAATCACGAAAGTGATAGAGATACTTCCTATAAGCAGTGTTGACTGTTTGTTTTATATCAATGACGATGTATGCAATAGATTAATGTTGGTGAAGGTAGGTGGTATAGCTTCCTTATGCAATAAAATGCATCCCCTAATTAGGTCTAACATCTCGTACCATAGCAATGACATAATCAGTATATTATCGTTTTATGAAACTAAATCTGTAAAGACCAATTATAAAACTTGGCAAATCTTTTTGAATAACAACCTATTGATATGTAATGCCCTTTATTTCATATATAGTAATTACTGCCACATACAAACACTTTTTTATTTACCTGGTGCTTGATCCTGGTTACACTTACTTTAGTTACAATTTTGTGGCTTTATTAATTTTGTCACTGTTCCATTTCTCTATCGTTTCTTTAATAGTACATGTTTATTTGTCCCAAGACTAATCCGCTTCTTGCAAAGTATCTATTATTTAAGAACAGTGATCGTATCAGAAACTAAATCTCACTGATAAGTAGCCACATTTATCTCTAAACAAGAACGATGCATACTGCTACAACCCGTACACATTTTGTCATGAAGCATGAAATACACAAACTGCTACATCAGTATACATTTTCCTTTCTGTTTATCCCAAATGTGCTTGAGATGATTAAGTGTAAAGTAAAGAAGATTAATACTATCGAACATATTCCAAGCTTACAAAGTACATATTCCTCGCTTACCACCAGGTTTCACATGTACGTACATTATGTATGGTACAATTACTAATTTCAGGTAAATGTCTATATAATTGTCAGAGAAGCTAAAGGTAAACAGAGCCTATATATCTACAAACACAGTTGTTATGTGATACATAAGTATTATTCCAATTTATTAAAAAATAACATCATATGTCCGTCTCTACAACACAAACATGATGTAAACATAATCAATGATAGGTAGTCAATATACCCTTGAGCAAGATGAAATCAAGTAAAACAACGAAGGCTTTACCAGGCAAATGTATTGGGAATGCATCATTATGCAATGATTAGTTCATAATTACTTAGCAATAATGACGAACGTCTGGTCGTTACCTTGCCAATGAGCATACGTTCGTTATAATCTTCACTGTCCACTATGCATTTCTTATTTGTTATAATAGTGTATCCTGTGATATTGAATAATATAAAAGAAAACTTCGATATTCGCTCTAGAAAAACCTTTAGTAGACTCTAATGTAACCTAAACTATTGCTATGAACATCTGATTCTCAAAATGATTGTTAAATTACATGATAAATGAATTGATGGCTTTGCTATCAGTGGTCAAATGACATTTGAATTCGAGTAATATGTATCATGTAATGCGTGTGCGTGCACATTTTAGTACTTACAAAATCCGACGAGCGCTGAAATAACACAATAAACCTGATATTAGAAACTGTGAAATATACTTTCGGTGGTGTAGCATGAACAAAACTCTAAATAAAGGACGCGCCTTCAATTGGGTTTCTCATATTTGTATTAAACAATTACGTCTCCCTTTCTCGGTAGAGAAAATAAACCTGTATTAAGAATGTCTTAATGTACAGTATGAGTCAAAAAGAGGATAATCTCATTATGCGGAAATCTAAAGCATTTATAAAACCTGGTGTGATCTGAAATAATGTTATTGAAATTTCATCCAAAATATGAAAAAGGTGCATGATAATAAAACGGTAACTATACTTTATAGTAAAGCATAACTGAAACTTTAACGAATACCTATTTTAATGCATGTACGCGTCTTGCGAACCATATAAAATACATAACTTGTTCATAGTAGACTGAGGGGACATATATTTTTTATACTTACAAATGCCTGAATCTGCTTTTCTTCCTGAAAAAAATATAACAAAGGTGATATTAGAAACAAACGTTGTTATTTGGTCTCAAAAATGGGACGTACAAGTACAACTGTCACTACTTTAGCTGAGTATTCCACAATAGTTGCCGTTTAACGTAATCTACTAGACAGGCTGTCTCATGTGCAAATATCCGTATTTGAACGTTTTTCTTTGTCTTTATTCAGAAAAGTTAAAAAAGGAGCCGCAATAATTTGCGCTACATAAAATAGGCGTAACTGTACAGGTACAACCGACGTACTTAATCATACAGATACCAACAAACAAACATATTTATATGTTCTTATTTTCCTATTCAAAAATATAACTTCCTGATGTGTCTGATATACTGGCGCATGGTTAAGTCGCATTAGCACAATTAACCCTTCTGTCAATCACATATAGATGTCAATCAGATGGCTATTTGTTTGCAATTTGTTTTCGCATCGACAGGTGTTATCAATACAGTTTATCCGAAGAAGAATAAAATGACGAAAATTGCTTTGAGTTATCAATCGTGTAGAAGGCGAACGTACTAGTATATGAGTCTACGTGTGATAAAATTGTATAACTCATAAAAAATGAATTGCATGTCGACGGATGTTGTTTGACTTCATTTCCTATAACAATGAAAACTCCTTGATCCCAATCAACATTACCCTCGGCATAGAGATAGACGTTGCTTATTAAAGAAAATCAGCTTCTCGATGTCAATTTTTAAATGATTGGAATTCAACATTTTCTATAAATATAGAACACTTTACCCCGCCATCAAGGACAAAGATTACACCAAAATATAAAAAACACAACAACATGGTTGCAATATCAAGTCGGGCTGGTGTGGGCTAATTTCCTATTAATAATGTGGAAATATTCATTATCATACGCAATATCGACTAGGTACGTGACGAGTCGTCTTGTCGCAACCATGCTGATGTTAGTCACAATTTTACAGTGCTGACTGAGGAAAATTCCTATTAAAATAGTTCTCAATCAACAGTAACATACCCGATTTTACATAAGGCTTGACGACTTGATCAAGTCTAAGTTATTTAATATTAACGAGGTATAGATGGTAATGCTCTCGTGTGATCACCAGTTTGATATCTGCATGCATTTCGCGTAATAATATTGATTATTGTATACACCTGGAATTCGGCATTATGGCCGTGTAATGGTATAATCCCTGCGTGAGGGATGAAAGTTGCATTTCATTGAAACTCTCGTATCCTCATCTTCTCAAATTGTGTCCAAATAGCATCGCATATTTATTTGCCACGGCTGAGTTGTTCACATAGATTTCTGGAAGCAAGTTATGTATTTGCAATATTGATTTAACCCAGACTATGTTAGCAGTTTTGGTTTAAACTCGGTGGAGTAATGTTCTTTCCATGATGTGTATTACCTCGCTAAACATATTTCGCTTTTGAATACGCTCCTCGATCACATTCACCTTAGGGCAATAGTCCCTAGCTCCTCCAGAATCCACGAGTCCCAATAACCGAGAACTCGTCGATTCTGTTTGTGTTATATAGGTAAAGGCAATAACTCTTGTATATTAATCGCCTTGGCGACTACAGGCGGCGCCAGTTTAGACGTTTCAGTAGTGAACTGATAAGATTGTTTACTTCGACTCCCAAAATATACTGGAAATGTGTTCTACTTTTCGTTTCATCTATTCAGTATTTTGTTAATTTTTTATGTATTCAGGACTTTATTGCACGTGACATAAATTATTCTTTGAATTTGGATCATAATCATTTGAAATATTTACCTTTGAGGACTAGTGTTCTGACCGTACGTGATAGTTTCAGCACTACGGTCTCCCACATATGGTTGTTGATCGCAGTGATTTCATTGTACTTATTTTTGAAATAGTTTCCATCCCACTGTAAGCACGAGTCGAAGACATAGCAGTGTTTAATTTATTTTGGGTTGCATTTGATTTTATTTATACCGGTTTATCTTGTCAAGGATGCTACGAAGTCTTCTACACTTTGATCATTCGTGGAAAAAAGTCCGTATCTATCACGGGGGGTGTTCAAATAATAACGTTTATATATTGCTTCAGTACATTTCTTGTTATTACATCTGTGTCATCTGTGGGAGCAGGAACATTTTGAATGGCGTTAATCGACCACATTATAGTTCTGCCGGCTAGTGGCAACACATTTATGGTGTATGTTATAAATGACCTTCAGCGGAGAAACTTCAAAACACGCACATCTGGAAACTACCTAAATTAGTCTAACTGCCGGGATAAACAGCCGTACGGATTTATACTGGGCTGTGTATAATTTGTTTATCAAGCTGGTTTTCGAAACTGAAATTATAGTCGTTGTGATTATGTTCTTGTTGTCATCAATCGGTCAATCTACGGTTTCCCCGTCAGGACTTAGTAACGACATAGTTACGCATTTAACTCAACGGAAAGTTTCCGAAACTTCAGTATGGTTTAAGGCATCCACACGAAATTGTATCGTCAGCTCGATAATAAACCCAATTTGATCCCGCTCAAACGAAGATTAGTAACGTTATAATCTCGCTCCTCGAATAACTGCTCTGCAAGTAAATACAGTTTGCAAGCAAGTAATGGGACCCCGATGGAGGCTGTTGGTAGATATTTCTTTGATTTACATGGACGAGTATTCGATCATAATTGTATAATCCCAATAGGCGCTGTTGATATATATATCAAAACAAAACGTTCATTTAGAATCAACTAGACATAATAAAACGTCTTCTTTTGAAACCACCATTTCAATATGTCTTTTTGTTGAGCTATAGAGAGATTTTCAAGACATGCATTGTATCGGCGATAATGGACATCATAATGTCACCAATTTTCATTTTCGATCATTTGGTCGAAAAAAGCGTCCATCTTAACGTATTTATTTAGCAAAGCATTGTCGTTTTGCAACTAAGTAAAAATTTACTTTTTTTGAACAAACACAATAATTGCACTATATACTGAAAAAGGTTAAATGCACTAGGAAAAATGGTTGGTTTCTAAGCGGTATGGCTATATTGATAATGACATGACAGGAAACGTTTATGGATCTTTTATATCTTTCCAGATCATAAAACATATAATTAATATTAGCAATGTTCGATTAAATACGAGGTAAATTCGAGAAATAGTTTGTTTTTGTTTTAATAAATTCACTAGTCTTAGCAATGAAATAACAGTCGTATGCATTGCATTATTTCGTCTTATTTTGTGAAAGCAGATGTCTCAATACTTACTCTTTCTTTTATCTCTCTTTCTTCCTGAAATCATATAATAATGTTTATATTAAAATGCAAATGAAATGCGGATCATTACTTCAAAGGATTAGTCCACAACAGCGTTCATTTAAATTAAATTACTACGCGGACTGTCCCGTATTTAAAAGTACGAATGTTACAATTCCGTCCAGTCCTTATTTTGATGAGACAAAACAAATTAACGAACCACAAAGTACATACAATACCTCTAAATGTTTAACTAAACCTGCATATTTTGTTACTTAGACACAACATAACAAAGAAATAGACTGATTTGTCAGTGACGAGTATCATATCCATAATTGACAGAGTTGGCTGCTTCATAATACAACAAATGAGATGGCATCCAAATCTGCACGTTCTACTGTTTGCGTTTTGTTTCCTTATTTATTTATTTTTTTGTTCTTTTTCACTCACTGAGCCCTCGAACGGCGTATATAATATTAAATTTGCACTTCGCTGAATTTAAATCTGAACAGATTAAAGAAAATTGTACCGAGGAGGCCGTAAAATGTGCTCTGAAAAGTGGCAGGGAGAACGAAGTGTTCACAATAGAATAAACCTTTCAACCATAGCTCATCTTCTTATGTCTGCTCAAACTGTATATGTCATTAGTTTCTACTTTCCTGTCTTTGCAAATTCATGATAATTTTTTACTTGTTAAATAATCATTTCATATACACCAACATGTGTAAATATTATAGTGAACATTATTTTTGACTGAAATACTGTGATGACATTTTGATTCATAAACGCCATGCAACCTATTAGTCAAGCACCTGGTCATTGGACTATTTCAATACAAGAACGAAAATGGACACTCTATGTTGTATTCTTGCACTATGAAAAGACACAATGCCGTTTCTGTATGTGTATGTGTGGACATTCTTGAAAGACAAACAAGCAGAATCAGGTTCGAAATATTTGACAACTTGATTTCATTCTCTTTTACATGAGATTTCATATTTGAGTGGACAATTATAGTACATAGTAACATTTAAATAACTGATGGCAAACGAGGAGAATTAAATTCAAATTCAAGAAAATACATTAGAGCATTCAACATCTGTTATGTAAGCGTTATGAAGTTCCCGTTTTGGAGGGTGAGATTTATAACAATGATAAGTATTTGTAGGAGTATTCATGCATTACCCTTTGCCCTGTGAGCGAAGTAATTCTGCTATAATAAAAAAATATAATGCATGCACTTCGATATCACATTTATATGTTCCACTGGACAGTCAAATAAAGAACTTTGTCTTGTAGCCCAGTACCTCTCTGCGTGTCGGACTGCATCATAATGGTAACAAATGCATTCTGTTTTTCTTGCCAAATTCTCATATTTATAGGTTTGTCACGCAAAGATGCCTAATACGTTATTGATAATGTGCTGTCATTGTTTTGGGTTTAACGCAATTTCCTGGCACAAGATAGGCAATACATTGCACATACTATCAGTGGTGGAGAACGAATCCGGAAAAAAAAAAACAGACGACGACCACCGATCAACGATAACCTACTGGTAGCTATATCATATAACCACATCGGCCAACGCCGAGACTCGAATATTTCGGACAGAGGTGAAATGGTAGTGATCGGTAAAAACAAGCGCTTTAGACCACTCGGTAAACCTGGATCCCTGCTTGACAAAAAGTAAGAGAATAAAGCACATACTGTCATGCTTTCAATATCTTTTTTCGGCTCTCAATTTCCATTGAGACTGGCTGACATTGTAACCATGAGATATCTTATCTGGATAATTATGTAACATGTGAGATTCAATAAATAAAATAAGTGATGCATGGTAGAAGGAGAGCATAATGAACAGACAACATTGTAAAAATGGGCGAGAAGTGTAAATGATATGTTCACTGTGGGCTTTCAGCTCACTTTCTCCGCTTTTTTAACTACGGATCCCATTGCAATTTTTTTCTACATCTAAATTTTGAACAGTGTTATATCGAGGAACTCCGATTAGAATCAAAAAGGAATAAAAAGCAAAGCAGCACCTTTCAGTACTAATTCAAACAAAATAATAAAATCTATTGTGTACCCTTCCTTACAGCGTATTATAGAATGTTTTATTTTACCACTATTATGATGACATGCAAGTTTAGTCCGATGTAGAAACGGGTGAATTATGTCAACATGAATAACAAAATAGAAAACATGGAGCAAAAAATCAATAACCATTTTAAATGATGATTATTATGTCTGTATTACATATTGGAATTAAGACAAAGTTTTGTTTACTTAACACGTTTTTTGTTTTTGTTTTTTGGCTTTCTATGTTATCATGCCCATGCTAGCAGGGTAATTGCCATTTGAAAATTTCATCAGACATACGAAGAAACGGTCTCATTTTTTCCGATCGAGACAACGCAGTAATTTTAATTTGTCCTGAACATTTAGACACAAAATGAAGGAAAACAACATCATTGTATAAATTTGTTTCTTACGTCTGGTGTTTTATTAAAATCACTAACGCTTATGCACCTGAACGTCTCTCAATGATGTGGCAGTACAATCGCTACAATACAACAATTATTGCAATACAGTCCATATATATATATATATACTATACAGTCTATATATACACAGAAATCAACAAAACACGAATGTACACATATATGCATAGTGATGTGGCAACATTAGACGCTCTGTATATGTACATAAGTAAGTATATATTTCTCTCTCTCGCTCTCTCTCTCTCTTTTATATTTATAGGTTACTGCATTTATATGGGAAATATGAGAGGGTTTTTCAGATGGAAATACTGCATGACCTTGGTAGTGCAGTATATCTATCCAAAAATACGAGTTCATATTTTCCCATATAAATGCAGTAAACTTTGTATTATCTTCTCATTTTCTTATTCTTCCTAAGGCTTAATTATGTAAACAAAAATACACTACACGAAACAAATTAAGTGAATGTATGCCGTATTCTAAACTAAATACACAAGCGCAGACTCATCATTACACAACAACAACATTATTAATGCGCACTAAATTCCGCCCAGACATAACTTTCGAAAGAAAACGGCATTTTGGTCTACTAAAAATTGAAATTTGGAGTCATATTGTGATTGAATGTGCGTTTTCTATTTGATCTGGAATGAACAGAGTTAGGTAATTGTGTCATTTCTTCGAAATTGCGTGATTATGGACTGGATGTGCCAATTCTACATGAAGTACATTGGATTTCAGCGGCGACGGAGGAGCGTCTTGACATCTGCAAGTGTGTATCTGTTCTGCCATTGAATGTTTAAAATTATAATGTGGGAAAAATATGAAGTTATTCAATTTCAATCATCACATGGACGCTATGGAATATAATGTTTATTTCATTTGGATTGGAGTAAGGGGTGTGTAATTGCATTAGGAATGTAGTCGAAATAACAGTACAAATGCATAATCAAGCTTGAGAAACCATGGCATGGCTCATGTAATTCGTATTTGCAGAACTGAGAAAGTATATTTTGAGGAAATTCAGGATGCAAAACTGTAATACTCGAAGTATATTTTTGCCATTCTTATTAAAAGCTAAAGGAGACAGTTTATGCTTTGTAACTTGCATGTCATTTGTGGTTACCCACCAATTTTATGAAATCTGGCGTCTATCGCCAAAATCCGAAACATTGTAAAGTTAACACGGAATGCAGCAAAGTAGCTAGTATGTGGCAGTCCACGAAACATGTGCTTTAGTTCAATCAGAAACAAATTTTATCAACCTAAACTCAAAGCGTCTGTTACACGAGTGTACATGAATTGTTTACAAAGTAGTTCCTAATGCACTATTGGGAACACGTGTCCTGCAAGTGAGTGGAATATGGAGGTGTGCAATATCGCAAAATACGGAACGATTCTGACGATGTAAAGTTAACGGAGAAAAAAAAATGAGCATATAATAAATGTGGGTATCCGTTCCATATCACACAGATTGTAGAAGTCGAAGTATATATAACTGAAATTAATTTGAAAAATCTTAGAATAGGACATTATATAATGTGATGTATTTATGAGAAGAATTAGTTTGACAGCATGTAGGTTCAAGGATATAAGAAACAGCAAATGTTGCATTGCGTAGAAGTAATGAAGGTGAATAGTGAATTGGAAAACATGCAATTTAGTTAACACGTTATATGCATGCAACAGACTGCTAGATAAGTAGAATTCAGCAGTACAATACAGCAGCACTCTACACTCGGAGTAAGAACACCTTAGCTAGATGATTTCTCAGCTAAAGATAAGGTGCCTGATTGCAAAAGATACAAGCACCTAATGTCTACCTTAATATCTGAATAGGGATAAGCTTCGCAGAATCAGCAATAAATTATATAAAACTTATCGAAATGAATGGTCCATAATTTTCCAAACTAAAATCAGATAGAGGATTGGTGACCCAACTAGTGCATAGCTTTCAATGAAAACCGTGACCATGATATCTTTGAAATAAAACCACTTGCAATAGCTACTGACTTTATTATATTGTTTGTGTTCAAAAAGACCTACATCAGTCCTAAATGACGTGTCATTTCTTTAAAACTAAGTGCATTTAGGTAATGAATTTCTGATTGGTCTTATAAGAAGTTTATTTATCCATTTAACAATAGAAATGAAGCGAAAGCAAAATTTATGAAAAGTGTAACAAACACTTTATAATATATAGTGAATATTTAAGAGGTACTTACATTAGTATGAATTAAATCCCAACTAATACTAAATGCCATATCACAAATATAAAATACAGTATGTTCCGTAATCAATTTCGATAGTCTTGAATGTCATGATATTTCGAGTGTCTTGAAATTCCCAACGTACCACAATTATTGAATGTCCTGATGCACCACAATATTACAATCCAAGCGCTTTTTGAATTATTTCTCAGTAGTCCCTATCTAGTTTGTATAGCCCAAACCTTCAATGTGTACCTTGTCTTTGCACTGAATAATTTAAATAAATAAATAGTTTATAATTTTATATGAACACAAGAGTATATTATGATCCCCACATATTGATATAAATAGATATTCAAAATTGTTTTAACTTAACCTCCATTTATTTATTGATACCGATGATTTGCAACAATAGATTGCTCTGGATAACAACACATATGATAGAAAATGCCACTAAGTCTTGAACTCAAATTGGAATGAGCTTCTTGTTTAGTAGTTATAATCATGGAAAATCTTAAGCACAATCAGGCCGAACGTCAAGAATGCTATAGAAATCAAATATATATAAGAGCATGATAAGAACAATCCCCAATTACATATGACAATATGTTCAGCAGGAGATGCAAAAGAGTTTACAACTGCAACGTCCATATTGGATCTCCAAGCAGCAACAAGTTCGTCAGGGATGAATTAGCTCATATGATAAATGTGTTTGCAAAGTTTCGTCTAAGTACTTTAGGAAAGGTATCCATGAAAAACTTGAGACATGGGATAGAACACCAGAGGTAATGACAACATTTTTTACTCCCTCAGGTTTTCTTCGCTATGTCTGAAATTGACCATGCAAAAAACTAAATAAGGAGAGACATTATATTTTGTCATTAGTTATTAGTTATTTGGACATACCATAATGGATGTATAGGATGTATAACTGTCATTGGATTACACATGTACTGGATTAGTTATTTAGACATACCATAATGGATATATAGGATGTATAACAGTCATTGGATTACACATGTACTGTATTAGTCATTTGGACATACCATAATGGATGTATATGATGTAGAACAGTCATTGGATTACACATGTACTGTATTAGTTATTTCGACATACCATAAAGGATATATAGGATGTGTAACAGTCATTAATATGAATGGATTTAATGCCTTGATAACATAGGAATTTCTTCTTCTTTGAAGAAAAAATGGAGGCGGAGGGTGTTTATTAGAAGAGCCTTTATTAGAGTAACTACAATATTCATGGCAGTGTATAACTTCATCTTTTGTGTTAGTGTCATGGTGTGTAAAGCAATGCGTATCGTGTCAAAATTGTAAGTCTTATAAGAATATTCATGTTTGGTTGTTGTTGTATACTTGCCATTATATTTCTTTTCCAATTTCATTGATGCATTACTATTTATGGTGAGGGTTTGTAGAGACTCTTATACTTCATTATCATAAACATTATAAACATTTCATTTGCATACAGTGTGTTTTAGTCTTTTCACTTAATCCTATTATGGTAACCCATTCATTTTCAATCTTGTTTCAGTCCATTTTTTTTTAAACCGGGGCACATGCTATTCATATGTCCATTCATCAGTCTCTCCATTTATTCATTCATTGTTCATTCACCTACTTGTCCATCTGTCTAACACACGTTTCCCACTATGTACTTCTCCATATGTATAATACATTTTTCCTCACTCTGTACTTCTCCATCTAACACACGTTTCCACCCATTATATACTTGTCCATCTAGTACACCTTATCCCCACCCTGAATATATGCATCACATGCCTATTTGTCTAACCCAGGTTGGCTGCCTTGTTGCCTCAATTGCAATCGGATGTTATAGCAAATAATCAGCTAAAAGTGTCATAAGTTTATAAGTTTATAAACCAAGTCTATACATGCAGGTGCTTCATCAGATGCACAATTATTGACATAGACTTCGTCTGTCAACATTTAGAAATTCCCATTTTAAAATGTGACTGTTTAATTGTGAGATGTGAACTCAGTTAAGAAACTCTATGAGGTACTATCATAATATTGTTTGACTTTTTAAACATATAAATATATATTACATTGTGCCTCTTGTGACCTTGAACTTTGGGATCAAAGAGACAATGTTAGCCACATTATACATTTAGAAAAAGAAGTCAAGATGAAATATCCAACATATTTACTCTCAAAATGGGAAGTAAATACAGATGCACATATTCCCAAATGAAAATCCAATGTAAGACACAACAAAAGTATATACATGATGATGCATAGTTGACAATTCGCTATAAAATCCTAAAACTATCAATACGAACGTAGGATAGTGGCAATAAAAAAACCCATCGACAAAGTTGTTGTTGTTATGAATATGTGATGTGATGTGATTTGGATTTTTAACGTAGCTTTTAACAATTGTTCAGTCATATTGCTAAGATGTATGCAATGTGGCAGTTTATAGTGATGTCTAGCACTGGGGCATCATGCCGCAGACATGTAGCATGATGTCCCACCCATTCACATTATCCTGACACCGGGCCGACCAGTCCTAACACTAACCTCTTAATGCTGAGGGCCAAGCGAGGCAAATGTTAGTACCGTTTTTGTAAGTCTTTGGTATGACTCGGCCGGGGATCGAACCCACGACCTCCCGCATCCGAGGCGGACGCTCTAACCACTAGGCCACCGGAGCGGTCTGTTATGAATAAGAAATCTTTGAGCAAATTGCAACATACCGTCTAATAATTGTGTATAAAGAAACTAACAAACTAAAATTAAACGTTGTGTCTGTACTTTCAAACAATACAATCTAGTAATGTACATTAGCTACAAATATATATTTTTTCTGTTGAGGCAATGACGTGTCCGGTACAAAACAAAATTTCCCTGTGGAACATTAATGTTAATCAAACATCCAAATTGTGTGTACATATGAACACTTAAAGTCCAGACACCGAAACAACTTACTTAATTGCATTCCCGTCTTGTAATAATGAACAATATCATGCAGGCTGGGTCACATTATGTATCAGGGTAGAGTTTTCTGTCAACATCTCTATAAAGCTTGTAACGGTAAGGACCGAATAATCAACAAGTAACATAGCATAGCATGCCCCTTTTGAAACCAGTACGATAATTCGGTAGTCGGTAAATCTCTCTATGTATAATTACTGACTGAGAACGGTTTCCCATTTGCAGACGTAAAAAACCTGCATTAGTTTGCAATGTGAGTACTGGCTCACGTATTTTCTGCGTCAAAAAGTGAGCGATGCCCCATTTATATATACAACTAGAGTGTCGGTGTTTCTGGCTCAATTGTTTGTTTTGTTTTGTGCGTGAGTGTGTGTTTTCTGTGTCACTGTCTAATTAATAAATATTATCGTTTTCGGATGCATGTGTGTATCCAATGGCGAATCTATGAATGCCATAGGTGAGGTATCGTTTATCATCAAACATCATGTTCTGTTAATGAGAAGCGTTTTGATGTGATGTCGATTGGATTAAAATGTTTATATGGTGTATTAGTGCATATTTCCTTGTAGTGTGCTTGTCTGTAGTGATCCATGGTAGATTTCGTTTCGAACTTTTTGGACTTTGTTGTTGTCGTCGCAGTGGATAGGTCTATGTTGGGGATAGTCACTGAGATCGAACAGTTCTTTGAGGTCGAACATATATTACTAAAAATCTGAGGTCTGAATTTTCTAAATAAGTAAGACTGTATCGTTCATTAGCAGCATAGCCTGACCTCCGTATTGTTTTAAATACAATCTTAATGAAACTCGCAAATTACCATTTACAAAAAATCGAGAATGGCCGTTCCCCATGTATCATGGGTTCATCAAGTCTGAGATTGGTTTTTTGTCCGTATTCGATCTTCGTTGAAGATTTTCATGTGGAGAAAGGCGTCATTGGCGACCAGTTTATCTCGACGTTTGACACTGTTAACCATTTCATTTTTTCCGACGTCGAATGTTTTCCGTGGTTTTTACGATGATGCTTTTGTTCGTAAGTTTGGAGAATTTTAGCCGAAGTCTGTGGTGATGTTTGCCCATTGTTTCGTATTAAAGTCGATGTAGGTTTCATCCACGGGGATTGTTGAAACTTGAGAGTGCTTGTAAAAATAGACGATGATGCAAAATATACCTGTTATTATCCATGAGATTGGGCACAGGTTTTTTCACTTTGGATGCTTCTAGAAGGAACTTATGTTTTCCTCACGCAGTTCCCGATATATCATTTTCTTAGTGACAAGAAATCTTTCAGCGCAGGATGAATAATATATGTGAGCATCGTGGAGATGTTCCATATAAACGAGATCGACCTCGACGAAATAGCCTACATCGTCCGCGACTAATGCTCGTTTTTCTTGAAGAAACTGTTCTCCGTTGGTCAAGTGAAATCCGCCTGTGGAATGGGATTGTGACATGGCCCATTTATATAGATTTTTCATATCCAGATAAATGATGTAAGTGGACGGCTTCGTGGGATCGTAGTTAATCATATATTTGTTGTTGACGACTGCGTGTGTTTTGCTGACGACGTAGATTTCGCCTAGAACTATGTTTTCAGTGAATAAAAACATGTTTGGATCGGTGAAGAGTTCGACTTCGACGACTTGATTCGTTTCGAGAAGCGCATCCCATGAGAGACCTGGCGCTGATAAGTAGCACAGTTGGTAAAGATGGTAATGGGCCATGCACGTTTTCTGAAATAGTCTATGACATCTGCGGAAAAATGTACGTCCGTTTTAAGATAGATATCGTGATAATCTCTGACTGTTTGACACCCACATTTATGCTATAGCGCGAGTGTTAGCGGTTATTCGTTTTTAAGCTGGAATAAAAGGCGTCTTCGGGTGGCAAAGAGGTTTCCAATGTGGCATCAAATATATTGGACAAACCATTCAACCAATATCTAAAAGTATGAACCGACATAGACTAGACATATCAAGTATATAGATCGATCATTTTTCACCTCATGTTGCAGCATATTTTAAAAACAGTTCCTATACTTTGCAAGATTTCTCCTTTCAAACTATTGCTAAAACTGATTCTAAGATGGAACGTCTGCTAAAGGAAACATATTGGCTTCAGCGTCTTATTACGGTAAATAAAAAAGGCATGCATTCCAATACAACATCCGTTAATCATTTTTAAATATAATGTGTTTTTAAAACAAATATGGTAAGACATATATTTGAATTCTGCCCCCTATTTACAATTAGTTCAGAATATTTTTATGTTATTTAACTTACAGATTAACTTGAATAGAAAAAGTATAAACTAATAACATTCTTGCACTATGAAAAGACACAATGCCGTTTCTGTATGTGTATGTGTGGACATTCTTGAAAGACAAACTAGCAGAATCAGGTTCGAAATATTTGACAACTTGATTTCATTCTCTTTTACATGAGATTTCATATTTGAGTGGACAATTATAGTACATAGTAACATTTAAATAACTGATGGCAAACGAGGAGAATTAAATTCAAATTCAAGAAAATACATTAGAGCATTCAACATCCGTTATGTAAGCGTTATGAAGTTCCCGTTTTGGAGGGTGAGATTTATAACAATGATAAGTATTTGTAGGAGTATTCATGCATTACCCTTTGCCCTGTGAGCGAAGTAATTCTGCTATAATAAAAAAATATAATGCATGCACTTCGATATCACATTTATATGTTCCACTGGACAGTCAAATAAAGAACTTTGTCTTGTAGCCCAGTACCTCCGTGCGTGTCGGACTGCATCATAATGGTAACAAATGCATTCTGTTTTTCTTGCCAAATTCTCATATTTATAGGTTTGTCACGCAAAGATGCCTAATACGTTATTGATAATGTGCTGTCATTGTTTTGGGTTTAACGCAATTTCCTGGCACAAGATAGGCAATACATTGCACATACTATCAGTGGTGGAGAACGAATCCGGAAAAAAAAAACAGACGACGACCACCGATCAACGATAACCTACTGGTAGCTATATCATATAACCACATCGGCCAACGCCGAGACTCGAATATTTCGGACAGAGGTGAAATGGTAGTGATCGGTAAAAACAAGCGCTTTAGACCACTCGGTAAACCTGGATCCCTGCTTGACAAAAAGTAAGAGAATAAAGCACATACTGTCATGCTTTCAATATCTTTTTTCGGCTCTCAATTTCCATTGAGACTGGCTGACATTGTAACCATGAGATATCTTATCTGGATAATTATGTAACATGTGAGATTCAATAAATAAAATAAGTGATGCATGGTAGAAGGAGAGCATAATGAACAGACAACATTGTAAAAATGGGCGAGAAGTGTAAATGATATGTTCACTGTGGGCTTTCAGCTCACTTTCTCCGCTTTTTTAACTACGGATCCCATTGCAATTTTTTTCTACATCTAAATTTTGAACAGTGTTATATCGAGGAACTCCGATTAGAATCAAAAAGGAATAAAAAGCAAAGCAGCACCTTTCAGTACTAATTCAAACAAAATAATAAAATCTATTGTGTACCCTTCCTTACAGCGTATTATAGAATGTTTTATTTTACCACTATTATGATGACATGCAAGTTTAGTCCGATGTAGAAACGGGTGAATTATGTCAACATGAATAACAAAATAGAAAACATGGAGCAAAAAATCAATAACCATTTTAAATGATGATTATTATGTCTGTATTACATATTGGAATTAAGACAAAGTTTTGTTTACTTAACACGTTTTTTGTTTTTGTTTTTTGGCTTTCTATGTTATCATGCCCATGCTAGCAGGGTAATTGCCATTTGAAAATTTCATCAGACATACGAAGAAACGGTCTCATTTTTTCCGATCGAGACAACGCAGTAATTTTAATTTGTCCTGAACATTTAGACACAAAATGAAGGAAAACAACATCATTGTATAAATTTGTTTCTTACGTCTGATGTTTTATTAAAATCACTAACGCTTATGCACCTGAACGTCTCTCAATGATGTGGCAGTACAATCGCTACAATACAACAATTATTGCAATACAGTCCATATATATATATATACTATACAGTCTATATATACACAGAAATCAACAAAACACGAATGTACACATATATGCATAGTGATGTGGCAACATTAGACGCTCTGTAAATGTACATATGTAAGTATATATTTCTCTCTCTCGCTCTCTCTCTCTCTTTATATTTATAGGTTACTGCATTTATATGGGAAATATGAGAGAGTTTTTCAGATGGAAATACTGCATGACCTTGGTAGTGCAGTATATCTATCCAAAATACGAGTTCATATTTTCCCATATACATGCAGTAAACTTTGTATTATCTTCTCATTTTCTTATTCTTCCTAAGGCTTAATTATGTAAACAAAAATACACTACACGAAACAAATTAACTGAATGTATGCCGTATTCTAAACTAAATACACAAGCGCAGACTCATCATTACACAACAACAACATTATTAATGCGTACTAAATTCCGCCCAGACATAACTTTCGAAAGAAAACGGCATTTTGGTCTACTAAAAATTGAAATTTGGAGTCATATTGTGATTGAATGTGCGTTTTCTATTTGATCTGGAATGAACAGAGTTAGGTAATTGTGTCATTTCTTCGAAATTGCGTGATTATGGACTGGATGTGCCAATTCTACATGAAGTACATTGGATTTCAGCGGCGACGGAGGAGCGTCTTGACATCTGCAAGTGTGTATCTGTTCTGCCATTGAATGTTTAAAATTATAATGTGGGAAAAATGTGAAGTTATTCAATTTCAATCATCACATGGATGCTATGGAATATAATGTTTATTTCATTTGGATTGGAGTAAGGGGTGTGTAACTGCATTAGGAATGTAGTCGAAATAACAGTACAAATGCATAATCAAGCTTGAGAAACCATGGCATGGCTCATGTAATTCGTATTTGCAGAACTAAGAAAGTATATTTTGAGGAAATTCAGGATGTAAAACTGTAATACTCGAAGTATATTTTTGCCATTCTTATTAAAAGCTAAAGGAGACAGTTTATGCTTTGTAACTTGCATGTCATTTGTGGTTACCCACCAATTTTATGAAATCTGGCGTCTATCGCCAAAATCCGAAACATTGTAAAGTTAACACGGAATGCAGCAAAGTAGCTAGTATGTGGCAGTCCACGAAACATGTGCTTTAGTTCAATCAGAAACAAATTTTATCAACCTAAACTCAAAGCGTCTGCTACACGAGTGTACATGAATTGTTTACAAAGTAGTTCCTAATGCACTATTGGGAACACGTGTCCTGCAAGTGAGTGGAATATGGAGGTGTGCAATATCGCAAAATACGGAACGATTCTGACGATGTAAAGTTAACGGAGAAAAAAAATGAGCTTATAATAAATGTGGGTATCCGTTCCATATCACACAGATTGTAGAAGTCGAAGTATATATAACTGAAATTAATTTGAAAAATCTTAGAAGAGGACATTATATAATGTGATGTATTTATGAGAAGAATTAGTTTGACAGCATGTAGGTTCAGGGATATAAGAAACAGCAAATGTTGCATTGTGTAGAAGTAATGAAGGTGAATAGTGAATTGGAAAACATGCAATTTAGTTAGCACGTTATATCCATGCAACAGACTGCTAGATAAGTAGAATTCAGCAGTACAATACAGCAGCTCTCTACACTCGGAGTAAGAACACCTTAGCTAGATGATTTCTCAGCTAAAGATAAGGTGCCTGATTGCAAAAGATACAAGCACCTAATGTCTACCTTAATATCTGAATAGGGATAAGCTTCGCAGAATCAGCAATAAATTATATAAAACTTATCGAAATGAATGGTCCATAATTTTCCAAACTAAAATCAGATAGAGGATTGGTGACCCAACTAATGCATAGCTTTCAATGAAAACCGTGACCATGATATCTTTGAAATAAAACCACTTGCAATAGCTACTGACTTTATTATATTGTTTGTGTTCAAAAAGACCTACATCAGTCCTAAATGACGTGTCATTTCTTTAAAACTAAGTGCATTTAGGTAACGATAGGGATTTCTGATTGGTCTTATAAGAAGTTTATTTATCCATTTAACAGTAGAAAAGAAGCGAAAGCAAAATTTATGAAAAGTGCAACAAACACTTTATAATATATAGTGAATATTTAAAAGGTACTTACATTAGTATGAATTAAATCCCAAATAATACTAAATGCCCTATCACAAATATAAAATACAGTATGTTCCGTAATCAATTTCGATAGTCTTGAATGTCATGATATTTCGAGTGTCTTGAAATTCCCAACGTACCACAATTATTGAATGTCCTGATGCACCACAATATTACAATCCAAGCGCTTTTTGAATTATTTCTCAGTAGTCCCTATCTAGTTTGTATAGCCCAAACCTTCAATGTGTACCTTGTCTTTGCACTGAATAATTTAAATAAATAAATAGTTTATAATTTTATATGAACACAAGAGTATATTATGATCCTCACATATTGATATAAATAGATATTCAAAATTGTTTTAACTTAACCTCCATTTATTTATTGATACCGATGCTTTGCAACAATAGATTGCTCTGGATAACAACACATATGATAGAAAATGCCACTAAGTCTTGAACTCAAATTGGAATGAGCTTCTTGTTTAGTAGTTATAATCATGGAAAATCTTAAGCACAATCAGGCCGAACGTCAAGAATGCTATAGAAATCAAATATATATAAGAGCATGATAAGAACAATCCCCAATTACATATGACAATATGTTCAGCAGGAGATGCAAAAGAGTTTACAACTGCAATGTCCATATTGGATCTCCAAGTAGCAACATGTTCGTCAGGGATGAATTAGCTCATATGATAAATGTGTTTGCAAAGTTTCGTCTAAGTACTTTAGGAAAGGTATCCATGAAAAACTTGAGACATGGGATAGAACACCAGAGGTAATGACAACATTTTTTACTCCCTCAGGTTTTCTTCTCTATGTCTGAAATTGACCATGCAAAAAACTAAATAAGGAGAGACATTATATTTTGTCATTAGTTATTAGTTATTTGGACATACCATAATGGATGTATAGGATGTATAACTGTCATTGGATTACACATGTACTGTATTAGTTATTTAGACATACCATAATGGATATATAGGATGTATAACAGTCATTGGATTACACATGTACTGTATTAGTTATTTCGACATACCATAAAGGATATATAGGATGTGTAACAGTCATTAATATGAATGGATTTAATGCCTTGATAACATAGGAATTTCTTCTTCTTTGAAGAAAAAATGGAGGCGGAGGGTGTTTATTAGAAGAGCCTTTATTAGAGTAACTACAATATTCATGGCAGTGTATAACTTCATCTTTTGTGTTAGTGTCATGGTGTGTAAAGCAATGCGTATCGTGTCAAAATTGTAAGTCTTATAAGAATATTTATGTGTGGTTGTTGTTGTATACTTACCATTATATTTCTTTTCCAATTTCATTGATGCATTACTATTTATGGTGAGGGTTTGTAGAGACTCTTATACTTCATTATCATAAACATTATAAACATTTCATTTGCATACAGTGTGTTTTAGTCTTTTCACTTAATCCTATTATGGTAACCCATTCATTTTCAATCTTGTTTCAGTCCATTTTTTTTAAACCGGGGCACATGCTATTCATATGTCCATTCATCAGTCTCTCCATTTTTTCATTCATTGTTCATTCACCTACTTGTCCATCTGTCTAACACACGTTTCCCACTATGTACTTCTCCATATGTGTAATTCATTTTTCCTCACTCTGTACTTCTCCATCTAACACACGTTTCCACCCATTATATACTTGTCCATCTAGTACACCTTATCCCCACCCTGAATATATCCATCACATGCCTATTTGTCTAACCCAGGTTGGCTGCCTTGTTGCCTCAATTGCAATCGGATGTTATAGCAAATAATCAGCTAAAAGTGTCATAAGTTTATAAACCAAGTCTATACATGCAGGTGCTTCATCAGATGCACAATTATTGACATAGACTTCGTCTGTCAACATTTAGAAATTCCCATTTTAAAATGTGACTGTTTAATTGTGAGATGTGAACTCAGTTAAGAAACTCTATGAGGTACTATCATAATATTGTTTGACTTTATAAACATATATATATATATATATATATATATATATATATATATATATATATATATATATATATATATATATATATATCATGTGTTACCCTTTATTTTGATGCTTTTAAAAGAAATTATCTTTTTTATAACATTTAAGGAATTTTAACAAATTTACATATTATTATTCATCCTGTAGGACATCATATTTGCAAGAATTTTTCTTCTTAATTTTTTTGGATCTTTTTATCATAGCATTTTTAAAACCTAGCTTATAATTGGTAATATAAAGCCAGTAGTGTGCTGATATGCTGTTAAACTCTGTTCATACCAGTTCATTTATTATCATACGTAGTGTAAACAATCATAATATTTCACATGGTTGATAATTATAATTACATGCTGGACAGTTTCTTTAATTCATACCACATACAATTATAATTACATATTGTACAGTTTCTTTCACCTATAATATATGATTATCTGTTATAATTATATATTGTATATTGTTCAATTTAAATCACATGCAGTGGCTATAACTCATTAAAATAATCCATATAGCGTGGTGAAAACACATATACAAAAGAGAAGGGAGGTAAATGCTGTTGTTTGATTGTGATAGTTATTTATCTTGCTAAAATTAATTTATTCTCTATTAGCACATTTATATCTGGCTAGGTTCAGTAACTATGTTTCTTATTTTATGTTCACATTACTGGTATGAGATGGTGTTACTAGAGGTGGTATGCCTGAATAAAATTAACCTTGCCTGAATCAATTCATGCAGACTATTGTTGCTAAAAAAAGGGAAGATAACAGCAAACGAATTAACTGATCCGTGCTCTTTTATTACTATTATTATCATTATTATTTGCTGAAATTATTGACACCACATGTGAAATGTTGGACTTGATATCCAGCAGGGCAAATGGTGAATACTATGATAGACAGGAAAGATAAGATGGACACTGTAACAGTTTGAATGGGTCAGAGATGTTGGATTGTAAGTGTTTTATATGTGCAAGTATACGTATAACATATAATTATACCATAGGTTACTGATTTGGTCAAGTACTAATTAGGGAATCGAGCATTAATCAGGAAGTCAAGCACTAATGAAGACATTATTATAGTATGACTACTGATAAAACATTTGCTACATTATTAAACTCTTAGTATACTTTGCAACTGTATTGATTTCAAGATCTAGAAATACATTTCAATGAAATATTCTTAGGTTTATTAGATTCAGAACAAAAAAATTGTTTTTATTTTACAATAGCATTGAGAATGACGCTTTTATATTCAAATTTTTATTTTATCAGCTTCTATACTTATTTTTACAGAGCTATTATGCCCTTCCATTTTACATTTTATCTTGTACTACATATATTTATAATATCTTAATATAAGGTGACCTCACAATTAGCCTGCAGTCTTCTTAGCATGGCTCTCATAAACAGTGTTACAATGAGGGAGTACTTATATAGTATCAAGATTTTTACAACAGCAGTTAATGATATTTGACTGTCCAAAATTTACCTTGCAGGTGTCATAGTTGTTCGGTATGACTATCCTACATTAACCTTACAAGTACCTAGATTTTACAGTTTGAATGTCCTAAATTATCCTCACAGGTACCTAGATTGTGCAGTTTGACTGCCCTAAATTAGCCTTACAGGTACTGTGTTTGTACAGATGATCTATTAAAGCACCCAACTACTATATCTGTCTGGATATAGCTAATGTAAACATAATAAACCCTCCCCTGCCATCACTTGATGCACCAATATACATGTATCAGTATATATATATATATATATATATATATATATATATATATATATATATATATATATATACACCACTCTGGGTTGCTTGCACAGCAGGTGTTGATACGTGGGTGACCCTTCTTCTTGGCGTGGTGCAGCTTCTTGGGTAATATTCGCACCTTGCTGGCCACGAGGGAATGGTCCGTGTCACAATCGGCACTGTGGTAGCTGCGGGTAAGGAGGACACTGGCCAGTTCTGCACGCCTGGTGATGACGAGATCTAGCTGGTGCCAGTGGCGTGAACGTGGGTGTCTCCATGACACCTGGTGGATCTCCTTGCATTTGAAGAAAGTGTTGGTCACACATAGGCTATGGGAGCAGCACAACTCCAGCAGTTGCTGACCATTCTCGTTGATCTTGCCCCTTCCGTAAAAGCCGAGACAGGTGGACCAAGCCTCATGGTCAGCTCCCACTCTAGCATTGAAGTCTCCTAGTAAGTAAAGGCTTTCATTGTTGGGGATACTGGATATTGCCTGATCCAGAGCCTCATAAAACTTGTCTTTCTCCTCGTAGGTGGAGTAGAGGGTTGGGGCAAACACACTTAAGATGTTGACCGGGCTTAAGGATGTTGACAGCCGGAGGACAAGGATTCTCTCAGTACCTGATGATGGAGGTTCAATGAAGGCGATTAGCGTGTTCTTCACGGCAAAGCCTATACCATGCTGCCTAGGTTCATCCAAGGGCTTCCCTTGCCAAAAGAATGTGTAATTGGCTTCCCTGATGGTGCCGCTGTCAGCCAGTTGGGTCTCCTGGAGGCAGGCAATGTCGATGTTCGGTCGGGAGAGTTCTCTGTCAATGACGGCAGTCTTCCGTTCATCGTCGATCTGCTGTAGGTCAGTGGTCAATAAACAACTGCAGCGATGGTTTGAGCACTATCTCGAGCTATATGCAACCCAAAACAATGTCACTGGAACTGCCCTGGATGCCATTCCAGACCTGCCTGTCATGGAGGAGCTAGACACACAGCCCACCCTGGAAGAGCTCGGAAAAGCCATCGATTGCCTTGCCTGTGGGAAGGCTCCTGGAAGCGACGGCATTCCGCCTGAAGTGCTCAAGAGCGGAAAACCAGCACTGCTCCAGCCCCTACACACACTCCTCTGCCTTTGCTGGGTACAGGAATACATCCCACAGGACATGCGTGACGCCAACATCGTCACTTGGTACAAAAACAAAGGAGACCGTAGCGACTGCAACAACTATCGGGGCATTTCCCTCCTCAGCATCGTCGGAAAGGCCTTCGCCCGTGCTGCCTTGGCGCGCTTGCAGATCCTAGCCTCCCGCGTCTACCCAGAATCCCAGTGTGGATTTCGAGCCGGCAGGTCAAGTGTAGACATGATCTTCTCACTACGTCAGCTGCAGGAGAAGTGTCGCGAGCAGTGGATGCCCCTCTACATTGCCTTCATAAACCTGACGAAGGCGTTTGACATGGTTAGTCGGAGTGGACTCCTCAGACTCCTGCAAAAGATCGGCTGCCCCCCACGTCTGCTTGCTGTCATTATGTCGTTCCACGAGAACATGCACAGCACAGTGTGCTTCAATGGCGCAACATCTGAAGCATTCCAAGTCATTAGCGGAGTCAAACAAGGCTGTGTCCATGCATCGACGCTCTTTGCAATATTCTTCTTCATGCTTCTCCAGTACGCATTCAAGGACTGCAGCGAGGGAGTGTACATCCATACCAGGGCTGACGGCAAGCTGTTCAACATCGCCCGTCTCCGTGCTAAGACTAAAGTCACAGAGATACTCATCCGTGAATTGCTCTTTGCCGACGATGCAGCCTTGACATCACACACGGAAGATGGACTTCAGCAGCTGGTATGCTGCCTCTCCCATGCATGTAAGGAATTTGGACTGACCATCAGTTTGAAGAAAACGAATGTCATGGCACAGGACACAGACTCCCCTCCCTCTGTCTCCATCGATGGGTACAATTTGGAAGTTGTCGAGAACTTCACATACCTCGGGTCTAACATCTTCAGCTCACTCTCCATTGATTCTGAGGTGGGCAGCAGGATTGCCAAGGCAGCAGCAGTGATGGCCAGACTTAACCAGAGAGTCTGGAACAACCCAAACCTCACAGAGAAGACCAAACTGCGTGTCTACCAAGCGTGCGTGCTCAGCTCACTTCTCTACAGCAGCGAAACATGGACCACCTATGCAAGACACGAGAGGAAACTCAACAGCTTCCACCTGAGATGTCTGCGGCGCATTCTGCACATCCAGTGGCAGGACAAAGTACCCAACACAGAGGTTCTAGAACGCGCCAACATGAACAGCATGTTCTCCATACTCAGCGAGAGGCGCCTTCGCTGGCTCGGCCATGTCAAGAGAATTGATCCAGGTCGCATTCCCAAGGACCTGTTATATGGGGAGTCAGCAGAAGGTGCACGACCAACTGGACGACCACATCTGCCTACAAAGATGTTTGCAAGAAGGATATGAAGACAGCAAACATCAATGTCAACGACTGGGAGAGCTATGCAAACAACCGTTCCAGCTGGCGTCTAGCTGTCAGGCAGGGAGTTCAAAACGCAGAGGAAACGAGAAGAATAAAGCAAGCTGAAAAGAGAGCTAAAAAGAAGGATAAGCAAAAGCGTACTTTGGAGCTATGCCATCGTCTCTCGTAGACGGACGGATGCCAAGATATACCACTCTCAATTTATTATCAATGAATCACATGTTCTCTCTCAATATATTATAAATGAATCAAATGTTCTCTATCATTATATTCTCAACGAATCACATGTTCTCTCTCATTATGTTCTCAACGAATCACATGTTCTCTCTCAATATATTTTCCAAGAATCACATGTTCTCTCTCAACGCATCTTACGAAGGCTAGCACAACTACATAAAAATCTACAGGAAACATCTATCTTCACTATATATTTCCTGTTCGGTGTTTAAAATAAAATAAAAAATATCTGATTCAGAACAATCTCGAACAGTTAACTTTTATTATTTTACAGAAGCAGCCCTATTCTGACCTTCAAATCTCAGTGAACCAATCAAATGCTCGAGCAGTTCAGTTGTTGATTTCACCATGATCAGCTGTACGAATGAATTCTACTACAAAGTATAGATATACTTGTATGACAGTACTAACTATTGAATTAAACAACTTAAATTGTATGCATGTGTGGTTGGGTGGGTGACTTGGATTTTTAATGTAGCTTTGACAATTGTTCAGTCATATCGCTATGATGTCTACATTGTGTCAGTTTATATTAATGTCTAGCACTGGGGCATCATACCGCAGACATGTAGCATGATGTCCCACCTAGTCATATTATCCTGACACAAGGCCGACCAGTCCTAACATTAACCTCTGAATGCTGAGCGCCAAGCGAGGCAGCTGTTAGAGCCATCTTTGCAAGTCTCAAGTATGATTCGGCCGGGGATGCTTCTTCAAACTGTATCCAATTTTTAGTTAGTACAGAACTCTGTCTGATGATAACTTTTGCTTGGTCCTATTGATATCAACTAAATCTTATATGCAGTGCTATATTGACAAGGTCTCAAATGAATGTATTCTACATCATTATCTGATTGAGTTATGCCCCCTGATTGTTGATCGTAATAGACTTTTGCTCTCATTGGTTCACAAAAACAACTTGTACTCTTCTTCTCATGAGATACACATTGTGCCATGTACCAATATCACTTGTCCTAGTGCTCAGGTAATGATGATTCACACCAAGTGAATAATTTTGTATATATTTCCACCATTAACAATTAGCAATGTTCAACATTGCTTAATATCAAGGATTGTCATATATTATTTACTTTTGCATAGTTTTAGTTTCTGTACCTGTCAGTCAAGGATTTGTTGAAGAAGTGGCTGGTGTTTGTTTGTACACAGGTATCTGACACCAATTTGATACAAACATGGGTCATGAAAATAATGTTTAGAGAGAAGACAAGATTTAAACTGTTTCTTATGTACAATATATGTATATAACATATACAATGAGGCAAAGTTTGCATACTAAATTTAAAAATTTCTGTTTCACACCAGGTCTTCGACTAATGAGGTATATTATCATTTACATTGTCACATTTCAGTAATATAGGCATAACTCTATTGTTAGAGACATGTTACCTTTAATGTAGAGAAGCCATGAAATAACTATTTTTGTATATCAACAAATTTGGACAAAAAATTATAAAAAATCATCCTATTGACTGAGATTTCCTAGTCAACTACTTTCGTTGGCTAGTTGCATATGTCAGTCTAGTGTGCAATCAGTCCCATTTTAATATCTTTTTGTTTGTTTTTTGTCCTGTTTGTTTAATGTCCAAATATGTCAGAGTACTTTAACATAGACTTTTGCCATAGTTACTTCTCGGGGTATGTAAATATGACTTTCCATACGAATATGGATGCATGAGGATCCAAATAAAGTGAATAATTGCTATATAAAGGTATGCATGACAAAACAGTTATGACACCTGTTACTGAAAGAATCTATATTGAATGCATGCGTGACCAGGTCTAACTTTTACTTTAACCATATATAGGTTATTGGACATATGACATAATTAGACACATTCTGTATAAACCCCGGCAAGGGTACCTGCCCCTGAACCTGAATACAAATAATACTATCATACAGGTTAGATAACATTTAATTTGTACTCTACATATATTTAAATTGAGGCCCACAAGCCTGGGTTTAAATCTCCATAGAGTATGAATTAAACATTCTCAGGATACCATATAAAGATGAAAAAGAAGATATAATTTATGGACGTATTCTAACTAAATGACATGTACATGCTAAATTTATACATGTTTAAGAGATCCTGAGTGACTACCATCAGTACACTAAATTACAACAGGTAATGTATTTTTGAGTATTCCATATTAGCCATACATATCAATCATAAAATGTTAGGGCAGCACATTGACATTTCTAACAAAACAATGTAATGTATAATCTATTCATATTTGCTCCACATTACTTGACCTCCTACACTTTGTCCTATATCTTTAATGTCCTTGCTCTTTTTATCACCTACACATATACTTTCATTTTTCAGCATCATGTATAAATTAAGTGAACACTTTATTCAGTTTGTTAGAGCTAAAAGTGATACATGTTCAATATTGATATTATCTTGCATATAGGTAAGATAACATTTGAGAAAGAGTAGTATGAGTGCATTGTATATATACACAATGAGCTATCAAATATCAAGCGCAATGTCCCAAAGGTAAGTAAATACCTCGATCAGTCCCTTGCTATGTGAAATAACTAAGCATCATTCAGAGATGAATATATCATATCAAGGAAATCTAATTTGACTCATATATGCTCCAGTTTTCCAGGAGAAGATTAGACCTTCAAGGATTAGAAAGTTAATGGTTCGAGATATATCAGCTAGAAAGGTTCAATAATAATTGCCTTTTTGAAGAGTGTATATACAGCTGAAACAGTTAATAAAAATATAATCGCCCTAATACATATCATATTATCTTCACGTGCAATCTAAATATATTTTCTTTTTGTAATGGCCAAACTAGGTCTTGATAATACTACATTAGAGTATGTTACCAGTAGACTAAGGAACGGAGAAGGAAGTACAGTCTTGATTTATTTTCAACCAAAACACAAATGATTCAATGATAAAGAAACATTGATTAAAGCTACAGTTCATAACCATGACAGCCTTGTTTTTTTATACAAGGCCTGATTACTATCATTGTTTTGATGTACAGTTCGGTACATGAAAATGTCACACAAGTTCAGGATATATATATTTGCCCTATTCAATTAATTCATTATATAACGTCTTTTGATGAATGGACATTATATAAGGAGTATTACATTTATATTATCTTGAAATAAGGTTTACTACATAAGGGAAAATATGACTTGATTGTAATAAGTCAAATATAAAATCTGGAGCGAGAATGATTTTTAATTTACACTTCAACTATATCGTAATAAGTACCTGAATTGAATTGATATAAATGACAATAAATTGGTTGTCAGGTCGGTGAGGATAACAATAAGAATGATTTAAACAGCTAGTAAATTATACAATAAACATCATATAAATTATAATTTATAGATTGATAGATTAATTAGGTACTGTTGAATTTAATTCGCATGTTTAGTAAGTGAGGATCACTCTCAATGCTGTATTTTACCGAAGGTCTCTTCGAACATTTCATATTCGATATTTATCGCATATAATGTGTCGGAGAGTGACTCGTGTTAATTTGCAACTTTGGCTCGAATTTGCTGTTCATTCTCGAGCGGCTTGTCGTCCAAGAGTGGAATCAACAACATTTATGTGGATCGTTTGTGTGCTTCCGGGTCCTCGTTATGGCATTTTGCATTTATCCATCAGTCGTATTTAAAAGCAACTGGATTTGTAATGAAAACCACTGATTAGCCTTTCGTTCTAGTCATATGTGGTTCATTTTTATATCAACAATGTTTTTCCCCGTTCATCCACGCGATTGTCCCGGACATTGTTAAAAAAAAACACAGCTTATACCTATCATCAGTGACATTTCTAAATATTACATCGGTGACATATGAAGGATCTAAAATATTTGGGACGATATTGTGATTCGTTTCGATACCACATTTCATACACCCATTAAGCAATGGCAACGAAACGCTGTTAATAATTAAAGTTTTAGCCATTGATGTAGAATGAACATTCTTTAAAATCATAGGGACTATATGTCGGGTATTTCTCCCCGACAATCGATATGTACATAGAATAGTAATATATAGATGTCATACACTGTAGCAATGGGAATTCGTATATTCATTTATTTGCGTCACCAATAGCGATTTGATCTTATAAATTTGTTTATGAATTTATTACCGCCGTTATTTGCCATCGTCAAAGTTCCTTCGACGAGTTGCAGCCCATTCGGTGCGATACAATACATGCACTCCCGATGAGTAATGACGATAAAATCAAGTACTGACCCTGCATTAGGACTCACGTGTTTGGGAACGGCGTCGAATATGTGTAAATTGCAGAGACTAACGCTAATAAAGATATATAGAGATCCGTTTATTATTTCCTTACCAGGTTGGTTTCCAAAGGAAGTATTGGTATATTTGTTAATGTATTGTTTTTCATGTCATATGATTCATCCGTTGTGCCAACATAAAGACTTATAATCGACATAAGTATGCATTTATCACAATAGCAATTTCCCGAGATATCTCTGATGACAAAATTCAACATGAATTCCATAAATCGTATCGTGACCTTGTTAATATATCCTGATCTTAGCCTACACCACATGAAGATTGATACTCTTATAAACTCGCTCCTTTCCGAACACTTCCACAAATACATCCATGCTTATCACGTATACATTATAAAACTTACTGAGAGTAGGCTCGAGTTTACTGATTTAGTTTACATGGACTTATATTTGAGGTGAAGCTGTTGATATATATTCATATGAGATAAATATAGTTTTAATCAACCCATACAAATTCACCAACGATCCGAACTCAGACAAGTTCGCATTATGGTTAGTAAAAACCACGCTGAAATGTACAATACATAGTTGTATCTATGCTGGCAGTCAGTCATAGCATAATTATGTCTTTTATAATCTTGTTGAAATGTAACACCCGTCGTTGTACTTGCCGTTTACGTGTCTCTGTGTTTAAATAACCCGCGGAGATAGTCACAACAATGATAGTAGAAATGTCAGCTGAACACTTGAAATAGGCCCATAAGAATATAGACAAACGAAATTACTTAATGGAATCCCTTCAAAGAGATTTTGAACGTGGCCAGCACTATTTCGATTGTTAAATATAATTCACCCGGATCCCCCAAGGTAACACCGTTCAGAGCTAAGTAAAACATGTTGTATAAAATTCATCATATATAGACACATGATGACAGTGGAGAGGGACAAATGTTATGATACACTTCCCTGCGACGACGCGGCCAACGCGTAGCTGCATACAAATTTACCAACGTTGGCTGACAAAGGGAAGCCGCCGCTGAGAAAATCGAATAGACCTTACTTCAGGAACGTGTACATACTGCGCAACGTAATCTTGATTAGACTGAATACTACACGACAACTAATCGCTGCAACCTCATTGGTACATAAACCATATTTGTTATCATCGTCGTTGTGGTTTATCTCGTTACAATTTCCACGCGGTTTAGCCTGCTGATATCGGTATGATTAACGCCACTACTGTATCACAGGCGACTATTCCGACAACCGCAGCGGCCATTTTAACAAATTCCACACCATAGCTCAAATTATACCCAGACAACCTCTCGAAGCAGCCACACATTTTAACAATCAGAGTAAGAGTATGTTTATCCACCATTGAACGATGTCCCACGCAGACCGATGTAATTCCTGATGATGCAGGTGCTTGTGGTACAGGTACTTTGGATGAAATCGTTAGTGCCGAGGAAGGGACATGTAGTGCGGGTGACATAGTGATTCATTTTGTGGCTGATGCCATTTTTAGGCGATACGTCTTACAGCTAGAATGCCTATTACCTTCGAGGTAGATAAAAACTAACAACCGCTATTCCCTCTGAGAAATATAGTCCCGGGAACGAAATATAGTCGCAATAAGGCTCCGTAAGGCTCACAATAAATGGCATATCTTTCCTCTAATTTGTCATGTAGCAGAATTACCCCTGCTCGAACGTGTTCGATATCTGCAATTTCTTCTGTACGGGAACTTATTTAATCTTGTTCTACTTGTATTTCCTCAAGACTCGATCCACGGTTTTCAAGGTCGGCTGTTTTATCTGTGGGAATATCTGCACTCATCCGTCCGATAAATTATAAACAACCCAACAAGACAACTTAAAATCAGCATCAGCTGTAATTGTGTCGTCGACAAATTTTGATATATTCACGGAATCAGCTATGGCATTATTTTAGATAAATAATCTTGTGGTGAATGCGTGTTTGTGCGTAGTTGTAGTGTCGTATTCATCAGGATATAACTCGTAAAACTCTTCTACGACGGCCTGACCTTACTTGTGGTTTTCCGAACATCAACAGTGGTTTTCTGCTTTCCAACACAGTTATCTACAACTGTTCCCTGATCTGACTATGACATATAAATTCACGTTGGTATCTGTACCACATTTTGCAGAAATTTCCAAAGTACAGTTTTCAGTGTCGCGATTAAATCTGTTTCATCCGGTTAATATATTTCACTTTGTATAGGAGACTATATTTTTATAACCATGTAGCATTTGTAAAACGTGTATTATGAGAATGCAGATACATATGACAGTAAATTATACCACTGAAATGTACTGAACAACTTTTGTTTCCTTTTCCTCGACGTCAAAACTTTGGTGTGGCTTTTGCTATATCCTGTACACGTTGTGTATCCACATATTTGTACTTGGCAATGTCCACTCCGAGGTCCTTTTGGAATATGTCCACTTCAGGAGTGGGATGTTCTGCTATACATTGAGATGGTGCTATTTCTGCCATTTGTGTGCTTATCCAAATAAATTCACTTAATAGTATACAATTTGTTAAAAATTACATAATCAGCAATGCACCTAGACTCCATTAGAATATCCTGATGTATGGATCACTCATCTACTAGCGGCGACATGGGTTCGGATACATACGGGCTCCCCATTGAATCGATTAATCTCCTGATTAATAAATAACAATAAAACATTACAAAGTTACATAGTTTAGTTGTTACAGCAGCGTGAGCTACGGTGATTGTTCAGTCACATTTCGGCGAATGTGAATTTGCTTGTAATATTTTCAAGGACGATTCGACGAATAAGTATCATTTGCACGACTGGTAATACAAATCGCTAAAGACACGCTGCAGGACCGCCGATACATGAAATGGATACAAATCATTGAAATTTTGCCACATTTAGAAAAAAGTTAAATGTCTAATATTACCGATCCCACAGAAATGATCATACTCTTTCTAAGATTCATGTCAATCGTAATGTAATCTCGTTGCTGACATTTATGTCAATATACTCAAAAATCAGTGTGTGGGTAATTACACAAAAGGCAACCATGTGTTCTGATTGTTTCGAGAACAAACATCATTCCTGGTTACATTTAGCTATAAAGATTAATTTCGTTCGATAAAGAAATACGTGAAACTAATGTGGTTTTGGTGTTATTTTGCTTTGTTTTTGTTTGTTTTCCTTTTTTGCTAGACTGACATTTAGCGACTTGACAATATTTAGAACAAAATAATTACGCGGAAAATTATAATTAGAACCGGTCTCCCTATTGGATATGTATCAATATGACTGATTTTTTCGAGTTGAGGATAATGGCGCCAACACATATCAAGGTAGTGTTCACGGTAGTCATACATACGGTCACTAAAGTATTACATATGTGAACACAATGTCTGAGTTCGTCGCGAACTGTTGAGTGACAAGAAGACCATGGATGATAAGCGTATTATATCAGCGGCACGTAATAATATACAGAATGGCTTCGTCCACGGAACGTATCGGGAATATATTTGTAAAAATATGACAGCGGCGGGTGCCTGTAAATTATCTGACGACGAAGTGATTTTGTAATCATATCGTTTCAATACCATAATCTGTGCCGCTATGATAATATCACTTGGTTAAACCCTGTTGGTGTGTTATGCGACATTGATTCGTTGCATAATAAACACAGACAATAAAGAAAACCTCTCCGTGGATCTGACAAACATTTAAGGAATATGACCCACGTTGAAATTCATGTCAAGTAATATTGTTATTGAAGTTCGTTGTACTTATCTCGTGATAACTGTAGTCGTGGTTGGTTGAAGATAGCGCACCAACCTAACGACAATTTATGAAGGATGTTATCACCGGAAGAGCAAATATGATCTACTCAAACTTGAGATGGACGCTAGTCCGAACAGACGTCGGCCCGCATCCAATGGATTTCAACCATATATTCGCGAGAGTGACCGTAATTACTTCATTAACAACAACCCACACCCCCCCATTTATACTATAGGCAATCTAAGCGGCTCATTAAAATACACACTTGATTGTGTCATTATCGTACATCAGCACATTCAAGACTTTTGAAATTCGTTCCAAACCAGTATTTACTTTTGAAATTATGATAGGACATTTGAAATTATTTGGAATATAAATCACAATAATGTCTGTTTGGAATATTCACATCTGTAATCTAGATATATGAAATGTCTTTTGTAATTTCTTGTTTAAATTCTTTACTCTATTTAGTTAAAGATCTAGAGTCGTAACAACAGCAATGACAAGATGTTCAAGATGGATGCCATTGTGCCATACTTCATATAAGATTAACAACATTTCTAGTTATTACGTATATACTATACATTGTAAGAAGGATTTGAAGGAAAGCACAATTTAGAGTTGAACAGTCATGAGGAATACGTAGTTATTCCAAGCTTGTCAGGATGCCAATTGGCAAACATATTACCAGCAGCGTGGGCATTTTTTTAATTTAAAACCAAATAAGCATCAATATTAGTATTTCGGCGAAATCGCTATGCTGATATAATCACTGATTCAGGAAAAAATATTGATAACAAGGTTTTCAAGATCACCACCGTGACAGGAATATTCGATGCCTGAATGGCATCGCTAGGACAAACTTAATTTCAAATGACCATCCATTCCGGAGGAACGGGTTTTACAAGAATGTTAATGATATCGGTTATTTAATATTTTAGAAGGAGTAGCAGCAACAAACTCATTGTGCTTACAGGCGAAATAACAGAGCTAACGCACATATTTTGGACTACAACCGATATATTTTCAGCGAGAAATTAAACATACATTTAGATCTAACATACGTTGCCATCAAAGATAATGGTTAGAATGTATATATTTGACATTGTTCTGAAGAGTGTTTCAGACACTATTTAATACCAATGAAACCAAATACACTTTAGAAAATTTACCAATATAGAGTAAGTATGGTCACGAATTTGAGATTTGGCGGCTATTTTGAAACATAGTTACGCCATTTGTACTGCCTCCGTCATATTTTCAGTGGAAAATCAATCGGACACTTAAATATAACTAATGTTGCTATGAAACGGAAGGTGTAGAATGTATATATTCGATAATGTTATGTGCAGAGTTTTAGACACTATTTACTATCTATTTAATGAAGTAGACAATACACCATTTACAGAGTAATTGTGATCACTAATTAGATTTGTGCCTGCTGTGCTTTGAAACATAGTTGCGCAGGGATTGTTAGGCCATATGTACATATAAACTAAACGTTCACATAATGTTAATTTCATCTGTTGGCGCTCAATAATTAATTGTAGCCTAAACAAAACCGAAGGTCATACAAGTAAATCGGTAATTTCTGTGACATTATCATTTTAACAACTACAGGACTATATTATACTCAAGCTACGCATCCCGTATGTTTTGTTGAATAGGATAAGAAAGTGTTGTCCGTATTTCTAAAATCAAGTTTCATGGTTACATATCCCTGCTTGTGACCTTGAAAAGTGAGATATAACAAAACAATGTTAATCATAGTATATATTTAGAAAGTGCAACTAATTATCATGTCAAGGCTTGTAAAGTTCAAGGCCGGGCAGTCAATAATTTAACAGGATGGACAGCTGGTAGGTCAATGTAGAACTATAATATTCACATCATGAAAAAAAGGTATAATTAATTAGCCAATACAAGTGTCGGTTTGTACGGATTTGCTAAAAGAAGGACGTTATTTCTTTTTCCCACAAGAGCAATAAATGCGCGATATAGAACCAATAAGACAAGGGTATGAATAAAAATTTTGGATAATAATTACTTTTCTTAAATATATTCGTCTCAGACATCACATACTAAATGTAAGTAATACATGATTTGTGATTATTTACGCAGAGTATCTTTATTTTTTACTTACTCTTTCTATTTTCTCTCTTTCTTCCTGAAAGAAAAGAATAAGCCTGATATTAGAGAAGATGATCTAAATCCCTATAATATACTCTCCAGAAAGGGAGAGGACACGCATACACAAATTCGTCATACTCGTCAATGGAAATACAGGGCAAAATACACAGTGTAAGTCATTAAATATACACTGCCTCTCTGAAGTTTGTGTTTTATTATTGTTTTCCTGCATTGGCCTCGAACTGTGTGTATAATTATGAAGTCATGCATCTCTCAATTGTCGTGTGGACTGGTATAAGTAAAACGTACCGCGGATGCGGTAATGTGTGATCAGGAAAGTGGGCAAACAAAACCAATATTGTTTTATTTCAGAAAAGTATAGCGTTTTCAAACATGCTCATCTGCTTATTTTTTCGAAGACATTAGCTGTCATTCTGTTTTCCAAACCCATGCTTTTTCTTCAGTATTTGACTAATTTGTATAATTAAAGAGTTTTTTGTTGCACAAATGCCTGCAGAACATTTCTCTCTCTCTTTCTCTCTCTACAATACAGTAAATCGAAAATGATAGTTCTGTACATTGGTATAAATTGGCAGAGTATGTTTATTTCTTACACACAAATGATGCAAATGTGTTTTTTGTATGTACTGATGTGGACATTCTTGAAAAACCAAGATAATATGATCACAAATTCTTATCAGGTTTCCTCACTATTTTCATCAAGGAAAAGGGATAGGTAGTACATTATGCAAAGACGACACTGTCCTAATTAAATGCACATTGCACACTTGATAGGTCTTCCAGCAGATAATTCTTTGTTGATATTTGAATATTAGAAGAAAGGAAAATAAGAAACTTGCACTTTTCATAACAGTTCATCTTACGCTATGAGATTGTAAGGACCGTTCTCTCTGCATTAGATAATAAAATATTATTTTCGTCAATCGATGTTATTTGGAAAAGAAAAGAAAAACGTGGTTCAAGCACGGTCATAGGACGGCAAAATGCTATTGTACTAGATTTGTATAAATTGGCAGTGTGTGTTTCATTTTTTTATACAAAATAATGATAAAAAGTGTTTTTGTGTCTGTGCTGTTGTGCACATTCTCGAACGATAACGAGAATCTGATTAGCAAATCTTACACTATGGGTATTTCAGACCAATCTGAATACACTTCTTTGGAAGTGTTAGGCAACGTCAACTGCATCATTTTTGTCAAAGCTGATTGATTTATGTCCCTATATATGGAGCATGGACGTAATGCTATAATTATCGGCGTGGATAAGTATAAAACGTGATGATTTTTATGACAAAACAAGATGTCAAACATAGTCGAGTGCACATAAGCTTGTTTAACCATCCTTATACTGGCTGAATCCAATGAACCATTATTAATGCCAAAATATGTATTATATCTTGATGAAATATATCTGTAATAATTGTATCATTTGTCTTGTATAAATGGCTGATATAGCTCATTCACAATTGCATGATTCTGACCAGAATTAGTTGTACTATCCCCACCAAATTAATGAATAAATATCAAATGTATATTAGCCGTAAATTCAAGATGGCTGACAGCAGTTAATTCGACTTCATTTAAAGATTGAAGAAAACGCGATGTATAAATATAATGATATTGATGCAACTAACGTAGGACACCAAGTCAATTGGTGGCTAAAAGCACAATATAAAAATCAAAATCACTAATGAAAAAACAATCCATATATCTGCTAAGAAATATTCCTATCATCTGGCAGACTTTCGATTAAAATTAAAGTAAACGTTTTCGGTACCGAAGCATTAAGGGATAAACAAATTGATAAACAGTTCCACTTTGAAAACATCAATGATTAAATATAAATAAAATGATTAAATACAAATAAAATCATTAAATACAAATAAAAAGGTCATGAGGATACTGCATATAGTATTTGTTGTATTCACGCATCATTCAAATTAGAATTTTGTATTGTAAGGAACACTTTGTAAAAAAACACAACAAAATGGTTTTGGATGAAATAGCAGGTTGAATGATGATTCTTTTATTTTATGTTATTATTATAGGGTTTAAAGTCATCTTTCAGCACAAGATAGGCTATGCATGACGGCCAGTATAAACGGTGGAAAAACCCGGGGAAACCCAGGAAAGAACCATGAGAAACTACTGGCAAGCCTTTTCACATACCCACATTGGCCAAGCCCGAGAGGCGAACCCACGAAGACAGACGTGAGATAGCAGTGATCCGAAATGGTGAGCGCTTCAGACCACTCGGCCACAATATGACCTCAGATCGGACACAGATTTATCATAGTAATTATCTTAGTGAACATTTCATGTTAACATGATCATCCATTTAGCAGTAACGATGGTGACAAGATTTACAATATGGCCATCATTGCCGGAAATTCAAGTATGCATATTTAATTGTTGATTTTCCCCTCTAATATGCAGTTAAAATACTAATTAAAAGACTCATTTGTTCGTTTAATATATGTTTCGGTGAACACTTTTAAGTCGATTAAAAAGAACGTACAACCCGACTAGTTTTATTTTATGTTTTAGAACTTATCTCGTAATGACGAGGTTTCTCTGATATTCTTCTTTCTTCCATCCATATTTGATTTTGAATGGGTAATATAGCATTCGATACATCCGTCCAATCTGTCTTTCAGTATCGCACACCTAGAATGTTGTCTTTGTACATAAAGCCTGAAAGTACTATTGATAATGAAATATTCGATAAACAGTCAGCTGTTAAAATACCAGGAATTATTTATTGCTATAAATTTGAAAACTAGTGTGTCATTTAATTTATTAAGATTAGTAACGGGTCTGAGGATGCGATTGTGTTGCATACAGTATCTGCTGAAAATTGGCGATTTTGTAGATACGGTCTAATGAGGGATACCGTTAAATAGTGACTATGGTTGTCTAGGAAAATCGCACTACGTACCGCTAATAAATTATACTTGATTGTGACAACGTTTTGGACAGAATGCTGAGATTGCAGATGAATTGTGATGTGATGTGATTGTGATTTTTAACCTAGATTTAACAGCATTTCAGTCAGCAGAAGAATTTGGTGTCCAAAGTGACTGCAAACGTAACAGAGATGGACAATCCATGTACTATGCCGATGAAATCTGCTATATGCCGAGAGTAATACAAGACAGTATCAGCATACATGTAAAAATGTAAAACAATTATAAAAATTGTGATGAGCGAGTTCAAAAGAACGTTTTAACATGAAAACAAACAAAAAAAGTTAAAAATAAAATAAAAAATTGGGATGCCTTAAGTTTCGAACTCGCAACCTCTTGTTTGACAGACGTTAGTAATAAAAGATAGTTTCAATATAACAAAATGGGAAGCCGCAAGTTTCGAACCCGAGACTTCTTGCGAACGTTTAAACATAAATATAAAAAGCAGGAAATACCGCAATAAACTTTGGAATGCGCGAGTTGAAAAGGAAGTTCAAACATGAAGAAGTAACAAAAAACAAAGTAGATGCTGCAACATTCGAACTAGCGAAATATTGTTTGGCAAGCGTAGTAAGAAAAGAAAGTTTCCACATAAATTTTAAAAAAGAAATAATAAAAACAAAACTGCGATGCCGAGTGAATTAGACTCGGAACCTAGTGTTTGGCAGGCGTTAGTCATAAAGAAAGTTTGAAAATAAACAAATTGGGTGCCGCGAATTTAGAACTGACAACTTGTTGCTTAGCAAACGTTAGTATAGAAGAAAGTTAGTAGTTACTGGGTGCGAACCTTGTTTCTTCTAGCATTTCAACTTAAACAATAAAAAAATTAAAATTGAAAACTTGCGATCAGCGACTTTGAAAGAAAGATTCAACATTTTAAAAAGTTAAAATTATAACAAGATTGGGATGACGCGAGCATTGAGCTCGTTACCTCGTGTTTGGCAGACGGAAGTCATAAATAAAGTTCAAACAAGAAAATAAAAAGTTTATAAATGGCAATTGGATGAGCGAGTTGAAAAGAAAGTTTCAACATCAAACTAAATGAAAGGTAAAAAAGAAACAAAATGGTTATGCGAGTTCAAAAGAATGTATGCACATACAAATTAAATCAGAAGCAAAATTAAAATATAAAAGAAAACTTGATATGCCTTATCTAGTAAATATTACGGAGACAGTGGTTCAGGCCTGGAACGCCATTTTGGTTTAATTTTCGTGTTGATTTTTCTTAATAGTTTTCAACATTATGCTGAGTATGAATAATCTATAATTAAAATATCATGTTTTAAAGTAATTTGTAACGTCACGACCAGAAAAGGATATCGGCCAAATTTACCGGTATGGAATGCAAAAGAAAACATATCGTTTTGTAATTTCGAATAACTTTTACCAAATCTGTTCTGCAAATTTTCAGTATGAGTATAATAATGATAGCTACACAAATTTTGTTCTGTGGTATAAATAGGAGAGACAGTACTTAGAGTTTACTCAATAGTAATCTTGAACCTCTTCAACACAACTTGAATTTCTAGAGTTTTGATAATATCTGTACAATTCGTAATAACACCACCAGATAGTATAAATTATGGCAATGGTATATATATATATATATATATATATATATATATATATATATATATATATATATATATATATATATATATATATATCTTTGGTAATAAAATAATTGACATATTCGTCATTAAAATAATAATAATGTAATTGTTTTTGTTTCGTATGTTACAAGGATAAATTGTATATAATGCTTAAAAACGTAGACAGCAGATACACAAACACTATTTATGTACATTGAATATATCCAATGAAAAAACTTTTTCGATACCCTACTTCTCTAAACATTCCTAACACTATGAGAGATAATCAAATCAAATGACTTGAAACAAGTCAGTTGATGACAACATAATATGAAACCAGGTATGCGTAACAATTTATAAACCAATGTTTCAATATTAAACCATTTAATATGGCGTGTCCCTTTTCGGAAACCAGTTTGAGCTTGATATATTATCCCCCCTTCACTTGCCCATGCTGGCATTCGTTATTCAAGAAAGCGCTGTCGTTCTTATTTTGCACAACGATGTGTGGAAGGCTCTGCCAATTTTTGGGATCTTTTAATACATTATATATATATATATATATATATATATATATATATATATATATATATATATATATATATATATATATATATATATATAATAGCATGTACCCACGCATGCCTGAAAGACTAAAATATATAATTAAACAAGTGGGTCAATACTGGAGCAGTTTATGTCACAATGTGTTTTAATATACCATTGAACATACTCCAGAGTAGATATGTATATCTTAAAGTTATAACACCTTAAAGTATTAACTTGACCCTTTCATTTAAATATTATTAGTGAACAGCTGCTTTCTAGAGATAAACTCATTGATTCTTAATAAATGCTAAAATGCCTTAATTGCTCACGTAACAACAGAAACCGTGCAGACGTAATATCTTGTGTGGCTTCGTTTTTGATAAATGATAAAAAGCCTTTTTTGTGTCTGTGCTGGTGTGCACATTCTCGAACGATAACGAGAATCTGATTAGAAAATCTTACACTATGGGTATTTCAGACCAATCAGAATGCACTTCTTTGGAAGTGTTAGGCAACGTCAACTGCACCATTTTTGTCAAAGCTGATTGATTCATGTTCCTATATCTGGAGCATGGACTTACATGATATAATTATCGGAGTGGATAAGTATAAAACGTGATGATTTTATGACAAAACAAGATGTCAAACATAGTCGCGTGCACATAGGCACGTTATCTATCTATTTATTTAACTATCTATATCCTGGCTGAATCCAATGAACAATTATTAATGCCAAAATATGTATTATATATTGATGAAATATATCTGTAATAATTGCATAATCTGTCGTATAAACGGCTGATATAGCTCATTCAAAAGGCATGATTCTGACCAGAATTCGTTGTACTATCCCCACCGAAATAATGAATAAACATCAAATCTATAATAGCCGTAAATTCAAGATAGCTGACAGCAGTTAATTCGACTACATTTAAAGATTGAAGAAAAATCGATGTACAAATATAATGATATTGATGCAATTAACCTAGGACACCAAGTCCAATTGTAGCTAAAAGCACAATATCAAAATCAAATGCACTAATGCAAATACAATCCACATATCTGCTAAGATATATTCCTATCATTTGACAGACTTTCGATTAAAATTAAAGTAAACGTTTTCTGTACAGAAGCATTAAGGGATAAACAAATTGAAAACAGTTCCACTTTGAAAACATCAATGATTAAATAAAAATAAAATAATTAAATACAAATAAAATGATTAAGTACAAATAAAATGATTAAGTACAAATAAAAAGGCCATGAGGATATTTCATATAGTATTTGTTGTTTTCATGCATCATTCAAATTAGAATTTTGTATTGTAAGGAACACTTTGTAAAAAACACAACAAAATGGTTTTGGATGAAATAGCAGATGGAAAAATGACTGTTTGATTTTATGTTATTATTATAGAGGTTAACGTCATTTTTCAGCACAAGATAGACTTATACATGACGGCCAGTATAAATGGCGCAGGAATAACTCGCGGAAAACCCCGAAAAGGACCACCGACCCACGAGAAGCTACTGGCGTGAGATAGCAGTGATCCGAAACTCTGAGCGCTTTAGACCACTCGGCCACTAGGGGCCCCCGGTGATTGTTTGATATAAACGATATAAACGATTTAACAATATTGACGATGAGTCCGGTTGCCTAGTAGTTAGAGCGTCCGCCTCGGATTCGGGAGGTCGCGGGTTCGAACCCCGCCGAATCATAAGAAACACTTATAAAAATGGTGCTTTTCTTTTGATGTTGTTGTTCTTGCTCTGGGTTAACGCCATTCCTCAGGGAAATATAGGCTATACATGGCGGCAAGTACAACTGGTGCAGGAAGAACTACGGAAAAAATCCTTTAAGAACCACCGGCCCAAGAAATTCCACTAGCAAGCTTTCTCACATACCACATTGGCCGAGTCCGAGACTCGAACCCACGTGGACAGAAGTGAGATAGCCGTGATCGGTAAAGGTGAGCGCTTTCGAACACTAGGCCCCTCTTAAGAAGCATCCAAGTGGAAACCCTATCTCAATATTACATTTCATTCAGAAGTAGCAATAACAAAGATTTTCAGGATGGCCATATTGGTGCACATATTTGATCTCAGGTCGGTCCCATTTTCACCATAATAAGTCTCTTAGTAACAATCTCACGTTGACATGACCGTCCATTCAGCAGGAGCGGCTATGACGAGATTTGCAAGATGGCTACAATTGCCAGAATGTCAATGATATATTATTTTGCCGATTTTCACGTCTAGTATGCAGTTAAGATAATAATTAAATTTCTCATTTGTTTGCATAATACATGTTTCCTTGAATAATTTAACGTCGATTAGAAGGCAGGCACAACCCGACCCGTTTTCATTTGTTTTAGAACTTATCTCATAATGTCGAGGTTTCCTCTAATATTCTTCTATATTCCATCCACATTTGATTTTTAGTGGGTAATATGGCGTTCGATGCATCTGTCCCATCGCACACCTATAATGTTGTTTTCGTACATAAATTCTGGACTTACTTTTGAGAATTAAATTATTCATTAAACAATCAGTTTTTTAAATATCAGGAATCAGTTATTGCAATAAATTTTAAAACAGGTGTGCAATTTCATTTTCTTTTAGATCAATGGCGGGTCGGAGGGTGCAATTGTGGTGCATACAGTATCTGATGAAAATCGCTGATTTATTTACCTACGGCCTTATGGGGGATACCGCAGGTAACGACTAAGATTGTCTAGGAAAATCACAGTACCTACCGCTGATAATTATACTTGAGGTTGACAACATTTTGGACAGAATGCATAGATTGCATATGAAGTTGGTGTAATATTGGTATCCACACAAACTGTGTTCTGTGGCATAAATAGGATAGACGATTTTTCAAAATACCTTCATTTATACGAACAGTACTTTGTGTTTAGTCAATAATAATTTGGAAACCTGTTTCTCCTCAACTTGAATTTCTAGAGTTTTGATAGTATCTGACAATTAGCAATATCACCCCAGTCAGTATAGTACATTGTCAAGTATGGAAACGATTACACGCACACACACACACACACACATACACACACATACACACGCACACACACACACATAACTATATATATAGTAATCGAATAATTGACAGATTCAACTTTAAATGACTTATAATGCAATTGTTTCTGTTTCCTATGTGAGAAGGATAAATTGTGTATAATGCCGATCAACGTAGACACGTACACAAAACTATTAATATACATTGATTATATACAACGAAAAAACTTTATTCGATACCCTACTTCTCTAAACACTATGAGGGAGTATCGAATCAAATGGCTTGAAACAAGTCAGTAAAAGACAAAATAATATGAAACCAGGTCTGCTTAACTATTTATAGACCAATGTTTTGAAGACTAAACATGTTAATATAGGCGAGTATCATTTTAGGAAACCAGTTTGAGTTTCATAGATTACCTCCCTTTGACTTGTCCATGCAGTTCGTCTTTATTCAAGATAGCGATGACGTTCTTATTTAGCACAACTATGCGTAGAACGCCTTGACAATTGTTGGGATCATTTAAAACATGTTTTTTTTTTTTTTTTGCTTTTTTTGTTTTTTGATTTTGACAAATAATAATGTGAATCCACGCATGCCTGCCATAATGAAACGCAGAATTAGACAAATTGTGCAATATTGGAGTAGTGTATGCCACAGTGTGTTTTTATATCTCATTGAACATACTCCAGATTAATTATTAACGCTTTATACTAACTCGACACCTTCTTTGAAATATTGTTACTGCATAGCTACTTTGCTGGAGATAAACTCATTGCTCCTTATTAAATACCAATATGTCTTAGCTGATCACGTAGCAACAGAAACCGTGCAGACCTCGTATCTTGTGTGGCTCCATCATTGATTCAGGGACTACGCATCGTGTATGTTTTGTTGAATATGATAAGAAAGTGTTTCCGGTATTTCTAAAATTTTATTCCGCACATGGAAACAAGTTTCATTATTACATTTTCCTTCGTGTGACCTTTACGTTTGGGATAAAATAGACAATGTTAGCCACATTATACATTTAGAAAAAGAAAGCCACTAGTTATCATCCCAGTGCTTCTAAAAGTTTGGACCCGACAGTCAATACTTAAACAGGACAGAAAGTTGGTAGGATAATGTCATATCATCATAGACACTTCTTGAGACAAACGTATAATGTATTAGTCCATTAAAGTGTCCGCTTGGATGCATTTATTGAACAAACGATGCTACTTCGTTTTCCGTCGAAAGTAATACATGTGCAATATCGAAAAAAATTAAATAGACACGGGTTTGAAAATAATCCTTCTTTGGCAATGGTAAAAAAATGAGGAAAAGTTGGCAATAATTATTTTTCATAAATATTGTCGTATTAGAAATCATATAATTGTAAGTAACGCATGATTTGATATATTTACTGAAAGCAACTCTAATTTTACTTACTCTTTCTTTTTTCTCTCTTTCTTCCTGAAAGAATAGGATACATCTGATATTAGTCAAGATGAAATATCCTACATATTTGCTCTCAAGATGGGAAGTATATACGCATCCACGTATTCATCCAGTGTAAGGCACGACAAAATTAGATAAATGATGATGCATAGTTTACATTTCTCTATAAAATACTAAAACTATCAATATAACGTAGAATAGTGTCAATAAAATAAACCATCAACAAAGTTGTTGTTCCATGACTAAGAAATCTTTGAGCACAAGAACTAACATTAATGTAAACATTTTGTCTGTACTTTCATACGATACAATATGGTCACGCACATAAGCTACAAATATATACATTTTTGGTGAAGCCATGACGTGTGAACTAAAATCACTGTTTTGTACAGAACAAAATTTCCTCGTGGTAATAAATGTAAACCAACCATCCAAATTATATGCACATTTAAAACCTTAATGTCCAGACTCCAAAACAGGTTACTTACTTTCATTCCTTTCTTGTAGTATCGACCAATGTTAAGCACGCTACCTCACATTATGTATATGGATAAAGTTTTCTGTCAACATCTCAGTAAATCTTGGAATGGTAAGGACCGAATAATCAATAATTAACATAGCATATCATGCACTTTTTAAACGATTACGATAATTCGGTGGTCGGTAAAGTTCACTGTGTACACTTATTGACTGAGAATGTATTCACACTTGTAAACGTAGAAAACGGCAGTATCAGTTTAATGGGGGTTCTGGCTCACTATTTTCTGCGTGAAAAAGTGAGCGATGCCCCCCTTGATATAAACAGCTAGGGCAACGGGCTTTCTGGCTCAATTGTTTGTTTTGTTTTGTGCGTGAGAGTGTGTGTGTTGTTTGTGTCAGTGTGTTTATAATATCTATTATCATTTTTGTATGCATGTGAGTATCCGATGGCGAATCTTTGAATGTCATATGTTGAGTATCGTTTGTCATCAAAGGAGCACGTCATGTTGTGTTAATGAGTAGCGTAGAGATGTGATCTCGATGGGATGGGGATGTTCTCATGTCTAATAATGTAGATGTCCTTGTAGTGTGCTTGTCTGCAGTGATCGATGGTAGCGATTTTCCCGACGAATTCTTTTTAATTTGACACGTTGGCTTGTTATTGACGGTGCCATCGTGAGGAGGGTGTGATCCCCACACATCATGGTGCGTTGGTGTTGGTTATGTAGGAGATGACTGACTTTGGTATTATTGACAGGATGAAATACGAAAGCAATGGATGGAATAAGAGAGATATGAGCAGGAATATATAATAGAACAACACGAGCCACTGTATGTAAAATACAAAAATCTAATCAATTACATAAACTAAATTAAACTGAAAATTACATTTCAGTTATTAACTTCTCTTAGACATATACATACTAAATTTACGCGCAAGTCAATTAGTGGTCCTGTGATAACGAAAAAAAAATAGCATCAAATAATCAAGTGACTGTTCAGACTCAAATTGCCGTCATCTCAGCATAAACTGGTTGGCTGCCGATACTTTCCAAATCACCGTTTTTGACAGGTCAGCACCCCCCCCCCCTCTCCATCCGCTTCGGATCATCAGCCCTAACTTGTTTGTAGACTGCGCACTTTCACACTATGCGGTACAAGTAAATAAACGAACTGCAGATGGTTCTACCAGACAGTATAACTAATTAATTAGGTAGAAAGTGGTTACATACAACATAATCACAAACCTGTATCTCGCTATGACCATGTGGTACAGTCCCAAGTCTATATACATTATAATTATTATCCTTCCTTGTCACATACGTTTTAAAAGGTGTATTAGGGATGAACATTATGTGCACTTACTGGCTGAATGAAAGCATCTTAATACTTACTTTTTCTTTTTTCTCTCTTTCTTCCTGAAACAATATAATAATTTGATATCAGACAATGTAAATGTAACTTCCATTAAATGCAGTCAAAAGAGATGTTAAACATATCATCGCCAATGCGAACACACATATATCATTACTTGAGCAGAGTATTTAAGAATAAATGTCGTTAGAACGAATCTATTTTACAGCTTGGCTTGTATTTAGGTCTCTGAATTTTAACTCTTCTCTCTTTTCTGTATCCTAAAGTGATGACCAGTACTGAGCTGCAATGTTTTCCGCCATAAAGTACATTTACTTTTTTATAGAAAAAAGTGCATGACGCATGCGATCAGACACAAACAAGCAAATGAATCTAGAGAGTTTCGGTATTTGTTATAATTTCCTGAAACTTGTAAAATACGCATATTTGCATACAGCAATTAAAACAGAAAGCTCGTCAGTCATCAAATATGCCCCGTCTGGGCTAACAAAGGAAAGGCATATTGTGTCAACGTAATGCATCCTTTTTAACTGAATACAACATTTATATATGCCACATTAATCTGCACAGTAAAAGTAATATTTTCGAGGAGATGGAAAATAGAAGCATGAGCCATTTCTTTGTAATATTGAAAATGGTCATTGTGTTATTAATGCTTATACAAAATAGTTTTAAAAACGTGTTGTTGGGTGTGGTCATGATGACATTCTTAAGAAGACAAACCAAAATTATCAGATTTGTTTTTAAGATAGTATTCAAGATTCTTGCTTTTATTACGGGAATCAGGCAAGAAGAAACAGCAAATTATACAATGATGACACTTCATAAAAATTAAGCGCATATACGGTTTCTAGTAGATGGTCGTTTGACTTGCACGTTTCAAATCAAGTCATCTTACACTAAGATAAATCATGTTCATCTGTTTAAATTCTTTTCTGGAAGAGATAGGTAATGTCAATCGCAGCTTTGCAGGTTTCTTTTTCGTTCTTGTTGGGCTGGGCTTTACATGATAACAACGGCTCAGTGTATAACACAGTAAATGTTTATGACGAAACGATGCCAAAGGCCTGGCATTAAAACCTTGATTATCAAAGACTTAAATAAAAGTACATTAAAACGTGCAACTTCTGCTATGCATTAAGTAAGCCGTCTGGTCTCATCCTTGTTCAGCTTGAACATTATAACACTGATAAAAGGTCTACAAGTAATTGAGTGTAAATACACATTTAAGCTTTCTATTTTGAACATTTATTAGAGGTAAGGACACTCTGACGTAGCTTATAAATAGCAACATGTAACATTTTCTTTTGTTTCTGGGTAGAATGTGTTATTTCCTAATTGTTTATGCCTCAAAATTATAGAAAATGGCTAGTATTCCACATAAACACTGCTTTTGTGTCCAAGACAGTGATATTTTCAAACTTACCTATTTTCCAAACATTCTAGATAGATACAGTGCTGCGTAAACTTGGAGTAACTTCTAGAACTTTCTAAAACTTTCCAGTAATATAAATATTGATATAAATACAGGGGTCTTAAGCCCACCAGTTCAGTTTAGTTCCAGCTGCCTAAGTGGATACATATCTACATTTTTCTGAGGAGGCTGCAAGAGGCTGTAGTATGTGTTATTTCCTAATTGCATTTTGCTATGTCTGCGGACAATGTATCAAGACAAGAGCGAAAAAGTATTCCGTGGAATCTTTTCAAATGACAGCTCATCCATGAGCCTCAAAGACATGCTGCTCCATAGTAGAAAAAAGTACCCGTCCCTTCCCTTGGCTCACCTGTTCACCTCAAAACAAGACTACAACAGCATCAAGACCTTGCTGTTATGCCTTGACTATGATGAAAACGGACGAGGTCATCGAATGTTTCAAAATGATTTCATTCCTGTTGGGTCTCCAAGGCGGCTTTACCAATTTTCACTGATATATTTGCTTTGGGACAGCAAGGACACCAAGGCGCACTACCACAGGTGGGACTGGCCACAGCGCACCGAGTTTTCTGTGGGGAGGAACAACGTCAAGTGGGAGCCATAGGTGAACCCCCGGAAGGTACTGATTCCAGGACTGCACATTAAATTGGACCTTATTAAACAATTTGTCAGAGCTCTAGATAAGGAGTCGGCAGCCTTCAAGTACATTCAAGACTTCTTCCCTAAGCTATCTGAGGCAAAGATCAAAGTCGGCGATTCGTCGGACCACATATAAATAATATGATGTAGTGCAATGAATTCCCCAAGAAGCTCACTAATAAGGAGAAAGCGACTTGGAACAGCTTTGTCGCAGTGGTTCGGGGCTTCATGGGAAACCGCAAGGCCGAAAACAATTTGGAGCTGGTTGAGATTGTGGTGAAACACTACGGCACAATCGGCTGTAGGATGTCCCTCAAAGTCCATATCCTTGATGCTCATCTTGATAAATGTAAGGAGAAAATGGAGTACCTGGAGGAATAAGGCGAGCGCTTCCAACAGGATATACTGGATTTTGAACGCCGCTACAATCGATAGTACAACGAATACATGACGGGAGATTACATTTGGGGGCTGATGCATGAACGTAGTTTACAGTATAATCGTAAATCTCGAAAACCTACTCACTTCTGAACCTGTTGTAGTCATTTTTTTTTATTATTTTAGTATAAATACATGTTAATTTTGATTCAAATGTTGTTGTATTTTTACTTTATGTGAACTAAAAGACACATACTCCCGTGTTCTCATTGGAAATATATACATTTCAAAATATCACTGTCCTGGTCACAAACGCAAAGTTTCTGGGGCATGTTCTATATTGTTTAGGCATATGCAATTACGAAATAACACTTACTACCCAGGAACCAAACTTGTGTTGCATAATGTAGTTGTAGTGTTATGTGTGTAATGTGAATTGTTTATGTAAGCGAGATAATCATATCATACTATGAACGCATAACATTTCTTAAGAATGAACATCTGTCTATTTCTTTTAAAAGTATAACGACGATTGATTTTGGTGTTTGTTTCTTGTTTATCTTTCCTTTATTCGAATCGTCACTAATTGCATGTTACAAATTATACAAACTGAGTGTGATATTCTCCTGGCACCATAACCTGCATTTAGTCCCAATATTTTGGACACAAGATTTATTATAGAAGAAAGTATTGTTTTGGATGTGTTCATGTCATTTCGAACTTAAAAAATGACGAAAGTATGCACAAAGAAATGGGTCACAAAAGACAAAGCTTTTTCAGTACATTAGAAGCCAAAAGTATGGACAAAGCAGTGGGTCACACAAGACATAGCTTTTTCAGTACATTAGAAATAATGGCTACTTTATACTTAATTCTTAAACTAAGCAATGAAAAATATCTTCTGTATAAGTTCTGGTGTGGGCATTTTTCAACGATACACTAGCATAATCCGACTATAAAAGTATCTGACATTTCAGCACGTTTTTGAAGAACGAAAAGTGAGAAACGTTAGTATTGAAATACATATTTTCCTTCTTCTGGGGCACGGCTTTAAATGATAAAATTACCTGAGATGATAAGTATCCACATGGTAATTTGTATGACAAGTTGTAAGCAATTTATTGTCTAATACTTGAGTTTAAGGCCTAGCCTTGCTTACCAGTTAGATGAACTTTTCATTAGAATGATCACGTTCCCATAATATTCTACTGCGTCGTAGGCCAATACTTGAGATGTGCATACAATAGTGAGCTTGTAAGAAAATAATGTTCATCCCAATATTAGATCCGTTTCTGGGAAACAACTGAGCTTAGTTGCGATGGAATTAGAAATCATTTGAAAGGAAATATTTTTAAATCATTCGTTGGAATTCCTAACGTGCTAATTGACTTTTCGGATTAAAATACATTACTTTTGATTTTATTTTAAATTCATTTCAAGACCTTCTTGACTGTATCATTATTATATGCAGACATTCGAGACTATAGCATATCAGGACATTCAAGACTACTTACTTCGAGACAACTGGAGTTCATTGGGAACATTATATATTATTGGATATTCCGACGGGACAGTTATGATTATTTAGAATTTGATTCACAAAACTGTGTATTTTTACCGTTTTCAGTGTTCTCTATGGAAATAGTGAGTTTGTTGACTTATATTTCACTTACTGGCTACATTTCTTTTTTTAGATATGTTAAGACCTAGAACAGCAACCATTGCATGTGTATCGTTGCTTCTTGTAATAGACATCATAGTTCTGTGTCTAACTGTATTGTATAAAATCAAAAGCTACATCACAGTTTTCTTGATGTAAATTTGAGTAGCCGCAATTTGTATCCTGGATATTTCATTATTTCTAATAGTAATTATAGGTTATTGGTGAGTAATAAGGAAATTGAAATAATTACTTAAATAAAATATACAGGCTGCAAACAGATGATAATTTTACTTGTGCATAGCTATCTTTGTATAGTGTTCTTGGATTAAACCTTTTGTTTTCAATGTTCTAAGGCGGTGTATCAAGAAAGATTCCTTTTCTTTCCTGGTCTCGGAACTCCAGTTGCGCTTGTGAGCAATTGCAATAAGTGTTAGACTACTGAAAGTGTGCCACGGGATTAGAGGTGTTCTGCAACTGGACTCATGTACACCTTCTTTGTTATCGAATTAGATCAGCAAAGACTGATCCGTATGTGTAACCTTTTAGTTTCTCCGACATAAAGAAAGCTACAGATCTTGCACGTGATGGGATAAATTACATTCTCTGTTTTATACGTTCTGTTTGGATCATGTATGTTTATTTTCTCGCAAGTCGGTTTGCACGAGAATGCGTTGGTCTTTGTAATGTATTCAATGGTTTAAAACTTTTCATCGCCACAAGGGCTATATTTATTAGGGTGGTCTTATGTAGTGATTATCTTAGCTTTGCCCCGACTCGGACATCTTTGAGGTTTTTTGGTCTCCGGTACGTTACTATTCGTTTTTTGGGGGATTATTAAGTTTAGCGTGTCACATGATTTGACGATGAGCCAGTGACTATGCGTATAAATAGTGATTTGGTCAAACAAAAATTCATTCCTGTTTTAGATCAGTATGTGGGGATCATTTTGTGATCAGAGTTTATTGGGTTGGTCTTGCAATAAGAAGCGATTGGAACGGAATCATGCATTGTATGTGCTCACTGACTGGTAGATTAACACAATACGTTGGATTTGTGTAATATTAGTTAAAGACATTATCAATGCATAAGAGCATTGGCATATCAGCACATTCGTGTGTGTGTGTGTGTGTGTGTTTGTGTCATGTATGTGTTTGAGTGTGATCTGTGTCGGTGTCTCTGTGTGTATGTATATGTCTGTTTGAACAACGTTCTTTTGCATACCAGGGTCCAGCAACGTGGAATGAATTGCCTACTAAACTTAGACACAAAGACACAGTGATCCCATTCAGGAGTGCTCTTAAAACTCACTTATTTCGAACGCACATACCTAAAGACCTAATAATGTTTCCTACCTTATATATTTTCAGCATGTTTTTATCTTTTCTAATTTCATGGTGTTTGTTTGTTTTTTTGTAATAATATCATTTTATATGTTTGTTATGTTATAGGTTTGTCTAATGTTATAAAGCGCTTAGGGCTTATACAGATTAGTAACTATACAAAGTCCACATTATTAGTATTATTATTTTGTGAGCGTGCCTGTGTTCATGCATACAAAGTTTCTTATATCAATTTGTCGGTTAAATGTTGCCATTTTCAGAATAACTTAAGTCGTGCCTATTGTAGTTGAATCTGATGAATAACCTAGCCTAGGCGATATATTATGGGAAGTGCACCTGATTAAGAATGTCCAGTTCAACCTTATAACGCATGTGCTAACTTAATAATATCTTAACGTGGGTTATAGTACCCAAAACAATCAATTTAACAGCTTGTTTCAGTCAACATACTAATCCCAAGAACAGCATAACTAGTAATTGGCAAATACCATAAGTGGTGATACTTATAGGTGATAAAGTTGGTTTTCAACCTCTAGAAGCCTCGAGTTTTACATTTCCTAACCAAAACCTCAGACACGCTGATCGTTACTTCGCTAATGATGAGGGGACTCGAAATTTAATTTCCACCTTCTTCCAATCCTTCGAACCATTGATATTAATATACGTGTTGCTTAACTTGTTTACCATTTCGACTTGTATCACAAACTGTTCTGGTGATATTCACTGAATACAAAATGATCGTATAGATATTTAATCACCAAAAGATTAAGAAGCATTACAATGAATTAACAACCTTGACAATCATGCCAAAAAGATGAGTCGAGTTCGATGAACAGTTTGTGATACCTGTACATATCTAACAACCACAGAACGGCCGTCAGGAATAAACAATTTTGTAACTTTGACTGAAAACAGACATGATATACTTGCCATTTCTTTCTTCTTTCTTTCTTCCTGAAAGATTATAATACATATAGAATTAGAAACGCGAAATAAACTTCACTAATTTGGTCTCAAAAGAGAGAGTATATACTCATACATACATTGTCAAATGTAATTACAATATACGTCCTTACTGGAACATAATTTCTACCATAATGCCCCTTTTGGCTTACTCTACTGGTATTTAAAACTATTAATTTCAATGTCTCCTTTTTTCATTATCCTTAAGGGATAGAATGATTCAAAATATGCAATGTTTTTTCTTTCTCCATACAATACATTAAATGTGTTTAGGTAAACACTACATATTTAAACACCCTGATAAGCTTAGATGTGCTAACTTACTATCTTAATGTGGGTTATAACTCCGACAAAAATAAATTTAACACCATGTTCAAAGCTGGACCAAATCTAATAATGTTAAATCTGTCGGGACTGGGTGAGAGGGACAGAATTGATGTAGTAGGTAACCTCGGCTAGCTTGGGGCCCAAATAAAATATCCGAAATACCAAAATGAAAGGACCATTATTGCTGACTTTGACAATATATAAAATTCCGAGGAATTCAAAACGGACTATTGTCCTCCTAAAAATACAGCTTTTTGACCCATTTGGAACCACATCCAGATCCGAACGACGAACTACCTGAAAGAGCAACCGAAAGTGGCCTTTCCACGCGCGATCAACATCACAGAAAACAAACCTGGCCGGTTATTCAAGATAAACATTGTCCAAAAAAATCCTCGCTGATGCTGATCGACTAGAACGTTTGATTGGTGAAAGACGAGCAATAATTTCCATGAAATCATCAATGAAGCAGCTGCTATTTGTCAGCTTTTATGTACCGGCGTATTCAAGGACAGCAGCGTCTATCTGGCACTAAGTGATGAAATTACCGACGATTACTACAGTGACTGATCAATTAGATCGGCGATAGCAAAATAACATGATTATGCACAATGTCCAACGTGGACCTGAAATGGTTAGGGGGATAAATTCACAATTACTGGTTTATACATCAATCTATGGAGAAGTGATGTTATTCAAGGTTTATTTAGAAAGATATACCCAAAAGCTTTTCCGATTGCAAATGATCTAGGCGTGAAAGCGAAGTTGTTCATGATAAGGGTAGTGGCACTGTTGGTAATGTTGCTGGTAAAGCATTCTCAGTAATCCGGGACAGACTCCCGCGATTAGTACGACGAAAACCACAGCCTGTAAAAGTGTCCAGCGTCAAAGTGATGCCAGCAAGTGTCAGCAAAACAATAAATCAAGCCGGAAATGAGCGGTTGAAAGAATTAGCTGCTGAGCTATCTCTGACAAAAGAAGCCGAAACGGGGATGAACATAAATATAACTGCAAGTCTGGTAGCGGGAAGTGGCCTGGATCGACGATCATTTTAAACAACAAATAACATCATAAAAATTTCTAGCGTGTATCTGATACCGCATTTAACATGGACGCGACAGATCTCCAAGATGAATCAGTGCGTGATTATCAGTAGTATCCTTATGATGCGCGTGCACCTGTCGCACATTGACAACTCGAGGTGCAAGTTCATGGTATAAGCAAATATTTCATGCCCACCTGTGGCATTTATTGAGATGGAAGGTCAATCTGAAAGCAGATAATACAGCATACGGAATTGGAGATCGAGTTGGTTGTGTTAATAATGGTGATATGGCATTGTTTAACAGTGTTACGGTCAGCATTTTATGGACATTACATTGAATCATGTCTCGAAAACGTCGACGTCGCTACGACCATATTGGGTCTGGCAAGATATTCCGATGATTATTCGCGATCCGCCGGTCCATCAATGATGTTCGCGAAGGACACCAGTGATCACCACCAGAACCATAGCGTAACAATGATTAGCAGCACGTCGATCGATGTTACATGACAATGACAAATTTTCATGTATTATTCTACTGTCGCACATCTTTAGGTTCTGCAAATGATGTCAGAAAAGTTATTTTTGGTGCTAATAAAATCAATACCATTAGTTCAAAAAGCCACGGACAACGATGCAATAAGGTGCCCTTATACAGTTGAGGCTGGTAAGGTAAAACTGATAAAGCTTTCGTTGTGGTCCTGTAGATGCCAACAATGACACCATCACTTGTTAAAGAACACCGGCTGCTCTCTTTTCATGAATGGCGGCGGTAAAGCAACGCAGTGGTATCTGACGATGACCACAGACAGCGTCCAGAGTAACGGTGCTGGGTTATTCACATAGCAGATAGCATCAAAGCAAGGAGTTTCGGCACCAGGACATATATTTCCAGTGGTTCATGAGAGCGAAACCCGATAGTCTTTTTTCAGGACCAGCATGGGAGGCTAAAGACGAGAAATATCAAATGGGTCGATGTTATCCTGCAACTTTCAGGATGTGGAAACGATAACATCATGGTATTTACTGATGGTGGAAAATCAAAGACTCGTAGGAAGCAATCGGTGAGACCAAATGAGAGATATTTACACGTGTTGATAAAGCCGGCGATACAATGACCGGCGAAATCAATATGGGCGGAAATAGTATTGTTAATTTGAAGGAACCAGAATCGGATGATGACGCAGCAACCATGAAATATGTTGACAACAACGACATCGCGATAAGGACGTTGTTTACAACAATCAGCGATAGAATGCCCACATTCAGATCTGAATATAATAATCCTACAGCCGCGTTCATGAGCCATCTCAGAAACATACTAAGAGTCATTGGTGATGTTTGGGAGTTCCAAATGTCGTCGATATTAAGCTCGCTGAAATTCACAAACGAATCGATAACTGCGCATAAACAATCAGAAAATATTACTGATGGTGTAGTGTATAAGACTCCTTTTATCTCAGAAGCGTCTTGATCAGTAACATGGTCACAATTAAACAACTTCCTCGAACATACCGCTTATGTCAACGGAGTGTACAGGCTGTACGTGTTCAGCACTGCGAAATGTATGGTATGTACGAGGTATCCATGGCGTCATTCCACCGATAGAGTTTCTTGAACCGTGTCAGTCGTGTTAAATCAAAATATCGAGGAAACATTTATATTGGATGTAGAAGACAAAATCGTAATCCCAGCGATATATTGGTGGTGTCTGGAGTTCGTCGCGAAAACACCGCAATTGATTACTTAGCATAGCACAATGAATCCCACATTTACATTCCGGTATAATTAAGCATGTACGTGAAAGGCATCGCTAAAGAAATTATCGACGAGTAAATGACAAAACCGAAAAAATACCGCAGACGTATCATCGTCATCAACAATGTTGTATATGCGGTCTACTCGCTGGTCGGTAAAACAATGACATTAATCATTATCAGCGACGTATGTGAAAACGCCATTAGTAGGAATCGATGTCGCTGTTGTTGTCGGTGTTGCTGATATCCTTACTATTATCGCGAAAACTATATACGTGTGCCAGTAAAAAATACATGAGCACACATAAAGGACGTACGTGGCAGCGCATGCGTGCATAAATATATTATCGATATTGACTGGGGTTAAACCACGAAGCAATATCAATGAATTTATTGCAATTATAGATATTCATTAAAGGTGTCACAAGAACGCAACCACACCCACGTCAAAACGTCATCGTTTCCAGCGCCACATTTAGAATCCGTCGTATAGACAATAATGACCGAATAAATAACCACATAGCTAAAAAAAACACCGCTGACGACCACGATGCTATCAGCGACGTCAACGCGGCAGGAATTTCATATCAGTTTTCCAACTCCGATAAAATCCACCAATGGACGGTGACTTGAAATCGCACTGGCACAATTATGACTTTATTATTAATCAGAGAAAAATCATTTCGTGAATTATCCACCAACAATTCCCTGGTATTCTCACAAAAAAATTCAAGTCTGATGAATGTTCCCCACCCCCCGCCCGAGGATGGAAAATCGTCATCGTACTAACAGGATCATATCAAATCGAAGAATTGAATGATGAACTTCAGCGTAGAATCAGATCAATAATGGGAAAAGAAACAAAGATCACTATCAGAGTACACGAGCCATTGAAATAGCATCGTCTGCAAAAGCCGCTGACAAATACAAGTCATTGATCAGAACCGTGTTGGGATGACCGGAAGTGCCAGCTTATGTTGGACCACGACAGCCACAGCTACATAATTATTCACCGTTTTAAGCAGTTTTTATGAACACCCCAGAGTAACGGAGCCTCTTCATAGGAGTGTCAGATCGGGAGAGTAGCATACCAATTCCTCAAATAGGAGAAATCGTCAGTGCGATTGAGCAGGAATATGAAAATACACAAACCAATCTTCGAGCAGTATTTGATTGAATATCCAAAAGATGATTATTAGGAAATATATTAATACAATAAAACATCTGAACCATGTAATCATTCATTTCAATTAAAGTTGTTCACAAAATAACCAGAAATGATCCAAATTATAAAAAAGTTACTTTTTGATTATTTTAAGATAAACAAAGACGAACCACCTCCGTCCATTGTACTACCCCCGTTGAATTACGATAAAATGGTTAAGGTTTGCGATGATATGATTCGAGAATATTTTCCGAAACTCAGTGTCGTTATTTCTTTTCTCGATAATTTGTATTATACTGGCGACTTTGCTATTCCATGGATTCAGGAATCCTAGAGGATTCAAGCACATTTGTCTTAGCTGCCTCGTATGAGCACTTACAGCCGCTCGAGTTTCATAGTATCTAGACGGCTCTGATAGCATTTCCTCAATGGCGCTTGCCAGTGAAACAAATTTAGCAATCTCATGTTGTTCATGTAAATCCGGCAATGACAATTATATTTCTCGTTGGAGTAATTTGATACACTTATATTCTACCACTAGCGCTTATCTGGCCTCCTCACTTCGCTGCTGGTATCATCTCAAAACAGTCGTTGATTTGTGTCAACATCGAGTTGAATTACTAGACTATCTTGCTGTAATTGTTTAATCTCAGAGACAATCTCGTTAATAGTTCCGCGGTTCATTATACAGTGAGTGTATTTCTTTGATACAAGCTTTTATCAAGACTAGTTTGATTTCGTGTTGCTGGATCATGTAAACTTAGTGTAATAAATCCATGCGGGGTTTCTGAGAATGTGCAAAGAAGTTTCTAAACTTGTTTCTATCCACGTCATATGGACACCAAGTCTAATGAATATTTCTCAGCGTATGTGTCAACACCGTTAACAATAACAAAACAACGTACAGTTATATCTGATCACCTTGGGGATATGATGGTATCTCCGCGTAACGTAAATACCATATGCCTGCCTCGTGAAAATATTCTGGCCGGATTTGTTTGTTTGTCAAGCTTCACATCATCGTAAACAACTAGATCGGTCAAGATCCTCTACGGAGTGCGTATCATCGACATCAGTGATAAATTCAACACTAGTATCTCTCTCAGCGTCTTTGAATTCCTTAAGACCATCATATGATCGTTATTCATCTACGGATGGTGCCACTAAATAAAGTTTTCCCCAATTGAGTCACCTCATCATCAGGTTGGGCAACAACCAAACCCAGGCGAATTTCCTGTAAATACGATTGATGAAGAGACTGATACAAAAATAAAAACATTCAAGAATCAGTCGCCAAATGGTTGACAAGATCAGCGATGTGTGGTAAACTAGCAGTGGGAGAAGACAGTTCATTGTTCGATTATAACGTTATGTATCGATTTATAATAGTCCAAGAAGATATTGAAGATGTACAGTAGCGATTAGCAAACCCGCCTATACACCAAGTTTCATGCGTGCTGCAGTGGCAGATTGGTTGTCACGACAGGCAATATGGTAAATTTAACTACCACGTACCAAAACGATCCAGGATGGACGGTTTGATGTCAGCATGCCCTACGAAGTTGATCAGGCAGATATGCTGTTTTTACTACATTACTCATTCGCACATCATGCAAACTGCGCGCACAGAAATACGAGTTGACTGTTGTCGAAGTTGCAAACAGATACAAAGACGCAGAACCACTATCGACAAAAAAAGAAGTAATAGCCGCGCTCACCCGTGAATCGACAGCGATCTCCACAGTTGCTGTAAGTTGACCCTGGCAAAGAAGTTATCGGTGCAGTATCAATGCGATTGCTGCAAATTATATTTAATATCAAGCGTGAACACACCGCGTTACATTGTGATTAGGCGCTCGTTGATCGATTTAATCGGACATTTAATGTGCGATTGTTTCGATATCAGTAAGCGCAGAGATTACTGAAACCACTATAACCATTAAGATAGACCGTGCTATGTCTCGTGATTGGATCATTTACTGACCGAAACGATGATGGTTCTGACAATTTATCATTTCGGTAATACACCGCAGGAAGTTTAACATCGTCCGATTCAGAATAATTACATATTTTTTCACGATTTATTCTCTAACAACCATAATTTTGATCACCACTGCCGTCGATAAATAGGTTCACAAGATCCGTTTTCGATCGACTTACATAAAATGAATCCGAAGCAAATATAACAGCATTTACTGGAAACCGGTTAATCATCGATAATAGGTTTATTGACGAATACGCGAGCACTGAAGATCTCAAATAAGCGAACTGCGGAGAATCGCCATCGTAATAGCTAACGACTGTGCCAGTCTTTGTACCGTCGATTAGACACACGCGCTTCCGCGACAATAATACCCTTCGCGACCCCGTATCTGCAATCACAAAATCAAGCTATACTGGGTCCTTGACTAATCTTGTACAGCGGCGTTTATTATCGGATGATGCACAGAATGTTAATTAACCGATACTTTTTCTGTACATATCTTCATCATCGTGCGGTAACCAAACTATCTTCGCCGGCTTGTAAGATATCGCACAAGTTACAGTCAATCAATGTAAGGAAATGGTGTCAAGCATATATCGTAGTAGCATTAATGAAGCCCGGCCACGACGGTCTTTTTGCACAAAAATCGTTGGGATTTAAATTCGGATTTGGGGCATTAAAATCACAAGCAAACCAAGCAGGTACATCCGGGAGAATATTCGCTGAGAACTCGAATGATTCAATCTCGGCAAATCCAGTCAGATCGTAATCGATAGGTAATGGGCATTTTGTCGATATTCTGGTCATTTCGTGTGTAGGATGGCCGAATCATTCAAAATACGGTTGAAATTAGCCATATCCAAGACTACTAGCCGGGTAAAATGCCACATTGTCAACTGAGATTAAATCGGTGCAATCATATTTTGTGTTCTAGAGACCACCATATCCAAACTCGACACAAGATTGTGATATATCGTCCATAAATTCTTTTGGAGTTAAAATATTGTCTGTGCTTTATGTGCCACAACAGACGACGTAGTAAAACAGTTATTGAGTAATTCATCACTGTCGCCGTCATACTGTACCGCAATGTGTTCCATGGCACGTTGGAGAGATTTCTTCTGATAAAGTATCCCAGACGACAGCACAAATTGATCCAATGTTGATTTATATGTGACACATAAATCTGCTGCAGATAAATCTGTGTCGTCACCGTGAAATAGCCAGACAGATACAGTGTCACGCGCACTGTTTTTATAAATCTGCCCCAAAACATCACCGTCATACAATCTGGTTCCCTTGCGTGGAAAGTTTGTTACAGCTTCAGTCCAGGCGTGTTAATTATGGTATATAATCGATATTGGGGCTCCTTTACTGTGATAGCTGTCCAAAATCTCGTTTCGCCAGTTGGTGTATTCACGAAATAATACAACAACAAAAAAGCTATAACAGCTACCCAAGAAAGTTATTGAATATATATTCAACATGAATCAACTGTTCGCATTCATTCCATTTAGCTATTTCATGCAAGTCTCGGATTGTCCTTTGGTAACTAATAAATCAGTATTTCCAAAGTAGAAATAGCATTTTTACAAGGCCCGAATTCTAAAATGGGGCATGGATGGGGTGGGGGGAAGGGCTCAAGGTTGGAGTCGCGTTTTGAGGGGGTCTGTCGCCCCATTCATTGAGGTCAGCATGAATAGTAATTTTCCACTGAGGTCAGCATGGAAAGTAACCAGTGATCCAAGTTTACATACAAGGCTCGGATTAGCTTTCGGTAATTAATAAAGCATTTTTACAGACAAAAATGACACTTATTTTAGCGAGCTTTTTGCAAATTGAGGTATCGATGGGGGTTCCCCGCAAGTCGATCGCCCCTTTTTTTGTCAGTCCCCGCCCCTGCAGCTATTTCAATTTGTCACGTGACTCAAGATCTATTTTTAGATGAGGACAATCCTACATATTTCAAAGTTTGGCCATCTTTAAGTGCAATTTCGACCTTATTGGATTGAACATACGCTTATTTTTTTAAAATTTTGGCACTTCCAATGACAAAAGAAAAAAGGAAAAGTTTGGAAAATGTATGCAGTAGTGCCTTTTTAAGAATTGTGCCAAGGAACCCATTTAAATTAGTCTTATTTGACAGCAGCTGACGATAAACGACTTAAATCGAAAGAAAGAAAGAAAGAAAGAAAGAAATATCGTATCCAATATATTGCAGATTCTAAGCATGGAAAACAAGGCCACGAATCCCCTATTTCATCCATTTACCTTGATTAACGTGCCATATTTCGCACAATTAGAAAGTAAGAAATAGGAAAGAAGAAAGAAAAAACTCGAATATATTGCCCTATATAGACTCATGTAATTATAAATGCATAGCATGAACTAGAATACATTTCAGTGTAAGGAGATGTAATGATTCCTACAGTCTTTTTGTCAGGTCTGTTAATACTGCTCGTTCTAATTACTAGCAGGACATTTACAAAACTTAGTGTATTAGTTGTTGATCCTGGAAATGTGTGTAAGAGGATCATTGGATTTCAGTTGAAAGTCCATGGAATACGGGAGGAATTTGAATATCACTTTTTAGTCAAGGTGTACACACCACTTAAAATCATACCCCTCGAAGTAAACTAAATAATTTAGTTCATTTAAATTTATTTTATTTTGTTTTGACTAATCAAGACATTTCGTATAAACTGCAATGATAGCACAGGCAATGGTCTTCTAGTTCTCTCCTTGACAAGTCTTTATACCTATCTGCAATATCACAACCGCCTCCCCCCACCCCCATTTCAAGCACTTGGCTAAAAATATTTCCTTTCTTTATCTTTTTTGAGGGAATTAGGGCTTAAACATTCCTCGATGAAGCTCATCTGCTTGTGTAGATGATTTTGTGATGTGCTGACTTTGCAATATGAAACTTTAATAGAAAACATTACTGATTTGTATGGGGTCCTTTTTGTTGTTTTGTTATATTTTCTGCTTTTATTTTCTTTTCTTTTCTTGGCTTTTTTTATTTTGTCTGTATCTTTTACGTGAACGTCTTGCTAAACATGAAATGTTGACTCATTCCGTGTGATTATCGCATTGCTAAAAAAAAGTTTCGTTTTTTTTTTTATTTTTACAGCTGTCCAAAAAAAATGTACGAATAACGATACATGTACTGTTGATCTTATAACCCGATTCCAGATCCCTGTGCCACATATATCATTCAAATGCTATTATTAATTGGACAAAATTTATCACATTACGATCTCTTGTGGAATTCTCCACGTAAACGACGACTTTGGGTTGAAACCATGATGTTAAATGACTCTATGAGTACGTGAAGTTAAATGTCTGCTTGAGTACATCAAGTTACACGGCTGTATGAGTGCATAAAGTTAAAAGGCTCAGAGAGTGCATGAAGATTAGTGGCCACATGGGTACGAGAACAGGAAGTTAAAAGGATGTAAGATTACATTAAGTTTAATGGCCACACATGTACGAGGACATGCGGTTCAAAGGTTGTACGAGTATATGACGCCGAATATCTATTTGAGTACAGGAAGTAGTTGCAAAGCTTTGCGATGTGCTGACTTTGTAATATGAAACTTCCATAGAAAACATTACTGATTTTTATGTTGTTTTTCCTTTCTTTCTTTCTGTTTTTATGTTCTTTTGTTTTCTTATGGTTTTTTATTTTGTCTGTATCTTTTAAGTAAACGTCTTGCTAAAGATTAGTCCGAGTTTCATCCGACCCTTGCCACCCCATATTTTGATATTTCGACATTTATGTTGGGGTGTAAGGTCAGAGCGCATTCCCTATCGAAAAGTTGGAATTCGCCGACACCATTTGGTGTCGGCATGGGGTAGCCGCGTTCTAGCACACCCAGCACACTTGAACGACCTTTCATCGATATATACCTGCATGAAATCGATAGGAATATGATTTATTTTCTCAAAAATCGTGAGCACAGCATTCGTCATGTCTTTAATCCGCTGACAGACTAGACGAAAGTACGTCGTTGCTGAAATTTGACCTGGATCTGGCCATTTGCATTCCGAGTCACATAACTATACAACTATCGGAACCTACATGTCAATGACATCAGCGGTCATATAGTCACGTAATATCGAAATAAACAAATTTCCCAAGTTGTTGTACATAGAATATGGACTTATAATATAGAAGTTACTTAATGTTTGTAAATAAATGCAATGCACACTTAATTCGCAACATATTTATTCTGAGAGCAACGAAAAGAAACCTGTCGGTATCGCAGCAGGGTGGAGAAAACCATTTTCAGGAAGTATCCAGCACGTGTCAGCGATGTTGTTTTTTTGTTTGTTTTGTTTTTGTGTTGTTTCTTTTTTGTTTGTTTTTTTTTTTGGTGTCACGTGACTATCATATTGACACGTGCTGTTCGTAGTGAATCTGGTTTTCTTCAAATTTCTGCAACATTTACAGATATTCGTCGTTGTTTTCACAATAAATATTTTGAGAAGTTTATGTTTTTTAATTTTTCTACAAAAATTTCATTACCTTTATTTATATTTTCGATTTGTTTTCCTACAGCAACACTAGAAATGGTATGTTGTTGATATCATGTGACCGTATGACCTCTGATGTCATTCAGATGTCGGTTGCGTGAGTTCTGTAGTCACGTGATTAGAAATACAAAATGGCCAGATCCAGGTCAAATTTTAGCAACGACGTGCTTTCGTCTCGTGTATCAGCGGATTAAAGACATAACGAATGGTTTGATGGCAATTTCTGAGAAAATAAATCATATTCCCCTATGGATTTCACGTAGGTATATCTCGATGAAAGGTCGTTCAAGTTTGCTGGGGCGGCTAGAAAGCGGCTACCCCATGCCGACACCAAATGGTGTCGGCGAATTCTAACTTTTCGATAGGGAATGCGCTCTGACCCTACACCCCAGCATAAATGTCCAAATATCAAAAAAATGGGGTGGCAAAGGTCAGAGGAAACTCGGACTAGCTAAACATGAAACGTTGATTCATTCCATATGATTATCGCATTGTTCAAAACAAAAAGTTTCGTTTTACTTTATTTTTACAGTGTCAAAAAAATGAACGAACAACGAACGATACGTGTTTTTTTAATCTTATAACCCAATTCCACATCTCTGTGTCACAAATATCTTTCAAATGCTATTATTAATTGGACAACATTTATCACATGACGATCTCTTGTGGAATTCTCCACGTAAACGACGAGTTTGGGTTGAAACCAATGCTAAAGTATGGACGAGTACATTACGTTAAATGACTGTTTGAGTACGTGAAGTTAAATGTTTGCTTGAGTACATGAAGTTACACGGCTGTATGAGAGGATAAAGTTACAATGCTCAAAGAGTGCATGAAGTATAATGGCCGCATGGGTACAAGTACAGGAAGTTAAAAGGCTGTAAGATTACATGAAGTTAAATGGTCACACGGGTATGAGGACATTCGGTTCAAAGTCTGTACGAGTATATGACGCTGAATATCTATTTGAATAAAGGAAGTAGTTGCAAAGCTGTGCGAGTGCATGAAGTTAAAAGGCTCTAAGAGTATATAAAGTTAAATGGTCATATGGGTACGAGTACATGAATTTAAAAGGTTGTAAAGGTACATGAAATTATATGGTCGCATGAGTAACGAGTACATGACTTTAAAAGGTTGTAAGGGTACATGAAGTTAAATGGTCACATGAGTACGAATACATAAAGTTAAAGGAATGTGTGAAATACATGAATTTAAATGACTATGAGTACATGAAGTTAAATGGCTGTACGAGTACATGCATTTAAATGGCTTAATTGGTACATTAAATTACAGTCCAACCTCTCAAAACATGCCGGCTAACCTATGACAATGACTTAACCGTGAGTACATCTTTCTAGTAATTTTAGATTCAAGTGCGATTTAATAGGATTTGGACGCAGTGGAGAGTGCAGTACTAAGAAACAAACGTAGAGACCACGTAAGAAAAATAATTGGATCTGAGTCCACGTGTGGTGCATTCCTCAAGTGTCGAACCACCAAATAACGTGTAGTCCTACTACTGCTTCCGATGTTATTTCACGACCTGATGTGTATGACCGAGAAATGATCCGACCGGGTTCATTCAAATATCACGGCGCTCGCTGTTATCATAATGGGACATTGATATATAGCATCTTGCGCTACATTTTAACTTTCAGTTAAATTCTATTCCATTATATGGACTGTACACGATAAGGCACGCGAGTTTTTTTTCTCCGATATTTATTTCTAGTTTTATTCAGGTGACATTGTAGGTTAAATTTTAGAAATGTGCGAGAATCACATATGAGTAAGGTTAAAATGCAACCCAAGGCGGTGGAGTAAAGTCGAGGCCTCAACATGATTATTTAATTCATCTAATTATTCTGTTCTTTGTAATTCCAGTGAACGAGGGAATGTCATAAAATGTAAAAATCACAGAATATACAAATACAAAGTACGTTAAACGTATATGGGAATGTTAATGGAAAAATATACACATATGTGGATGCCTTTTATATTATGTCATAAAATGTGAAACTCACAAAATATGCAACTATAGCTTCTTTACATTAACATCTCGAACCCCAAAAAAAATATAATTCAATGGCACATCAAATTTCAGAGTTTATCAGCGAATTCCAATTTCATGCAGGACATTAACTCAATATATGAAAATAGGTCTGTTTGTATTTGCGTTGGAACTACAAACATTGCTTATTTAGTAAAAGATAAGAAAAAAGACTTAAATTTCTTTAGCACATTGTGGATGACATTTATGAGTACTGATACTTACGGCGTCAGTAGAATCTTGCAAGATGCCAATTAAAGGAATCAGTTTACTTGCGACGATTTTGGCTGGAGAAAACAGTTTGTTATCCAGACGTATGTTGGGTGTAGAGTCTGTCTTTAATATTGCCGCTGAAATTAATTGTTCAAGGTCAGGACCTTTCTTTACTATATCAATGTCTGTCCCCTGATCTCTTAGTTTTTGTACACAGTCCTTGGTGTTAGAACACGAGCTGAATTCATCATGCATATATGTCTTGAAAACTGTGTTTTGTTGTCTAAGGAGGTGGTAAACATGTTTTATTTTGTCTTTAAATTTTGCCGCTTCTTGGTCAATAGCTTTGTGTAATTGTGAACACTGGTCGTCAACTGCTTTTAATTCCTCCTGCTCAGCATCATTAATGCTCCTATCAAGCTCCTCTCCCTTTGCTGTGGAAGCCTTGATACGTCTCAGCTTGTCTGAGCATTGATTCAATTTCGTATCTAGGGTCTTTTTCACTTCGGCTGCAACATCAGCTACAGATTTTGTAGAATGCGTGTCGTGTTTAATCACTTTGCACATGATACAAACAGGCACTTTACAGTCTTGGCAAACAAGCTTAATTTCCTCTTCTGGATGTTGATCACAGAAGACACGTTGTCGGATTTTGCCTTTCGTTTCAGAATCTAGAGTTCCCAAATCACATATTTTGTGATGCCTAGTCGCTTTCGATTTTTCGTGGACATAACAGCATGACTGGCACAAATTCTCCTCACAATCCAAACATCTACTGCTTGCCAAGTTTTTCGGACCACAAATCTCACAAGGATATTTCTCACTCGAGTCCGTATCGATGTAGAAGTTACTTTGAAATCCCGAAACCCCACTTTTCGGTAAATTTACACTTGCCCTGCATATGGGGCAATTAAACTGACCATTGTGAAGGTTAACCCGTACATAATCCTCCAGACATTTGTAACAAAAACTGTGGTGACAGGATATTAGCTTCGGATTCTTAAAACTATCCATGCAAATACTGCATTCCTGTCGACTTGCTGCCATTTTCGAGGGCACTTTCGTTTTGTTCCACCAAAATGGAGATACAGGTATAGCAAGCAGACGTGTTAGCGCCACCTGTTGGATGAAAGCGCTATATATTTCAGTGATTGTCACAAGTTCAATGATTACTCCCTAGCTCGGGCCATTTCCGTCAGGTTTTAAAATAACTATCTGACGGATATGATCGAGCGTTGATCCGATCGTGATGAGAGTTTTTAGAGGCAACAGTACTTAGGGTGAAAAGTTACCAAGTCAAAACGCACTCAACGTGAAACGCATTAGCGTAAATACATACCAAATTGAAAATGTGCTCAAATTAAATCAAGTCCAAGCAAGCGGAGACATTTAGTGATGTTGTGTAGTAAATTGCATGTTCTGTGTATCATACTATACTACTTCTCCATAAGTCGTACATAGGCCAGATTGGTTCTAGGTTGATTTCACTGATCACCATTATACATTTATTTCAGAGTATATGTTGTTCAGTGACATAGGACACAAATTCCGTGATATGATGTGACCTTTCAGTAAGTGAAGATCTAATCGATTTTTGATACAGTTCATCGATCTGAGTACCAAACGAAAGTAGTTATTTTTTATACTTTATTTTTGTGTTGTTTTTTGTTTTATTTTGTTTTCTTTGTTTGTTTGTGGGGGTTTTCGGGGAGTGTTGTTCTTGTTGATTTGGGGATTTTTTTTGGGGGGGGGGGCTGGTGGTGGTTGTTTTTTGTTGGGGGGTGGGTTGGGGGGAGTCATTTTAAGTTATGTTCCACAACCTTTGCCAGTTATACTGATTGCAAACTTACATTTGTCTCGGCAAGGCCAGTTAAGTTTTTATCTCTCTTGAATACATTTTGGTTTAGGTACATGTACACAGTGACATGCACAGTTTGACTTATGTGCCTTTGGCTTAGGTGCGTATTGGCTCAATATGTTTTGGTCAAGGTACGTTTTGACCTGGATGCGTTTACATTGTAAATCTTGAAGAAAAATATAACGCAAATGTACGGCTCAAGTAAAATTAGGGTAAATTAATCAAGGTAAATTAAGGTCAATTAGTCAAGTCAAATTAGGGAAGTTTTCACAACAATACGATTATAGTATATAGTCATTATAGTCTATCTATGACGTTCGGTGTAAATGAAACAGGGGAGCGTGTACAGCGGATATTAAGTCCTGTTCAAATCAACTACCCGCCCCGAGTGGTCTAAGCTGCTAGTCTTTACGGATCACTTTTATTTCAGTGTAGGGCAGTAAATCAGCCCCTCACCCGAGACGATATTTATTTTCGGTTTATATCACATATTGTCTATTAGTATCAACACATATTTGGGGGATGCACGGACAGCAACGTGCGTACAAGGGCCTCGGACAGGATTTTTGAGCCGTAGGAAAAATTATCCAGTAGGCCCCTATGAATAAATAGAAAAATCTCCTCTTTGGCGTTGGGTTCCGGGACCGTTGTGCGCTCCGGAATTTAGTAATAGTTATTCTACCCTGTTCTCGGTCTTGTGTGGGTATGCGAGAAAGCTTGTCAGTAGCTTCCTGTGGGCCGGTTGTACTTTCCGAGGTTTGCCAGGGTTCTTCTATCAACATATATCGTAGCCGCCATGAATAGCCTATCATGTGCTACATAACGGTGTTAAACCCACAAGCACCCCCACTCCCACTCATATATATATATATATATATATATATATATATATATATATATATATATATATATATATATATATGTGTGTGTGTGTGTGTGTGTGTGTGTGTGTGGATGGACCAGCCAGGTCTCTCATCTCCCGGGTTTGCTCTGCTCAGAAATAACCAGCCGTGATTTTTTAAAAATAAAAAGCATAATCTTTCGAGGTCTCTCCCCCACCCACCCCCCAGTAATAAATCCGCCCGCCGAAGAAGAGGAAAAAAAAAAAAAAAATTAAACAGTAACGTTTATGGTTGACGAAAGTGGGAGCTAAAGAGAAGGGGTGAGGAAAGAAGACAAATTGGGATTGGAGAAACCCGCCCTGCAGTGCTTTATTATATGTTGTGCATTTCTAATTATACACTGTGTATTTATGCTGTGCATATATTCATATATAATGTTAATTTGTTCATTATGTTATGTGGATGTTTTACTACATGCTTTCCTAGCTTAATTATATGATGTGTTTTTGCATGTTATGCTGACTTTATTATTGTGTTCATGTTTTATTGAATGCTTTGCAAACTCCTTTGTGTGATATGGATGGTTTATTACATGATATACAAGCTTTATCATGTGATGTTGATGTTTTATTACATGTTGTGCAAACATCAGGTGATGTGGACATTTTATAACATGTTCAGACATCAGTTTCGGTGGATGTTTTATTACATGTTGTACAAACATCATGTTATGTGGACGTTTTATTACATGTTGTACAAACATCAGGTTATGTGGATGTTTTATTACATGTTGTACAAACATCAGGTTATGTATATGTTTTATTACATGTACAAACATCAGGTTATGTGGATGTTTTATTACATGTTGTACAAACATCAGGTTAAGTGGATGTTTTATTACATGTTGTACACACATCAGGTTATGTATATGTTTTATTACATGTTGTACAAACATCAGGTTATGTGGATGTTTTATTTCATGTTGTACAAACATCAGGTTATGTGTTTGTTTTATTACATGTTGTACAAACATCAGGTTATGTGGATGTTTTATTACATGTTGTACAAACATCAGGTTATGTGGATGTTTCATTACATGTTGTACAAACATCAGGTTATGTGGATGTTTTATCACATATTGTACAAACATCAGGTGATGTGGATGTTTTATTTCATGTTGGGCAAACATATTGTGATGCAGACATTTTATTACATACTTGAAAACATTACATGTGGACATTTTATTACATGCCTTGCTAACATCTTTTTTGTTGTGGATGTTTTACAACATGCTATGCAATACCATCATGTGATGTGGATCTTTATGTTCCAATCAATAATAAAGTTCTGCATGTCCTTATTTTACTTGTAAATCCTTTTAGATAATATTGACTGTCATAATGAAAAACTACAGACATATTTTACTGAGTATTATATAGAAAGCATGACATTTCTCTTGCAGTGGTAAAAACATGATAGCCCGACACCCAACTGATTTCAGAACTGGCTCCACCTGCATGTGTGTTCTAAATGGTGTCCATTGGCCTGCTGAAAAAATCTAATTTGCCTGAGAAAACTTCAGTTACGTGAACGAAGTGCAGATATTAGCAAATAGCTAATCTGTATCCCCTGCCGTTATGAAGATTATTGCCTTATCATCTTTCAAAAGCTGACAACTTTGTGTACAAAAAGTGAAGCATCTGACCTTGTAATGGAGAACATATGATCCAAGTTACCTATAATTAGTGTTCACTTGGCTTTAACATTTTTTTGTGATTCTATGGGCAGTAGGACAAATATACCAGATTTAAGGCCGACTAAAGCACATACTATTTTATAGTTAAAACCTATCACTTTTGAAACTTTATTTGTGAAAAACTGAAGCCAAAGAAAAAATACTGTAGTGTTATGCTTTCTTTCCATGCAATACAGATATCAGCCAGAACCAGTCAACGGGGGACCAGACCTTCTCCAGTAGTTGCTGCAGTCAGTGCAGCTATGCATGGCTGAGTAATTGTGTTAAGGCTAACATGTGTACACAACAAGCTGTTGATTACTCTAATGTTGTAATCTAGATAGTTTATGCCACATGCAGGATGATTTTTGTAGGTCTTATAAATAATAAAGAGATCCAAAGTGGTACATGATCATATTATGGCTTTTGAGACTTTGACTACAAATAACCCGTCTTTTTGGAAGAAGTATAATAAAAGGGAAAGACCAACACAATAATTATTTTAGGATAAACACCATTGTAGTTATTTTTCCTGAATTGTTTGGTTGATGTTCAAGCTGTTTTATGTTAAGTTTAATGAAGTATAATTGAGCTGTCCTTAGTATAATGTAAAGCTGACTAAATGTGTCAAGTTATGAAGAACATCAAAGTGTAAATGGAAACTATAAAGTAAGACACGATGCAGATGCTACCTAACATCAAAGTGTAAATGGAAACTATAAAGTCAGACACGATGCAGATGCTACCTAACATCAGTATTACTGATCCAAGGAGTAAGGAGAAGATTATTATAGAAACTGAGCTATGGCTGACATCAGGACCTGCTGGAAAACATTGCTTTACATGAAATAATTTGAGATCTGAATAAACAAACAAGTCAATTTAATATGATTTTGCTTATTGCTTTTCATATTCAAAGTACAACATTTTGCAGCATTTTGTAACAAATGACAATAGAAAAGGCTTACAACTGTGTTCTTCTGACTTTACTGAAAATGTCTTATTGTGGGGACTTTGATACAGACTTGACTGAAAATGTCTTATAATGGGGACTTTGACTGATACAGACTTGACTGAAAATGTCTTATAGTGTGGACTTTTTGTGTCTTATGGTGGGAATTTTGCTATTGACTTTACAGAAAATGTCTTATAGTGGGGACTTTGCTTCTGATTTGACTGAAAATGTCTAATAGTGGGTACTTTTTGTGTCTTATAGTGGGGACTTTGCTACTGACTTAACAGAAAATGTGTTATAGTGGGGACTTTGCAACTGACTTGACTGAAAATGTGTTATAGTGGGGACTTTGCTACCGACTTGACTGAAAATGTCTTATAGTGGGGACTTTGCTACTGACTTGACTGAAAATGTCTTATAGTGGGGACTTTGCTACTGACTTGACTGAAAATGTCTTATAGTGGGGACTTTGCTACTGACTTGACTGAAAATTTCTTATAGTGGGGAATGAGCTAAAGTCAGCTGAATTAACAGTTTAAGCAAATTCGCCAGATCCTGAAAGTCTGGTTATTGAGGCAACCTCACAGTAGTTCTGTATGAATTTTACCAAGAAAAAGCCATTGCTTATGTATTGCTTTATTATGAAAGACTATTTAAGCCATTGGAAAATTCCATACTGGAAACAACAGGTCTGTAGCTAATTTGTATAGTAATTCACGTAAACATGGTTCAAAAAATAGGTTTTCTAATACCATAACAATTTTCTTTTCCTAACATCAATGCAAAAATAATTTACAACCAAAGTCAATTGCCATACCCCGACTTTAATTCTAAATTCTCCACAATAAGAAAAACAGAAATGGAGTTTTAGAGCTAGCAATGTACAAACTAATTGTTATTAATGATTATTTGAAAGAGTTTTGTAGTTAAACTTTGGAGATAATCAAATACACTTACAACATGCATTCTGAATAGAACACTATGTTTGGAGTGATACACACTTGGCAATGATAACAAACATGCCTGATCCATTCCCATTATCTGGATGCATCATTTGCATAAATCACACCCAAAATCATGCCTGATCTTGCGTCAGTGGTTGGCAATAACATACAAAAATGTTACATTTAACAAGAAGGTCATGACCTTAATGTCAAAATCAATGTTCATGCTGTATATTATGAATCTGGCCTTGACCTTAAGGTCATAAACATATGGAGATGTGTTGCATAATAAATTTCTTTGCATCAGAATGACTTACCTCAAATAATCCATCAATGAATTAAAGAAATATAAAAAAAGAAAATATATAAACTAAAACCTACCAGTAATCTTCCAAGTTCATGACCATGATAGCAAGGTCAAGGATGGATCATGGAAATCACAGAATGCAACATATTTGATGTATGATAAATCATTTTTCAAGTGTTAAAAAGTTCAGCAAATCATATGGAATATCTCCTTATTAATATGCAGAGATCGTAGCTCATAATCAAAGTAGATTATAGATCTTGATCATACAAGCTGTTATGACCCACTGGTCTTAAATTAAGTAACAAAAAGAAGTGAAACTTACATGCTTAATACAATTCAACAAATAATTTATTTCTGTAGAATACAATGTGAAAACTCAAAAGACACAGTACATGTATTTTGAATTAAAAGTCCCAAATAATCATATATGTTCTATCACAAATCCAAAAGTATAGAATGTTTTGAATAAACTTGAATACTCTGGAATGTTCTAAATTCACCAATTAAATTGGTGTTGGAAGAAATATTTGTATTAATTTATATCTAATGTTGTTTAATTACATATTTCTGACAGGTTATCATTTAATCATAACCTGAATAAAATATCAGCAGATTAGTCCCCTGTGCAAAAAAGGGTTGTCAAATTGCTTTCTTATCTTGATTCTTTCTTGTTACAAAAGCCTGTCAACATTGTTACATTTAAGTTGTTTTATCTTCTGTTCAAATTCAATTTGTCTGATTACAATTTATGAAGAAAAATCAGTGTAAATTTTAGTCTAAATTTATAGATTTTATTATGATTTTACAAATCTTGACGAAAGCCTCTTCTCATAAAAAGTAATTATGCCACCCACAAGCACTAGGAAATTTCTGATTAAAACACTGGCAATCCATGGGTGACATTGCAGTATGTATCCTAATACAGGCTTATAATAATGTGTGGACATGTTTGATGAGACCTAATTCCAATTTAAATAACGAAATGCCAATATCAGTGGGAGTGTTATTCTTTATCATACAAACATAGAATACTTACAGTCCTTAAGCAAATGGTCCAGTATTAGAATTGTGTCGGCCAATTTAGTCTTGGCAAAGCAATACAAGATCAGTAATTAACAGATTATTGGTTATGCACAAACTGAACAGGACTCCTGTATAATTTCACATAACAAATTAAAACATACTGGGATTGGGCAACCTCAAACAAATATAGCATCTTCCAAATCTTTATTTCATTTCCATCATTATGGCCAATTGAGTATCTCTAATAATCCAAGCATTTAATGACTGTTTATCTGCCAAGGCTCTCTTTGCTGATCCTCCAACAAGAAAGCTGACAGATCATCTCAATCAGATCCAGGACCTGCAGGTGCTTTTTCCTCCAGATCTTTCAGACTCTTTATAAAACACAGAAAGCATATGATCCAGACTCTATTCTAGAATTGGTATTTGGCAAAGTAGTTTGAATGTTGCTCTGTATATAATATCAATGCGGTGAGGATGCAGTGATCTGTAGTTGAAATCCATATGGTGAACTAAGCCAGATGTCATATTTGATGCAGTGATCTGTAGTTGAAATCCATATGGTGAGGTATGCCAGATGTCATAGTTGATGCAGTGATCTGTAGTTGAAATCCATATGGTGAGGTATGCCAGATGTCATATTTGATGCAGTGATCTGTAGTTGAAATCCATATGGTGAGGTATGCCAGAAGTCATATTTGATGCAGTGATCTGTAGTTGAAATCCATATGGTGAGGTATGCCAGATGTCATAGTTGATGCAGTGATCTGTGTCCTTCACATATTAGTTTGTTCTCATTCCATCCCCTTCTGAAGTCTTCTAGTCATGAGTTTATGACCGGCCTCAGTGCCATTCCTTGTTTTAGGCCATCTGGGTCAAAATCATTTATCCCTCAACACTGTAAAACACAGAGTCAATTCAATGTTATTTGATGGTGAATATAGCACCATAGCTGTTCAATTCTAAGCCTGTAAACAGATCTTCACTCTAATATGGCTCCTCATTTCTCTTATAAGATTTGAGGTTTTTTTTCTACACTCTCCAACACTGAAATCACCCAGGATGACACAAAATAGGATGCACACCTTTGCACATATTCAGGACTGTACAGTCTGTATTAGCTGTCCCACACCTCAGATAAGTAATCAAGTCACTGGAGCCATCAATACAGCCATGTGTGATGAACCCCCATCTGTAAAAATAACAAAATAACAAAGTTTTATTATACATCTTAAAAAGGAAACTGATGTAGTGATCTCAGATAATCTGTGTTGTCTGCAGTTGACTTGTGTTTATTTGTATTCCTTATACGGTGTGGATCAAGGGTGATAGGACTGTTGTAATTATGGTATGGTTTAGGTGTCAGAGTGCTGTTGTAATTATGGTATGGTTTGGCTTAGAGAGGGCTATTGTAATTATGGTGTGGATTATGTGTGAGGGGGCTATTGTAATTATGGTGTGGATTAGGTGTGAGGGAGCTATTGTAATTATGGCGTGGATAAGGTTTGACAGTGCCATTGCAAGTATTATGTGGATAATGTGTGATAGGGCTATTGCAATTATTATGTGGATAATGTGTGATAGGGCTATTGCAATTATGGTGTGGATCAGGGTGTCAGAGGGCTATTGTAATTATGGTGTGGATTAGGTGTGAGAGGGATATACAATTTCTAAATTCCACAGTAATTTACCTCATGAACAATTACTGATGCAAAATCTGCACATTAAGCAATGAACTTACAGAATCACATGTTTGATGCATGTAAATCAAGATATTGCTTTTTCGTTACACAATGGTAGATCTGGGTCTATTGGATCTACAATTGTTGGACAATTACTACATGTCCTCATTTATAACTCAAGCCTAAATCTGCTGTCACGTTAAACAATGGCAGATCTGGGTCTATTGGATCTACGATTGCATATGGACTCAACTTACATGTGAGTATATAATTATGCATGCATGTAATCCTCCTAGCTCAGAGTGTTTTCGTCCCAAGATAAGGGGTATATCCAGTCCCACACAGATAAAGGGTGTATCCAGTCCCTCCCAAGATAAGGGGTGTATCCAGTCTCTCACTGATAAGGGGTGTATCCAGTCCCTCCCAAGATAAGGGGTGTATCCAGTCCCTCCCAAGATAAAGGGTGTATCCCATCCCTCCCAAGATAAGGGGTGTATCCAGTCCCTCACTGATAAGAGGTGTATCCAGTCCCTCACTGATAAGGGGTGTATCCAGTCCCTAACTGATAAGGGGTTTATCCAGTCCCTCACTGATAAGGGGTATATCCAGTTGCTCACTGATAAGGGGTTTATCCCAACTTGATCCCAGTGTCATATATTTATGGCAATACTGCCTGTGATCACATGACTGTGATCTGGTTTAAACAAGATCCTGACTTAATAATTTGACAAGATATGGTGTATTCTTCAAGAACAAAAAATAAAATTGTTTTCTTTAGTTTCGAAACATGTTAGGTCATTACAGAGCTGACAGTTGTTAATTTAATTACCACTGAACAATAAAACCATAAAGTCCTCCTTGAGTTTTATTTGTATTGTACCCTGTAAAGACACATGTAGCTTAATGCAGGGTATACAGGTGTCTCAAGGTCTATAACTACCATTAATGTACTAAATTCATTATATCCCATCTTTATTCCTTATGCCAAACTTTCAAGGTAATTCATGTTATTTACTAATTAATGTATTTATTTTGATTCAGTTTTCCTTATTTTTTTAACATGTTCTACTTGGAAAATGTTTTCAATCTTTGTTTCATTTAATGATGCTAATTCATGTGACTATTTACAGTATAGCATAATGCCAAGTGTTTTACTCATATAGTTTTTTTACTCATATAAGTTTCCTAACCAGTGATGCCTTTTCACATGCTGACACGAGTGTCATATCTTTGAATTTAACATAATAACAATGATTATCTAGAGAAAAGATCAGAGCAAATGCCAACTTATTATAGAAGTGCACATGTACTTATTAACAAAGTGTAATCTCTGGAGATTACCTACAATGACAACAACGTAGCACACTAAATAATAGTTTTTTAATTTGAAGCTAAACTGAGTTTATATGGATTTTATATTGTAAATATTTAAATACAAGTTATACAATTTAGAAACTTAAAGAGTATGGTATCAAATTACTATTATGAATACAGCCAGATCAGATGGTGACTGGAGCTCATACTTAAACTATTAGATGCCAAAAAATCAATATTAAATACTGAAAAAGTTTTAAGTAATTCTTGTTTAGTATGGAACAAGTTGATAACTGCATCAAGAGAGTCTACCTGGGCCATTTACTTATATATTCCAAGGATTGGCAGGAAACAGTTTAACATTTTTGGTGGAGTCTGCAGAATTGCATTAACATTGCCACATTCCAATGCAGACACCAAAAGTATATTTTCCATTCTGAGGAAAATTGCTGGCTGTACAAAATTAATATAATCCAGGCGATCTCCAAGAAATGCTAAAATTGTTTGTGATCCATACAAGGAAAGTATGAATGGCAGGAGCTTATGTGAAAGGATTGATAATATATTATATACATATTTTAAAATAACAAAATGGAAATGTTGATAATATATTATATACATATTTTAAAATAACAAAATGGAAATCTGTTTGGTAGTTGAAATTTTTACTCATTTTCATGCTAAAAATCAGGTCGATAAAAATCATCCTTCTATTAAAGTGACTGTCAAAACTCAAGACCAAATTTTGCCAATCTCCAGATCTGTTATAATCTGACCTCTCTTTTCGATCACGTGTCTATGTAATATTTCATGAATGTTTAGTGCAAAACTGTGAAGAAATAACTTGTATGTAACTGGCTTTAGTCACAGTAGGAAGAGATGACTTCTATTTAACTAAAATTTGTCACACAATGAGAAGAGATGACTTTTATGTAACTAACATTTGTCACATGGTGTGAAGAGATAACTTATCTGCAACTAGCGTTAGTCACATAGTGGGAAGAGATGACTTGCATGAAACTAGCATTAGTCACATGGTGGGAAGAAACCATTACCGGGTAATCACACAGTGGCAAGAGATGATTTGTATTCAAGTAAAGTAAGGAAAAAATGAATGCCAATATACCTGGAGTTTCATATATTGATCAATCTGCATGGTATACTCTTCTGAACACAGCAGCTGACCAGTGTCCAGAATATCTTTCCGGGTCCATCCTTTTCAGATTATCTCTAGCACAATGACACTGACCATGAATTCATCTTGATGCATGGTGACCAGGCTTCATCTACATGAAGAAAGTGAAACAAGAAATCTAAAGTCATTTGATAACGTCTAATCTGTCTTAAGCAATCACCTGTCTTAAACAACCAATGCTTCAATGTCAATGAAATGATGATATGCAAGAAATAAACCTCTACTAAGAGTCCACCTATCCTGTGAGTCACTTTTCTCACTCTCCGTAAGTCATTTCTCACAAACGGTCTGACTAGAATGCTTGCATAACACATCCCGGTCCTCAACTTTTTTCACCCCACCCACTAAAAATCTGTGCCACCAGTGTCATGTCACATGTCTAAAAATAGGTACATGGTCCAAACATAACTGTATATCTGAATTTTTAATTTCAGTCCCAGTGAGTGATATGCATGAAGGTATAAAGGATATGAATCTCAACAATTTATAATGTATGACCATGGGCCTAAGGCATGGGGGGAGGTATGCATATACCCTGGAAAATACTGGCATTTTTAAGTATGAATCATGAATTTGCTCATTAAATGTATATATAGTACTGTTGAACAAATCTTAAAAGCAAATGTATCGAATAGTGTGAAAGGAATTGTTTTAAAATTCCTGATATTCAAGTTTCAATATTTAAAAATTAAATTAAAAATAAATTGATATCAAAGCATTACATCTTAATCCTGGCAGACATATTTGCTTTGGTTGCTGACTTTTATCTGCATTATTGCAGTACATCATAATCAACAAAAGCTCCTGTTTTGGGGGTTTGTTTTGCCACATGATCAAAACGCAAAACTGAATGATGTTGTTCTTTTAGGATTTAACACCATTTTTCAGCACAAGATAGGCAATACTTGGTGGCCAGTATAACTGGTGGAGGAAGAACCCTGGTAAACCCCGGGAAGAACCACCAACCCACTAGAAGCCACTGGTAAGCTTTCTCACGTACCCATGTTAACCGAGCCTGCAAATCGAACCCATGCAGACAGAGGTGAATGGCAGTGATCAGGAACAGTGAGTACTTTAGACCACTCAGGACCCCCCACAACTGAATCAGAATGTCAGTTAGCAGATGAGACCAACCATCTAATACTTAATTTTGGGGTTTTAAGATCATTAATTTATTTTCACATAATACAATGAATGTAATGGGATTTTCAGAGGTCTCGCTATGATTTTAAAACTATGAGTCCAGGACTCCTAGTTAGGTAAAATTAAGCATCCCACCAGCAAAAGTTGCAGTTCCATAAGCATACTGGGCCATACCAGAAGTGGCTAAATGTCCAGATGTGACGAACCTGTGGTTGTCATTGAGTTAAATTTTCCATATTCTTTACACCATGACATATAGCTCTTGTCTGTCCTTTAGAGTAAGGCTGAATTTGGTCAATACAAGGAAAGGTCTTACTCCAAACACTAAGCCAGTCATCACCCACTTTCTCACACTTGGTTACTCTTCCATCCAAACTATCAGTTCTAGAAACCTCAGCACTCTTCTGTATCTCATTAAAATCTTTGTCAACTTGCCGTTTAACCCCAAATACTTATCCAAATTTGCAAATGGCATTTTGTCTAAAAATCGACATGTCTTGATTTTGAGGTCACACGCACTACTTATTCTGCTACATTAGTAAATGAACACAATGAAAGCTAAATTTGTTTATTTGACGTACCGTACTCTTATAATGACCACATGTACATCTCTGGGCCTTTCTGCCTGATCAGCTTATTTTCCCACCATTCAGCCACTAGTCAAATTCTTAGGTGTCTGCTTATTTTTCTGACATTTACCAGCAATGTCAAAAGAAGAAAAAAAGCAGAGACCTACTTGTTGGTCTAGATGCCCAGCTATTGCATCATATTATTTTGATGTACTCTTATAAGCCGCCCAGCTATTGTGTGCATATGGAGGACTCCTGCATAAGCGATTTTCTGTGTCCCAGATAAAAAAATGCATCCAAATATGCATTGTTAAGCGTTTCCAAGACCTCTGGATTTTGTTTGGTATAAAGCTGTGCAATAGTCTTATAGTCAAGCTATCTGAGAGCAAAATCTTTTTTTCAAGAAACTCCATGGACCTTTCCTGACACCCCGCTGCTGGAAAATTAAATTGTTTGTTCAATGGAAGGTTGCTGATCTTGACCATTATGGAATACAGCAAGTCATCACAGACATTGAACAATACAATGTTTTTGCTTAGGACCAAGATAAATGAGTGCTAGTAATGAAATATTACACATCATCACTAATGAAGCTAACTTTCAGAGTGGTATATATTTCCAATTAACAAGATGTGTATTATATTCAGTTATCTTGAGTATCTTGTGTGGTTATTAGGAATTTTTTTTTTTTTTTTTGCAAAGGATTTTATTTATAAATCCATCAAGCAGCTCATGTGAGCTATGAAAGAAGACTCAGATGTGATGTCAGAACAAGACTGATCTGGTTAATTATGGTCAGACGTTAATGAAAAGATGATGGAAGCCAGATTGGATATGGAAACTTCCTTGACTTAGACCAAGAAGTAGATTTCTGCTTTCTTTTTTTCAGACAGTGGAACATAAAGAAAAAGCGGAGACCAACTTATTGGTCTAACCCTGGCTAAGAAATAAAAATGATGTCACATATATATGCTGCTTGTTCCTAGTCTGCAAAGTGCACTCGGACCAACTATTTGTTAACGAAGTACTAATTTGCAGTTGTCTGAGGTTACCAGACACGAGACAGCCATGGATCCTGCAACTAATGTGGAAGGAAGGAATGTTTTGAAGCAAAAAGCAAATGTTACAAAATCTTTTTGAAACAAATGTTAAGAGGTAGACAAATACCAATAACTAAAATCAGCACCAACAAGCCAGTCATTCACTTTGTGGACATCATTGGTTTTGTAACTGGGACAGTAGACACCAATGTGAAGGAAATAAAATCTGTGAACAAAAGGAGAGATTTATTCAGATTCACCATGTTGTTCATCGAGTCATCTCTTCAATGCAATACATTATTAACATACAGTAACTGGTCACGACGCTATTGTTTATTTTATATTAAAATAGTTTTCAAAAATACTGCATTAAGTGTTGTAATGCATACAGTTCTTATTTAATACTTACACTGGAGCTATAGGACTCGCAGGACTATTCCGATATCCCATTTTTGAGTCACGAATCTTTGATTCTTCGTTTTCAAAAACCAGGAAAATCAGAGCTATCACCATTTCTGAGTCAATTATCCAGGACTCTATTTTTTTGAAGGATCTAACTGTATATGCTGTTATATCCAAAAATACAGTTTGCATGTACTACTCATTGTTTACGGAATTGCTATCTTCGGAATGCTTATCACATTATTTTAACTTGTAAGCTTTCTAATGACAGCGACTAAGTATGGGAGCAATCATTGTTTAATTACCGGGGTCACTCAGATTTTCAACATTTTCTAACATGGAAATAATAAGTTTCTAATTTGAATATTACAAAATAAAGGGTAATGCATATTATTAGAAAATCATTTTCTATCACTTGAAAATGCCGAGTCTGTCCCAAAACGGCTTGCAGTTTGTTGAGCTTCAACTTGGAATATGCCATTTTCCAGATATTGCGCGAAACAACTTGGAATTCTTTATTGTGCACTTTCTTGAGAAAATGACTGGTCGTGAACGTTCGATTTTATCCGATTTAGTTCTGGAAAGACTGATTTAATTGTTGGATAGGTCTTTAAGGAAGTTATTGCATAACATTAATATCTAGTCCCTTGAAATATATTTCACAGCTATGGTGGTTATTGCATGAATTGATTGCAAGCCATTTAAATGTAGGAAAGGTCTTGAACTTTCAGATATGATTATTCTTTTTTACATGTTCAAAATAGTATAACATTTTTAATATGACCCTTGGAGTCGAGCAAGTTGTTGGCATAGGTTTTTTTAGTGGGAGAGGGGTAATATCAATATTTTAAGTATTGTAAGTGAAGATATTAAAGTTGGATTGTTAGAAATCATCAAGGTCAGGGCTATGACATATGTAATGGAATCCTGGGTTACAATCTATGATCCTGCTCAAAAGGGTGGGCCCTGTGGGGCTACTGCTGAGATCGATACAACAACCAATTATATTATAGGTCTGAAGGACACATATATATCCAATGCAAACCAGGGGCCATGCCCCTAAGGATGTGGATTTGTCCCTAGATCTTAACTTGTAAAGAGCAGAGACCCCAATTTTTAACCATATACAACTGGTTGAGAGACACACAACAATATCAGACATACTTCAGTTACAAATCCTGGGGAAGGGTACTTGCTCTTGGATTCATCACTTGGAAATTGTCGAGATTCCCATCCTATAACCAGTAGTGGCCTTAGCGGGGTGCAAAAGATGTAATCACACAGGGCCCGCAAGCTAGGGGGCATGAAAACCTTGGAGTTTATTTAAAGTATACTATAATTAAAGCAGATTATTGAAAACAGTCCTATATTTTTCTATGAATATTTCACAGAATTTATTCACTGATGTGGAAATTAGATTCTGGAGGCCTATTTTCCTCATTTTGCACCATGGCCCAAACAGCCTTACAACCCCCAATGCTATAAGTATACATGCATCAGAGATCGGGACTTGTCCATGACTTATTAAACTTGGAAACTATCAAGATTCCAAACACACACACACACAATAACTCTTGCATATGTAAAGAGAAATACACATTTGCTGTGCTGAATTAAGCATTTGTTAACGGATCAGGTCAGACCTCTAGCAGGATGGATTGGAAGTGGTGACTTGCAATGCCATGATATTTGCTTAATTCTAGGCATTTTTCTGTATGTCAAAATGTTGATGTTTACCCAAGCAATCATCCATTTTGAAAAAAAAGTGACACTCATGTCAAATGCTTTTTTTAGACAGTGTGTACACAGTACAATATATACAGATACTTGTATATTTTTATACAAAATCTCTTTATAATATTCTGCTTGAAAGGTATACTGAAACCAGCCTGATATCTTGTAAATGTAAACATCAGAACTATACAGTCATGTTACATCTTCATTAAGGTCAACTTTACATCATGGTAATGCATTTACTTTGAGTGTGCTGTTTGTAATTTGAAAAGTTGTGTGCTGTTTGTAACATGAAAACTGATGGAACTGGTGTTTTAAAAATTGATAATATTTATATATATATATATATATGTAAAACATGGCTGTCTCATTTCATGACAAACAGTGGACATCATTGTAATTTTTAACTATACATCATGATTTGCTTTCATGAACATATCTGTCAGTTCATTATCATACTTTGTCAGGTCAACACTGAGAAGCAGAAATACACCAAAAAACTGTAAAGCAAGATCCTGTAAAATGGGTTCAGCTCAACCAAACCACTGTCCTGATAAGTGTTTTTTACCCACACCATTAAAAGTTTAAGTGACCAAAGTACAGAACATATATTGATCAGATTTATGTATAACATTAGAATTCAATCTATTGGATAAATAGCATCCAGATGGTGAATCCAATGTTTCTTTTAACTGACATTTCATTTATGAATTAACAATATCAATTGCCTTAAAAAAATGCTGGAAAATTATGGAAGCTGTCCTTGTAGTGTATGGAGATTAAGATGGACTGATAGAAGTTATTTATGATAAATCTGTGTTTGTCAATGTGTTAATTTGCATTATTTTCCTTCTCTAACATACATGATCCAAATATGAGACTTGTCTGTCCTATTATACCAACCATCACTCCATGTACTTAATAATATGTTAAAAAATAGCCTTGAAAATAGGCTATTCAAATAAATAAGTTATGCATCAGACAAACTAAGTTCATTCCTTTCCACACATTTCATGCATGACAACCCCAGTTACAAATTTGCCATGTTCCATTACTCTTGTGTCTTTTCTAATGTGCCAATCTTTTTGTATGTTTTGGTTGATATGCAAATGCCTTCAATCATACACTTAAATATGTGAATCAACTTCTTCATTACATCTATGGGGCTCCTGGTGGTTGATTGGTCTAAAGTGCTAACTTTTGCCCATCTCTCCTCTCAGCCAAAGTATGTGACAAAAGACCACCAGTACCTTGTAGTGGGTCAGTGGATTTGCCAGGGTTTTCCTACATTTTTTCTACACCAGATATACTAGGTGCCAAATAGAGCCTATCATGTTCTGCAATAAATGGCATTAAGCCCAAAACAACAAAAATAGGGCCTCGGGTGGCAGATTGGTCTAAATGTATCACCTAAATAAATGGATAGATTCCTGTGAGTTCAGAAACTGTAATAAGTATTATGCCCCCACCATCTTTGTATCCACTGACCAATACCCTTAACTTCATTTGTAATGAGACCCTGCAGCCCAATTATTAATTGCTTCAGAACTGCATGTAAAAACTGATCATTTCTAGGAGATTACATAACAATGCATTCCAACATTTGTATCCATGGGCAACAACAGTAGAGACTCACATAAATTATTACTAAAGCATAAACATGGTCTAAAAAGATAAACCTGCCATTTGACCATTGTATTAACTTTATTGATTAGTCATGTCAAATTATGCATAAATAAGTGCTAATTTTAGATGAGGATGAGGAAACTCCCACATATTTCAAAGTTTGACCTTTAAATATGATTTCTTGCCATGTTGCAGTGGAAATTAGCTTAACTTCAAAATGAGTTTTGAACTAAACAGGAAATAAATGCAAATTAAAATTTATGAAAATTAATAGAGTAGTGCTTCTCTAACATATAACAAGAAAACCTCAGAAAAGAGTTTGAACAAAGTGGTTTTCTCATTGTCTTCAGTATAATTTAATTTAGTGAATATCACTTTTGTATTCACCATGTGTTAGTGGAATAGTTTCAAACACTTTTTATGTAACACCATAAGACTGGGACCCATTAACTAGTTTTATCAAGACCATTAAGATACATGTCTTTTTAAATTGACTGTCATGACTTATCTTTTGTATTAAAACAGTTCAATGATTAATTACTTGTCTGAATTGGCTTTTAGTGATATATTTAATTGTGAAATAAGATTTTTAAATATTTAAACTGGTTTAGCGATATGTTCAGTTCTGTAATTAGATTGTATAGTTTCAGTTTAGCTATTATGTCTATTTCTGAAATCTGATTTTTACTATTTTGAGTCTGTTTTTAGTAATATGTTTAATTATGAAATATTGTTTTGTTTATTAGTGATGTATTTTTTTCAGAAAAAAAGATGTTATGTTGTAATACTCAGAAATAATATCTTAGTCTAATATAGAATTTAAAATTTTGTCTAATATAGAAGTTTTAATTTGGTCAAATATATAACTTTTAATTTTAGTCTAATACAGATTTTTAAATTGTAGTCTATTAAATATATAATTTTTGATTTAGTCTAATATATAATTTATGATCTATTCTAATACAGAATTTTTAATTTTAGCTTAATATATAAATTTTATTTTAGTCATATATAGAAATTTTAATTTTAGTGTATTAGAATTTTTAATTTTAGTCTATTAAATATGTAATTTTTAATTTAGTCTAATATAGAATTTTTTTAATTATTCTAATATACAATTTTTGATTTTAGTCTAATATAAAACTTTTAATATTAGTCTAGTATAGAATAATCAATTTTAGTCTAATAGAGAATTTGTTTTTAGTCTATTAAAGCATATTGAATTTTAGTCTAATACATATTTTTTATTTTAGTCTAATATATATCATTTAATTCAGTCTAATATACAATTTAAACATTAATTTAATATATAATTTGTAATATTAGTCTAATATATAATTTGTAATATATAGAATGTTCAATTTAATTCTAATATAGAATTGTAAATGTTAGTCTAGCAGAATATCAATTTTTATTCTAATATAGGATTTTGAATTTTGAATAAATTTAGGATTTGTAAGTTCAGCCTAATATAGAAGTTTTAATTTTAGTCTAATATAGAAATATTTTATTTTTGTTTACTGTAGAATTTTGAATTTAGTCTAATATTGAATGTTTGCAATATTAGTCCTATATGGAAGTTCTAATTTTATTCTAATAGAGAATTTTTAATTTCAGTCTAATATAGAAATTATAATTTTAGTTGATTTTAAAATGTTTTACCTTTAGTATAATATTAAATATGTAATTTTAGTAGATTATAGATTTTGTTTTTTTAGTCCAATATAGATTTTTAAATTTTAGTCTAATATAGTATTTTTATTTTTAGTCTAATATGAAACTTTTAATTTTCATTGATTAAATAATGTGTTTTACATCTTAGTAAAATATAGGATGCTTCTTATAAGTCTAATATAATTTTTTTAATTTAGTCTAATATAGAATTTTTAATGTTAGTCCAATATAGAATTTAAAATTTAGGCTAATGTAGATATTTTAATTTTAGTCTCATATAGAATTTGTTTTATTCTAATATAAAGTTTTTAATATTAGTCTAAGAAAATGTGGAGTCTTAGTCTAATTTGAAATCTGTAATTTTAGTCTTATATATAATTTTAAATTTTAGTTTAATATATAATTTTTTTAGTCAAATATAGATTTTGATTTTTGCTTAATATGTAATTTGTAATTAGTCTAATATAGAATTTGTAATTTTACTTGATTATATTTATTTTATTATAGCTTTACAAAGAATTTTTAATTTTAGTCTAATACAGTTTTTAATTTATTTTAGTGTAGAATCTATAATTTTAGTCCATAATAGATATTTTAATTTTTAGTCTAATATATAATTTTGAATTTAGTCTAAAATAACATTTTAAAAATAATCTAATTTACAATTTTCAATTTTAGTCAATATCAATTTTTTTACTTTAAACTAACATAACATTTTCAATTTTTGTTTAATATAGAACTTTTAATTTAGTCTAATATAGAATTTTTAATTTTGTCTAATATAGAATTTGTAATTTTACTCTAATATAGACTTTTTAATTAGTCTAACAGAATTTTGAAGCTTAGTCTAATTTAGAATTTGTTATTTTAATCTAGTATAGAAGTTTTAATTCTAGTCTAATAAAGATTTTGTTTGTTTTTGTTTAATATGGAAATTTTAATTTAATATAATAAATAATTTACAGTATTAACTCATAGTAGAATTTTTCCAGTGTTAGTGGAATGTTATATTTTTTTGGGATATAAACTTGTAAATTTAAGTCCAGTATACAAATTTTAATTTTAGGTGATTGTAGAATTTTTTAATTTTAATCTAACATAGAATTAGTAATTTGTGTTGATTATAGAATTTTTTATTTTAGACAAATTTAGTGTTTAATTTTAGTAAATTATAGGATTTTTAGGTTTATTCTTATATATTATTTTTTAATTTGGTCTAATATAGCATTTTTAATTTGAGTGGATTAATTATTTTTTAGATCTTAGTAATGTGATGTGTGATGTGATTTTGATTTTTTACGTAGCTTTAACAATTTTTCAGTCATATCACTATGATGTCTGCAATGTGGCAGTTTATAGTGATGTCTAGCACTGGGACATCATGCCGCAGACATGTAGCATGATGTCCCACCCAGTCACATTATCCTGACACCAGGCTGACCAGTCCTAACACTAACCTCTTAATGCTGAACGCCAAGCGAGGCAGCTGTTAGTACCATTTTTTTAAGTCTCTGGTATGTCTCGGCTGGGGATCTAACCCACGACCTCCCGCATCCAAGGCGGACGCTCTAACCACTAGGCCTCCAGAGCAGTCAAGATCTTAGTAAAATGTAGGTTCTTTAAATTTAGTCTAATTTAGGTTTGTTAAGTTTTCTTTTAATATAAATGTTTCAATTTTAGTCTAGAATATAATTTTTTGCTTTAGTCAAATACATAATTTTTAATTTTGTCTAATATACAAATTTTAATTTTAGTCTAATATATGATTTTTAATTTTAGTCTAATATAGATTTTTTTATTTTATTCTAATATATACAGTTTAATTTAGTTTAACATAGCATTTTTAAATTTAGTCTAATATAGATTTTTAATTTTACACTAATATATATATATATATATATATATATATATATATATATATATATATATATATATATATTTATTAAGTTTAGTCTAATATGTAATATTTAATTTAGTCTAGTATTGCAATTTTAAAATCTATTCAATATCCAACTTTTAATCTTAGTTTAATATAGGATTTATAATTTAGTACTATATAGAATGTGTTTAGTGTAATATAGTTTTTCTTTTTTAAATAGAAAATGTAATTTAGTCTAATATAGAAATTTTAATATAAAATTTATAATGTAGTCTAATATTTAATTTTTAATCAACAGTAATAAGTCTAACATCATTTTGAATTTTAGTCTCATTTAGAATTTTAAATTTTAGTCTAATATAGGAGTTGTAAGTTTAGTCTAATATAGACTTTGTTCATTTTTGTTTAATATGGAATTTTTAATTTAGTCTTCAATATAATTTTTAATTTTTAGCTGATTATACGTTTTTCCAATATTAGTCTATCATAGAATTTTTAAAATTTGTTGATTATAGGGTATTTGTTGTTAATTTAGACTAATATAGACATTTTAATTTTATTCTCATAAAGAGCGTTTTAATTTTAGTTCATTATAGGATTTTTAATTTTAGTCTTATATAGAATTTTTAATTTTAGTCAATCAATTTCTTTTTGCATCTTAGTAAAATGTTTTTTAGTTAGGTCTAATATAGGATTTTTTATTTAAATTTAGTCTAGATGTTTTAATTGTAACTGATTCAAAACTTTTATATTTTAGTCCAATATAGGACTTTTAAATTTAGTCTAATATAGAATTCTTCATTTTAGGCTAATATAGAATTTCTAATTTCCTTAGTCTGATGTAGAATTTTTCATTTTATTCTAATACAGAATGTTTCTAATTTTTGTCTAATATATCATTTGTATTTAGTCTCATATCCAAATTTTAATTTTAGTCTAATATCAAATTTTTGATTTGCATTATGTGCCCTGCCCCAAATTCTTTATCCCTTTAAAGGGCCCCATTGGTAATATGTTTCTATAAACTTTTATGAAATGAACACAATTTCTTCTTTTTTCCATCTTGTTTCCTTAGTCTAAAAATATGGAACAGTATGTAGTTTAGTCTTGATAATTGTGTATGCTTGATATTATGTTGTTGAATTACTGGTGTAGTTGTTGTTGTATTGCTGGTGTAGTTGTTGTTGTATTGCTGGTGTAGTTGTTGTATTGCTTGATATTATGTTGTTGTATTGCTGGTGTAGTTGTTGTAGTTTCCATGTAATGAACTACTTTATTCATGCATGTATATTATGTCTTTATTACAGTTGTCTTGTGTGTGTACTCTGTCACATGTTACATGTATTATTTTGTTTTACAGTTGTCTTGTGTGTGTACTCTGTCACATGTTACATGTATTATTTTGTTTTACAGTTGTCTTGTGTGTGTACTCTGGCACATGTTACATGTATTATTTTGTTTTACAGTTGTCTTGTGTGTGTACTCTGTCACATGTTACATGTATTAATTTGTTTTACAGTTGTCTTGTGTGCGTGCTCTGTCACATGTTACATGTTTTTTATATCCTTTTCTTATGGATGTGTTTTGTGTTGTGTCATATTTCATGTGACTAATTTAGATTTGTTACAAGTATCACTATTTGTGCTATATGTTCATAATGTTATTATTACTATTATTATTATTAGTGATAGTAGTAGTAGTAGTAGTAATAGTAGTAAATGCTATAACAGCAAGAACAACAACAATTATTATTATTATTATTATTATTATTATTATTATTAGTGGTAGCAGTAGTAGTTGTAGTAGTAGTAGTAGTAGTATGACATACCTTAAACTGTCTAGGCGTAGATTGGTGGTAACATTTGGCTTGTAATTAGTATCTGTTGAAGCTGTTGACATTCTGGTAGAGGCAGCCTGTGTTGTGTTTGTATTTCTGCAACCTGAAAAAGTGTCAACCCTGTATTAGCAGTCACCTCTGTATAAATGTCACCTGTTTATATTGCTGGTGTATGTGTTGTAGTTCTTATGTAATGCTCTGCATTAGTATGCATGTGTTTTGTTTGTTTGAATTATAGTTGTATTTTGTATGCATGTGTGTGTGTGTGTGTGTAACATGTTCTGTTTTAGGTCTGTGTGTATTAAAGTTGTATTATCTTGTATGTCTGTCTGTATTATGGTTGTATTTGATTTGATTTGATTGTGGGTTTTGGACTCTTTTTATTTTCATTACATGTCAGTGTAATGTAAATTTGTTTACAAGGAATTTGAGATTTTCCAACATGCACATATCAGTGAGTGATATATAACCCTTCAGTATGAATGGTTAATAATTCTCCATACTAAAACCAGACTGGGGTTTATAATAGACCCAATAAATGTATTGCTTTCAACACATGACCGTGACCTTGACTTCTTAGAAATAAGAGCATTTGGAATAGGTCTGTCTTGATTGTGATGCCTATTTTTCAATTTGTAGCATTCAGCCTAGCTATTACTGAGAATATCGTGCAAAAACAAAGGCTTTATCATATTCTAAAATGCAGAACCTTGTCAAAATTATGTACTTGTTAAAGATCCCTTTTATTTTTCCTTTTATTTATCATGCAGCAGAAATCAAAAAGAAGACTATCTGCACTGGAAAAGAAAGAATCAAGGTGTTCTGGAAAAAATGGCAAAAATAAGGAAGGTACTGGAGAACAACTGCATGAGTTCAGATGAGGAGGGTGCAGATGGTGGGCATCCTTAATGTGGGAATCCAGTACATTTACAAAACTGAAGGAGATATTGGACCAAAAATACATTGACATGTTCAACAATATGCAAGAGACTTTAAAATAACCTGGAGTGTCAAAAAGGTCAAAGAATCCCCTGGTGTCTCAGAAGAATGAAAGTAGATGATAGCTAAACGCAATCAGGGGGATGATGATGACAGTGTGAAATTATAGGTCTGGTGAACATTGGGGAGAGGGGGATTTTTCCTTATAGACTTATGGTGTACATTGGGGATTTTACCTTACATAATTATGCTGTACTTTGGGGATTTTCCCTTACAGAATTATGCTGTACATTGGGGATTTTCCCTTACAGAATTATGCTGTACATTGGGGATTTCCCTTTACATAATTATGCAGTACATATGGGATTTTCCCTTACATAATCATTCTGTAAATTGGGGATTTTCCCTTACATAATTATGCAGTACATAGGGGCTTTTCCCTTACATAATTATGCTGTACATTGGGGATTTTTCCTCACAGAATTTTGCTGTACATTGGGGATTTTCCCTTACAGAATTATGCAGTACATAGGGGATTTTCCCTTACAGAATTATGCTGTACTGTGGGGATTTTCCCTGACATAATTATGCTGTACATTGGGGATTTTTCCTCACAGAATTATGCTGTACATTAGCCAGTGCATGAAGAAAATGAATTGAACTTGAAATTTATGCATTCATGATAACTACTTGTGTATTTTCATCTCTGTGACTAATGATTAGCTCACAAACATTTGGCTTCCTTATGTTTGGATTTGCCTACAATATTGATTTTTATGATTGTTGCACCTTGATACAACATTGCATATATCTCTAACCCAAGTTAACATTCATGACATGGGTATTTTTTTTTCACTTTAGGGTACATGGGTATTTTTTTTCACTTTAGGGCACTTGGGTACTTTTTTCACTTTAGGGTACACAGGTATTTTTTTGTTCACTTTAGGGTGCATGGGTATTTTTTCACTTTAGGATGCATAGGTAAGTTTTTCACTTTAGGATGCATGGGTATTTTTTTCACTTTAGGGTGCATGGGTATTTTTTTCACTTTAGGATGCACGTGTATCTTTTTCACTTTAGGGTGCATGGGTATTTTTTTCACTTTGCGGTGCATGGGTATTTTTTGTCACTTTAGGGTACATGGGTATTTTTTTCACTTTAGGGTGCATGGGTATTTTATTCACTTTAGGGTACTTGGGTATTTTGTTTCACTTTAGGGTGTATGGGTATTTTTTTCTCTTTAGGGTGCATGGGTATTGTTTTCACTTTAGGATGCATGGGTATCTTTATTCACTTTAGGGTGAATGTGTATTTTTTTTACTTTAGGGTGCATGGGTATTTTTATTCACTTTAGGATGCATGGGTATTTTTTTACTTTAGGGTGCATGGGTATTTTTTTCACTTTAGGATGCATGGGTATCTTTATTCACTTTATGGTGCATGAGTATTTTTTTAACTTTAGGGAACATGGGTATTTTTTTCACTTTAGGGTGCATGGGTATTTTTGTTTACTTTAGGGTGCATGGGTATTTTTTTCACTTTAGGATGGATGGGTATTTCTTTTACTTTAGAATGCATGGGTATTTTTTTAACTTTAGGGTGCATGGGTATTTTTTGACTTTAGGGTGCATGGGTATTTGTTTTACTTTAGGGTGCACTGACAGTTTATAATATGAAATTGTCCCCTGGACTTGCTGATCACTGTAGCTGATATGTTATAATTTGTTTCTTTATCACTCTTTCTATGTATCCTCTGAAGCTTATTTGTGTGAATAATGATTTACAAAGTGGTAACATTTGAAAAATATATTTTTAACAAAATTATTTAAAGTTTTGTTTTCTTAGAACTCTTAGTTTCATTAATGAAATCCTTGTTAGAATGAGTATACATAGAAACACTAAACGCTGACAAAAATAAAACTTGTTAGACATATGTGATTAATTTATGTTTGTTGCTAAAACTCAGATAATTTGATTTTTCTGAATCAGTAATGTTTTATATTGATTGTGTACCTGTCTCTATAGTATGATACTCATTTCCATCCAACACATTGTCATTAATGCAACTAGTCCCAGAGGTTTTCATGGACTGCCATGAAAGTTAGTAAATATATGGTCATGATTGGAAGACAACCATGTCAACAAATTACATTACTCCCCATTGTTTTTGGAGGTCCTATACTTTTTGTCCTACTGCTGAATGTAGTGAAATGCAACATTTCATTGTGAATGCAAGTTGTCTTGTCTTGTTATGGACTGTGGTTAAACTTGATTCATACAATGTATGGTCATCATTCATACTGACAGATCTTGGTCCTTTATAGAAGATTTATTGCCCCTTTTTACTTATAGCTTGATGGAGTTTATGTCACAATTATTTTAATGCAACTACTATTGTACTTTTTATTGGATTGCTGTAAAACTATGCATGTACACTGTTGGTCATCAGAAGATATGACTAATTACTGTATTCACTATGCATGTACAATGGTGATCATCAGAAGATATGACTAATTATTGTATTCACTGTGTATGTACAATGGTGGTTATCAGAAGACATGACTAATTATTGTATTCACTATGCATGTACAATGGTTATCATCAGAAGACATAAATACTTATTGTATTCACTATGTATGTACAATGGTGATCATCAGAAGATGTGACTAATTATTGTATTCACTATATATATGTACACTGGTAATCATCAGAAGATATGACTAATTACTGTATTCACTATGCATGTACAATGGTGGTCATCTGAAGATGTGACTAATTATTGTATGCACACAATTTTCCCAAGAGTTGTCCTCTGTTTTGGCAATAAACATTTCCATAAACTATGTTTACACATATATTGCACATTGCTATTATATTGTAAGTACTAATTAGAGAAGTATTTCTTTGTGATGATGGTGTGCAAATCTTATTTTGCAATAAATGTGGATAGATCATCCACCTTTGTTGGGGGAGGTCAGTTTTGAAGTTGACTTTGTCATAACAAATACATAAAAATGGTACTATCTGCCTTGTTTGGCATTCAGTGTTAAGAGGTTAGTGTTAGGACTGGTCACACTTGTGTTGGGATAATATGTCTGGGTTCAACATAATGTCACATGTCTGTGACACAATGCCCCAGTGCTAGGCATCACAGTAAACTGTCACACTGCAGACATCATAGCTGAAATTTTTCAAGCGACATTAAAGATATAAAAAAACACAAAATGCACACACAGACACACAATAAAAGGAAAACTAATGTCTGTTGGAATATAACTGATTTAGAATGCTCCTTGAACATTCTTGGATGCCCGAGTTGAAATAGCAAATAAAGCTGTCTGACAACTACTGTTCATTTCATTTCATGCATCAGTTTTATTCATTACCTTGTGTCCAAGTTCATCTCTTATGATATGCTCATGAAATATAGTGATAATGCAGTGTTTAGTGATTACTACATTTATGAAGCAGAATTAGGTCATTGTGATCTATATTTCATCTGTTGCTGACTTGGAAATGTAGACACCTCATCATAAGTTATCTTCACTTTTAATTATAATTTAAATCTTTAGTCCAGGAACTGAAAATGACCAAGTGGAGCTTGCAGTTCTTTTGGTTTATTTTTTTATAAGTGCACATCTGAATTAGGAGCTGCATCTGTATACTCTATAACCTAAATTCTGTCCATCAATCAGGCAAAAATGGAAGGCAATTAATGTTATTTAATGATACTAAGGTCTTTTTGAAATGATAAACAGTGAGGAAAGCCTGGAAATTTATTTTCCTTAAAAATCTAACCCTGTGCAAATTAAGAGACAGTACAGTGCCACCATTTATATATTGCCCAAGCCAGAGTAGTCATTATAGTATAGTGTTGTAGGGGAGGTAACTCTCAACTATGAATATGCTCCAATTTTTGGTATGCTATTTATATCTTGACCAGGCCAGAGGGGGCAGGGGCCAGTTTTATGTACAAATTTAATACCGCAATCAGCGACCTAGTATAAAAAGTCATAAAAAATCAAATACACAAGTGAGGACAAAAAGATCCATAATTTTAAATACATACATTAAAACATATAGGAATATTATTCACTTGACCAGAGAAGTCAATGGCAGTTCATAGCAGAAGAAGTTTTATAATGCACCCCAACCCCTATTTTATACATGCATTTGTCACATCCAAAGGCCATTTTTGACAGCATGTGGTGCTCACAGTGCAAACACAAGCTCTTTTCCTGGATGAAACTTTTGAAAAACATTGTCTACTAAACAGTTTGATGCAATTTAGAATAGTTGTCATCCAAGCCGTTTTTGAGATATTCTACTTGCCTTGAACCAACGTGTCTACTGCTATGGGAAGCTAGCTCTTCTTCCTGGCTGACTTGGTATTTCACTATCAACATACTGCAGAGCAACTATGGAAAGTGTACATGTCTGACATCAATTTCAAGAATAATACAAGCCCAAAACACATAGTTCACAAATATATCCATATCTGTAAATAGTAAACAATAATAGCTGAAAAAGTCACACCATAGCCTTCAGTTAAGAAATTTGCCAGGGGCCAATTTACAAAACTGGACCCAGCCAACTTAAGAATTTGGCTGAAAATGGTTTATGTCAAAAGTTATATATAATTTTATCACATATTTAGACATTATCTAGTACAATGGTATAAAGGAAAACTTGTTGTGCGCAAAACTGAAAATGGTATTATGCTTTTAAAAAAGTTACCTCTTTGCGGCAAAAAGCACTGCATTATTTACATTGTGAATTATGACTGGCTGCATTTCTTAAAAGATTTCAAATTGTTTGCAACCTACAATGCTTTTGGTCTTTGCCACCATAGCATCAGTACAAAATCAAAATTCCTTTACAATGTTTTATGAATATCATGAAGAGATCTGGAAGTTATAAATTTTAGGAGGGAATGACAGAAATGCTATGTTAGTTGCCAGTGACAAAAGTGAAAATTTTCCTTAAACTCTTCTAGCAAACTTAAAGAAATCACACATTTAAGTAAATCATATGCTTTAGAAGTACTTTTAGACTGATATAAAAGAAGCAGTTCCTAACATTTCATTATCATTCTGGAGATGCTAATATCAGTATCAGTGCTGTGTCAGTGTGTGTTGTTGGTGGGTGGGGTAATTGCAACACAAGTCTGGCTAGTCTGGAGAAGTCAAAGTGTAAACAATTAACATTAGACAATGCTGGAATATTGATATACTGATGTGTGTGACCCAAAAACTTACAAAGTGACATATCAAATAAATTCATAGATGCATAGCCAATTAAATTGACCATATATATATATATATATACAAATTACCAATACAATTTAACAGAGAAATTTTTCTCAAACACCAACTTACTTACAACTGATTTTAATGTTTTCTGGAGTTTACAAAATTATAGTAAATAATAAAATAAGGTATATAACAAATATTTACATTGGAAAATTTAGTTCAAGGTAAAAAGCATTTCACTGGCTTGGCTTTTGATAAGCACATACTATAAAACAACTGCTGCAGAAGCTAAGTCTGTCCATCAAAGTCAATCTCTTGTGCACTTAGATCAGAATGAGTATCTGGATGAGATTGAAGCTATTGTTTCTTTCAGCATGACTAACCAATTAATCCTAATCTCTCACCATGCAAACTGAGACCTGCAAAAAGAAAAGAAACAAGTGATATTGATGTACTTTTAACATTCTGTGAAAACATTAGACTTTCAGAGGAAAAATTGTATGTGTATTGTCAAATGCATGAAACTGCCATTTAAATTTAAACATTTCCTCCTTTGTTAACTAAACCTAGAAATTTCAAGATATATGCATATCACTGAAACATTTCCTGTTATCACCCAAGTGTGAGATATGAGTCTCTTATGTCAACTTCAGAGTGGGGTCATGAAGGTAGAAACTATGTCGGTGTGCTAAAACTTTCATCCTTCTCACCAAAATATAGCAAGCAATATGCCATATGCATCATTATTTCTAAGACCGTTCCACTGGTGACATTCAATATTCACAGCAGTATGTTTATGTATGATTCCTTTGAATTCTATCTGCTGCTATGGAGTAAAATTACTTTTAAGAATCCATGTTGACATGCTATGCAATTGTTCATGTGTGTCTGTATTGAAATGTGAATATTATTCATAAAAAATAGGGGTGTAAACCTTGACAGCTACAGAAAGTGCAAGACAATACATAATAGTTACCATTTTGTTCCCATATTTAGTAAGTAAGTCCAAAATATGCTACTTTGTCATGATGTAAACAGTTCTCACATTGAGGTACAAAACACAGTTACCTCCTTCTCAAAAGAACATTGCATAACAACACTAAGTGATATATGGAAAAAGGAAGGAAATATAATGAAGCTAATGCATACAAATTTTTTAAATATACACAAAGAAACAGAAAAGTATAATAGATGTGGCTGACTGCACCATAAAAAAAATATAAATTTTCCTTAAGGGGGCAGGGGCCAGTTTTTATGTACAAATTTAATACCGCAATCAGCAACCTAGTATAAAAAAATCATAAAGTGAGGTCAAAAGGGTACATATTTTTAGATACATATATTAAAACAACTCATAAGAATATCATTCACTTGACCAGAGAAGTCAATGGCAGTTCATAGCAGAAGAATTTTATGCACCCCAACCCCTATTTTATACATGCATTTTTCACATCCAAAGGCCATTTTTGACAGCATGTGGTGTTCACAGTGCAAATGCAAGCTCTTTCCCTGGATGAAAATTTTGAAGAACATTGTCTACTAAATAGTTTGATGCAATTCAGAATAGTTGTCATCCAAGCCGTTTTTTAGATACTCTACTTGCCTTGAACCCACGTGTCTACTGCTATGGGAGGCTTGCTCTTCTTCCTAGCCGACTATTGGTATTTCACTATCAACATACTGCAGAGCAACTATGGAAAATGTACATGTCTGACATCAATTTCAAGAACAACACAAGCCCGAAACACATAGTTCACAAATATATCCATATCTATAAATAGTAAACAATAATAGCTGAAAAAGTCACACCATAGCCTTCAGTTAAGAAATTTGCCAGAGGCCAATTTACGAAACTGGACCCTGCCACCCAGAGAAGTTATTACAGTTATGTGTTAATGGGGAGATAATTCAACAAACACACCTAATTGCATAAATGATTAGATTCACCATCATTTAAAAATGTAAAATCCAGAAACTTATGAAACAAATATGATGAACAGAACGTGTAATCTCTCAAAATTTAACAAACTTTAATGACAAACTATGTCTACATTCCATATTCTACTACTGTCAAATCACATATACTTCCATAAAATGTGTTAGTCAAAATATGAATACATTCAATGTCCTTCCTCAATAAATATGCTACTGTCAAAATATGTCTACATTCAATGTCCTTCCTATTAAATCCGTTACTGTCAAAATATGTCTACATTCAATGTCCTTCCTCAATCAATATGTTACTGTCAAAATTAGTATAAATTCAGTAGTCTTCCCCATTCCCCATTAATTCTTAATTAACGCCAAAATATGTCTACATTCAATGTCCTTCCTCATTAAATATGTTACTGTCAAAATATGTCTACATTTAATGTCCTTCCTCATTAAATCTGTTACTGTCAAAATATATCTACATTCAATGTCCTTCCTTATTAAATCTGTTACTGTCAAAATATTTATACATTCCTTATCCTTCCTCATTAAATATGTTACTGTCAAAATAAATATGCATTCAGTAGTCTTCCCCATTAATTTTAATTAATGACAAAATAGGTCTAAATTCGATGTCCTTCATCATTAAATATGTTACTGTCAAAATATGTGTACATTCTATATCCTTCCTCATTAAATATGTTACTGTCAAAATATGTTTACATTCATTGTCCTTCCTCATTAAATCTGTTCCTGTCAAAATATTTATACATTCCATATCCTGCCTAATTAAATATATAACTGCAGAAATATGTGTACATTCTATATCCTTCCTCATTAAATATGTTACTGTCAAACTATATCTGCATTTCATATTCTTCCACCTTACAACTATTACTCTCCCAAAATGTCAACATTCCATATTCTTCCAAATTCATTTTATTACTGTCAAATTATGTCTACATTCCATATTCTTCCTGATTAAATTTGTTACTGTCAAAATGAATATACATTCAATAATCTTCCCCATTAAATCTATTACTATCAAACTATGTTTAAATTTCATATTGTTCCCCATTAAATATATTACTGTCAAAATATTTCTACATTCCATAGTCTTCTCTATTCCTTATTTTTACAACATTGTTGTTTACTTTTCTCTGCCTTTAAATAGACTAGATATATCTGCATATTGCATTGTAAACAGATGTATCTCAATTATAAGAACCTGTATCATTTATAAGACCTATTCTATATTTGGACTACTTGGACATCTTTATAAGACCTATTCTGTATGTAGACCTCTTTGCCACATTTATAAGACCTATTCTATATTTAGACCATGTGGCTACATTTGTAGCACTGATTTTATATGTAGACCTCTTGGCCACATTTAAAAGATGCATTCTATATTTAGACCACTTGACCACATTTGTAACACATATTCTATATTTAGACCACGTGGCTACATTTATAAGACCGATTCTATATGTAGACCTCCTGGCCACATTTATAAGACCTATTCTAGATTTAGACCACTTGGCCACATTAATAAGACCAATTCTATATGTAGACCTCTTGGCCACATTTAAAAGACATATTCTATATTTAGACTAATTGGCCACATTTATAAGACCTGTTCTATATTTAGACCACTTGGCCACATTTATAAGACCTATTCTATATTTAGACAATGTGGCTACATTTATAACACCAATTCTACATGTAGACCTCTTGGCCACATTTAAAATACACATTCTATATTTAGACCACTTGGCCACATTTTTAAGACCTATTCTAGATTTAGACCACTTGGCCACATTAATAAGACCAATTCTATATGTAGACCTCTTGGCCACATTTAAAAGACATATTCTATATTTAGACTAATTGGCCACATTTATAAGACCTATTCTATATTTAGACCACTTGGCCACATTTATAAGACCTATTCTATATTTAGACAATGTGGCTACATTTATAACACCAATTCTACATGTAGACCTCTTGGCCACATTTAAAATACACATTCTATATTTAGACCACTTGGCCACATTTATAAGACCTATTCTAAATGTAGACCACTTGGCCACATTTATGAGACTGATTCTATATGTAGACGTCTTGGCCACATTTAAAAGACGTATTCCATATTTAGACCACTTGGCCACATTTATAAGACATATTCAATATTTAGACCACTTGGCCACATTTATAAGACCTATTCTATATTTATACCACTTGTACACATTTATAAGACATGTTCTATATTTAGACTATTTGGCCACATTTATAAGGCCTACCCGGCTGTAGAATGTCCATCATATTCCATGAAAAACGCTGGAAAACACTGGAAAATTCTAGCATGGAAAACGCTGGAGTATTTGGACTAATATTCCAGCCTCTGTCCAGGGTAGGCTGGAAAACCCTGAACAATTCTTGCATGGAAAATGCTGGAAAATTCTAGCATGGAAAACGCTGGAGTATTTGGACTAATATTCCAGCCTCTGTCCAGGGTAGGCTGGAAAACCCTGGACAATTCTAGCATGGAAAACACTGGAAAATTCTAGCATGGAAAATGCTGGAGTATTTGGACTAATATTCCAGCCTATGTCCAGGGTAGGCTGGAAAACCCTGGACAATTCTAGCATGGAAAACGCTGGAAAATTCTAGCATGGAAAACGCTGGAGTATTTGGACTAATATTCCAGCCTATGTCCAGGGTAGGCTGGAAAACCCTGGACAATTCTAGCATGGAAAACGCTGGAAAATTCTAGCATGGAAAACGCTGGAGTATTTGGACTAATATTCCAGCCTCTGTCCAGGGTAGGCTGGAAAACCCTGGACAATTCTAGCATGGAAAACGCTGGAAAATTCAAGCATGGAAAACGCTGGAGTATTTGGACTAATATTCCAGCCTCTGTCCAGGGTAGGCTGGAAAACCCTGGACAATTCTAGCATGGAAAACGCTGGAAAATTCAAGCATGGAAAACGCTGGAGTATTTGGACTATATTCCAGGCTATGTCCAGGGTAGGCTGGAAAACCCTGGACAATTCTAGCATGGAAAACGATGGAAAACCCTGGACAATTCTAGCATGGAAAATGCTGGAGCATTTGGACTAATATTCCAGTCTTTATCCAGGGTAGGCTGGTAAACCCTGGACAACACTAAAATTTAGCTGAAAATTGTTGAAATATTTTATGAAAACGAGATTTTTAACAGTGATGCAACTTTTATCTGATGATAATTTCAAGAAGAACATGATCCAAATTACCCCAACCAACTCCTTGTATTGACTGTGATGTTTAGTAACTTTTAAACAAGGAAACAAAAATTAAAACCTATACTTGTCACTGGTAGCTTAATAGGTTGTGCACTAGTATTCAGTAGACAACATAGCTTAAGTTGTCATAAATATCGCTACACTTCTACTGGTGTATCATAAAATCCAGATTACTGGCTCCTGAACATCATCCGAGTTTCTAAATATATGTTCTCTTATTCTAGTTATAGTCTGAATTTATTCTGAAGCAATCTTAACAACAAAATCACAGAAATTCACATTAATTTCTATCTCAATTTTAATTAAAAACATTTAAAATATTTTTTTTACACGTGTTGTTTCATAGTTCATTCACCACATTTCTTATTTTTCTGTTGTCACCACTGGAGTCTGTGGAAGTAATGGTGCTCTTGATGGTTTAACCAAATCGCAAAGCTTCTGTCTCACCATCACCTCCCCAATGTTATACTTCTCCTTCATGATTTCTGAAATACAAATCATTGTATATTAATGAATAGAATCAAGCAAGATTTCAAATTTATTTCAAACCCATATATATATATATATATATATAGAGAGAGAGAGAGAGAGAGAGAGAGAGAGAGAGAGAGGGAGGGGAGTGAGAGAATGAGAGTTATGCCTGAAACATTTCATGCAATTACAGTACTTTTACAATCCCTGAGGTTGGTAATTGTAATGAGGCACTTGGCTTGATGACTAACTTGATAGGCTTAAAAACCTGTGGTTTCCATCACAAGTTAAACTGGCTACCTAACTGCTCCTGTAGCCTAAGTGGTTAGAGCGCCTGCTATGGGTGTGAGAGGTCACAGGTTTGAACCCTTAACCGAGTCATACCAAAGACTTATTAAAAAAATGGTACTATTAGCTGCCTTGCCTGGTGCTCAGCATTAACCCTTTACCTCATGCAAGCGTCTTTTGACGCCTCTACTCCATTCACATGGAAGCGCCTTTTGACGCCTACTGTAAACATCAGCCATTTTAAGCCGGTTTTCATAGCGCCACCTTCAGGGGAAACCCACATTTAGATACTACATTCATTTCTGTGAATGACAATTACATCAGATCACGTGGTCACTGTTTATGCCCTGGTCGATATCTGCTATTTAAAGTAACTGGGTCATAATCTCCACTCTCCAAAATGGAGGTCGCGGATTTCATTCAGTAATTATGAAGTTTTCAGGATTAGAATCAGAACTATGAAAGATTCAATAACTTAGGTAAAGGCTCTGATATTGATGCAGGCAGCAATTAGTTTTCATAAATTATCAAATTCAGATGACTTAGTGATGTAGATGCAGACGACAAATTGTAAATTTCAAGTATGAGAAATGGCAGCTACAATTGGTCACGCAGCCTCACTGACATGACGGTGAATGAGTCCTCTCAAGATTTTAAAGCACCTAAAAAATTCTTCAGTGAAAAATAATTACGCAGCTATAACAATCAGACTTTTAATCTTAAATTTTTCCACACATAATAGATGTGTACCAAAAATGTAAAATGGTTACAGTTGCTGTTTAACATAAAATACACTACATTGCTTAACAGTTAACAGGCAGGCCAATGCGTATGGAGTTGAATAGGTAACAGGTGCTCTATTTATAGCATGCTGCACTTTGTAATTATGCTCTATAAGGTAAACGGTTAAGAGGTTAGTGTTAGGACTGGTCAACCTGGTGTCAAGATAATGTGAATGGGTGGGAGACATTATGCTACATGTCTGTGGTATGATATCCCAGTGCTAGACATCATTATAAATTGCCACACTGCAGACATCGTAGCGATGTGACTAAACATTTGTTGAAGCTACGTTACTAAACATCTGAATCACGCACACACAAACTGGCTACCATATACATGCAGTTGTGATTATACCATTTAAACTGAAAGTAGATTTACATTGTCCATTTGAATATTGCCTGTCTACACTATAATGTTTCAAGTAGTAGTTGTGTATACGTTTAAATTTCATAATAATGTTCCAGCCTTAGTTCATAAAAAAAAAATTTGTTACAATTTGGCATATATTTTGTCATAGGTTAACAAAGTTTAAAAGGCATGGTTAATAATTTAAAATATACCATAAATTATTTGAATTCTGGACTGGTCTTGGAGAGGTGGCCTTGTGTGTGCTTATTATTGGCTCTTGCCCCAGTTAGTGTTTTGCCAATATATTCACCAGAGCTGTACAGCATTCTGAATATTTATTTAGCAGCTTTGTTAAAATCCAAAATTTGACATATTTCTGCCTCATGCTGGGTGTGAAAAAAAATTTAATCCAAATTTTCACCATGATGATTCATATGCACTAAGTTTCTGATATATTTACTTATCTACATACACAACTCCAGGTTACAGGTAATGTTCTAGACATTTGAATTTGAAACAAATGTGGTATTACCTCTCGCTTGCTTAATTCAAAATTAAAAGATCGAAGAATTTCAATGAAGCTGTCGCCATCAAGTTGTTTACATAACTGTGCCTTGCCACTTTTTTTCTGAAATTAAAGGACACAAACTAAACAAGTATTTTTGGTGAGGAAAATTGATAATCATTTCCAACAGTTTACAACTGTACATTCTTATTAATTATACAATAAGTTACTATTAAATATTACTGAAATGGCTGAATATAAATTGGATAGACAGAAACAAGCCATAATCTGAATTAAAGATTAATTGGAAAAGAGATCTACCGGTATATTTCCGAGTCACAGTCTAAAATTAATTAAAGCAAATATAACTTATTGCTACAAATAGCACACTGTCTGGAAAATAATAACGAAAATGTAAAAAATACAAATACCAGTCAGATCATTAATAATATCAAGGGTGAATAAAATTTAAAGTGAAATTTACAATTTGAAAATGTATATTCGCAAGGCCAGCACGTACCAACTTTTTTGAAAGACGGACACGAGATGACTGGTCATTGTGCATTAGGATAAGTAAAAAATGTTGCCAATTATGTAAACAAAGCTTAAAACATAACACATACCTTTCAATATCCTTAGAAGTTTGACGTTTAATTTATCAGTCTTCAAACAGCATAAGAAAAAGAAATTGTTCCATAGGATATATTTCGTAATAGCTTTCCGTAAATTTACGTCACGCGAAGTCTTTCGCAGCTAAGGTACTTGGCGGCCGTGCAAATAATTTTGCTACAACTGGACTGAGTAATGACTTACCTGCTATTTTCGCAATAATACACTCATGGTATCCCTTGAATCCACGACAAACCGCCATCACTTTCTCTCCCGTGCGATATTCCTTCATTTCTTTTCGTGGCGAGTGTACATCAGCCATACAGATTATGCCTCCCTGAATGGGACGATCATTCACCCATATAACCAGTGATATTTCTGGTTCAGTGGTCATCTTAAAATCCTGGGATATTTTATATTTTACAATTTCAATGACACTCCAATCGAAAATTGCGCCCAAATTCTAGACTGGTTATCCAGAGCGTTTTATGGTGCCAAATTTGGAACCAAAATTTACAGAAACGGTTTTTTTTTTTTTTGTTTTTTCTTTTTACAGAACATTTGGTTCTAACGCATGAAATCGAAATATGCCGACTTTTTCAATGTAGTAATTGGTTAAAAAAAATAAGTTCATAATTTTATATCCCATCATAGTCAGCTTCATCAGCCATCATCATACGGAACAACCTCGGCTATTTCTGCGTGACAAAAACGTGACTCCGATACGTGAAGGCGAATACTTGATAGAAAAATCAGACATTTTGTTCTCTTTTGATTTATGATTTATCTAGAGTTAATATCTATACATCGGATACCAACGCCGTGATTTGGATATGTTGGGGAATGATTGGTTTACGGTAAAGTTTACGACCAAGAGGCAATATCGTGTCGAGGTGTGGAACACAAATGGACAACACAAATTGGACACCCAAATATTATAGGTGAGTATGAAATAAACAGAGTCTTGACTTTATCTCGTTTGCCCAAGTATAAACTGACTATATGATTAACCGCCCAACACTATATATGTATGACTGATAATTAAATTGTAAGCAAGTATTTCAATAAATGTGAAAAGATATACAAGGTCAAAAACAAGTTTCCTTTTGCACCAGTTTTAAAATTAGAGTAGATATTTTTGTTTTTCAATATATATGTATATATAACTTTCAAAGCAACCTAATTTGTGGAATTTTATTTTAACAGCCATAACCTTGTAATTGTCAGTCTTGGAAATGTTAACTCCAGTGATACATGTAAGCCCAAACAGGGACTGCTCTGGTATTATGATAAAGTTGTGAATTTCTGGAGTATTTGTAGATCTAGTCCAAAAAGGTCTTTAGGTTACTGCTAAATTTTCAGACTGTTACATATATAAGTAAAATCATAACTTAAGTAACTTAAGTCCTGGAAAAAGAAATTTTGAAAAATTTCACATTAATCTTAGCAAGATTAAAATGTACACAAGTTTTACCATGAAGATGATTTTTGAACGATATGTTAATGTTTTAATCAGTCTGTACAATCTGTAAATGTTTTAATGCTGTTTTTGTATTACAGGTACTGGTGTTCAGGACAAAATATATAAGCAGTCTGAAGTTAATTCCACAAAGTCCATTCCTAAAAGCACCATGTACTGGAGGAAGAGAAAACAATGGTAATTCCAGGAGTAATAGAGAGTTTTTTTACATTTTAAATAATGTCTGCAGCTGTCTCCCACAACAATGTTTATTTGTATGGAGATAAGCATTATTCTTTATACATTTGTTTTTACCTAGTACATTCACAGCTAACATGGCTCATATCTTAAACACAGTTTCATTACCATATCAATAATTTAAGGAATAAACAAATTTCACTATACAACACTAAGTGGAATTTTCAGAGTTCAACAAATTCTGAGTATATGGTGAAATCATTCAGTATTTACAGACAGAATATTTAATGTACATGTTTGAACAGAACATTTGCTCTGTATGGGTTATCCAACACACCATACACAATATATGCACAATGTACACCATATTTAACCAAATCAGCCAATTACAGAAATTCCAGGAAATATCTGATCAGTATTGATTCTTGCAGAACAAGATATAATAATTTATTGTTGTGCATTGTCATACTTCAGTTTTTAATTATTTAAAATGTTAAATATAATTTTTACTTTCATTTTTCTTATAATGCCCTAAAACGTTATGAAACTTGAGTTGTTTTTCTGAAAACATCACATACATTTATGAAGTGTATGTTGTATCACATGTACTTTGTATGATTGAGTATATTATTGTGTATCAATTACTTGTCATTTACATGCATTCATTGTGTATCATGTTTGCATTACCCATGTTTAAATGATGCATGCATTAACATTGGATTTGTCAAACTAAACTACTGTAACAGTGTAATATTAACTGCACATATTCAATTCCCACAACAAAACAATAATGTTTGAATGTTAAGATTTTAATATGAATTATACATGTTCACTAAAATTTGTATTTCTCATTACAGTGTTGTTGATCTAGGTGAATCCAGTTCTGTTGGTCTTGGATATTATGAAATTGGTGACTGTATGTAATACTAATCTTCAAATATAATGAGAGTATCAACAGATGAACCAACTAGATATGGTGACAGTGACATGAGTTTTTCATCTGACTCAGAAGAAAGTATAGAGTTTTAATCAAGTTCAGATGATGAACAGTATCATCAGGTGAATGAAGCAACTCAGTCTTACCCATTCCATGTCACAGATCCCCCACTTTATGTCATAGCCCCATAACAAGATATATATTGTAGTGAAATCACAAAGTCTGAACATGTTATTGTCCTTGGGGCTTTGCCAACAAGACATAATTTGTCAGATGCTAAATATGTGACTTCTTGGACTTAATTCAGTTGCATCTTCCTTCAGCAAACACAGGATTGACAATTGTCAAAGATTTGAAGGAAAAATGTGAATTCGGTAAGGAGTATCTCAAATACAATTTTTATTGTGAGATCTGCAAAAAATTGTACTCCGATAAAGAATGTGTGAAACTGGGGGCTGTACAGGTGTGCATAACTAATAATTATGAGCAAACATCTCTTTGGAATGAAGTTGGCTCTGACAAGAAAGAAGACTTCCTTTCATCATCAAAAATAGGATCAAGTGTCTTCGAGAACCTATTATTGTTGTTAATATTGGAAATGCCATTTATGGTACTGTTCTCCCCAATCATCATGAAAAGGACTAAAATGGCTCTCACCATTGCACAGCAGAATTTCATACTTATACACTGTAGTGTCAAGCTCAAGTGGTGAACAGATTTGGACATATTTATGATTTTATATGCACCAGATATTTTCTGGTCAGGATTTAACTAATTTTTCAGGATATCTTTTCATACATGTATAGTTTGTGTTACACCAACATTTTTGTATAGTGATGTTCTTTTGATAATGAACATTTAATTATATATGTGGTATATACAATAAATGATGTACTACTTCAACACTTGTAGTTTGTTTTTTTAAAGCAGTGGTCAAGTGTGTGTGTGTGTATGGTTCAGTTTGTTTATTTGACTTGTGTCCTCTATTTCTCAGTATATATTTATCATAGGTTTGAAATAATAGTTTAGTTTCAAGTTCAAAAATCTGTGTTACAGCACAGTTTATTCATGATTGCTCTTTCTTTAGGTAACTCAAAATAATTCTTTGTACCAATCTTGAAAATTGACTAAGTTCTTTTCCAGGGTTTTCCATGCTGAAATTTGTCCCAAAAATTCTAAGTCTAAACTGTCCATGCTTTTCCAGGGTTTTCCATGCTGAAAAAAATTCAGAGTCCAAAATGTCCATCATTTTCCAGGGTTTTCCATGCTGAAAAAAATCAAAGTCCAAAATGTCCATCGTTTTCCAGGGTTTTCCATGCTGAAAAATTTCAAAGTCCAAAATGTCCAGCATTTTCCAGGCATGTCCAGCATTTTCCATGCACAATGTCCAGGGTTTCCATGCTAAATTCTGCAGAATATTTCATTTTTCCATCGTTTTCCAGGGTTTTCCATGTTTTTCCATCATATTCCATCCTTTTCCAGAGTATACGATGGAAAAAGTACAGCCGGGTATTCTCTATTCAGATGACTTGACCATGTTAATAAGACAATATATTCTAAAAAAGTAGGTTGTACTTTATGATCAAAATGTGTAAACATGTTTGTATGACCTATTGGCCTTATAATGTTTTGGAAGCAAACTAATGACACATATCCTGGTCATCTTATTGTATGTTTGGTTTGTATACATGGTCCTGAAACAAAATGAATTGTTAATATTCTAATATCAGTCTAGTGAAAAAAACCTTTAGCTTTCTTCACAATAATGTGAGAGGAATAATTATTTAAATCATTTATTGAAATTACTAAAAATACTTCCTGATTATTGTGAATTCATTCAAAAACATTCTGGATTGATACATCAAGACTGTTAATACATTAAGACATTCAAGATTGGAGTTCATTTGAAAGATTTGTATTTGGACTTGTAATAGAACAGTTAGGATTAGTTGGGATTTAACTTGTTATGCTTTAATTTCCTCATTAATTTTTATTGTATAACAGGGAAAATTAAATTATTTGTGATTTTACAAAACTATTTGATTTTACTTCTTTTTGATACTTAGTTTAAGACCGTAGATTACTAACATATTATTTTGGTTTCTTCTGCATAACTGTTGCACAGGATTGAAAGGTATGCCTAGATTCGATTAACTACCTTCTTGTAAATCTTCTTCAGGGTCCATCATCATATGTGTAGTATAGTGTTGTTGTCTTCTTTACAGTCAATGTTCAATATCAATGTAGCATAGTGTGGTTATCTCCCTTGTAGTGTTGGTCAAACATCAATGTATTATTCAACATCATACATTTAGTATACAGTGGTTGTCACCCTTATAGATAATGTCCAAACCCAATGCATTATTCCTCATCATACATGTAATAAAGTGTGGTTGTCTCCCTAGTATTCAAGGTCCATAATCAATGTATTGTTCATCATTATACATGTAGTACATAGTGGTTGTCTCCCTTGAAGTCAAGGTCCAAAATCAATGTATTATTTCTCTTTATACATGTATTATAGAGTGGTTGTCTCCCTTGTAATCAAGCGGCAAGATCAATCAATTCCTCATTATACATGGATTATTGTGTGGTTGTCTCCCTTGTAGCTAGGTTCAAGATCAATGTATTATTCATGATCATACATGTAGTATAGATAGTTGTCGCCCTTGTAGACAAGGTTCATGATCAATGTATTATTCCTCCTCATATATGTAGTGCCTTGTGGTTGTCTCCCTTGTAGTCAAGGTTCAAGATGAAGGTATTACTCCTCATTAAACATGAAAAATACTGACAAAGAGAACTAGACAAGCTAACTTCATCATAGCACAGGTAGTAAAGCCTACCTGACTATTGTCATGGCTGAGGTTCAGGTCAACCCTCTATCCATTATCAGTTTAAATTACTATAGCATTTCTTAAACTGGGTCAGTGGATATCAGACTGATAAGGAAGACTTCAATTAACAAGATATAATTATTCTTGATTTCAGAACCATTGTATCAGGGGTCAATGTCATATTTGTATGATGTATTTTTTAGTTCCTTCATATTAATTTTACACTAAAATGAAGGAAGAGAAGAAGAAAGTAATACTGCTTAAATGCTAATATAGGCAAAACTTCTGTTTCATCTTGGAATGTAAACTAAATATCCCCCACGTTTTGTATAAAAGTCTTAAATTTGATTGGTCAGTGTACCTACTACACTTTTGTAGAAAAATCTTAGTATTAAAATGGATTTGTCTGTGAACCTACCACACTTTTGTCTGTACAATAACTTCCATAAATAAGTGATTTAACCAAATGCAGTATACTTTCCAGACATGGGGGAGACACATGATGATTATGATTGTCAGGCCTATGGATTGATTAACAAGGTTGTATCCCTTGTGTTTTACTACTGTGCTGTCCTTAGATACATGTAGGTCAATAGACCTGGTCAATTTATTCAATTATTTAACAATTGCAAAGTTACAAATATGTAACATATAGTTGCTTCATTCATTCATTCATTCATTCATTCACTGGATGGCAGATTGGTCTATAGTGCTTTCCTTTACCAATCACTGACAACTCACCTCTGTCATCATGGATTTGAGTCTGGCTTGGCCAATGTTTGCCTTTACGAGTCACTGACAACTCACCTCTGTCCTCATGGGTTTGAGTCTGGCTTGGCCAATGTGGATAATGTGAGATAGCTTGTCAGTTGCTCCTTTTCCTGGCTATTCCTCTACTTACCCTGGTGTGCTGGTTGCTGTATATTTCAGACAATTAGGATTGACATGTACATGACATTACTGCAGTGTGAAGAGCTGCAGATTAGATACCTAATTATTCGAGCCTAAACATGTGACATAAGACAATATGTGAATGACATTATTGCAATGTGAAGAACAGATTAGATACCTTGCCCTGTTATGGTTGTTTTACAGTTGCTGCTATATCAATCTCTTACTTTTCATGTTCTGGTGGAATATACTAAAGTTATACCCTCCATTTGACCCATGGTACCATGGAAACTAAAACTACAGGGTGTTAATCTATTTGAAACAATGAAATAATGGAAACACTGGGATACAAGAACATTAACATTTTTTAATGGTATCAAAGATTGCAACAGATGACCTGGACACAATGAAAGAAATATCCACACATGTTCTCTGAAAGTCAAAGGCACAGTCAGGCCATATATAATCACTCTTTTTTAATTTTAGTCTCATATATAATTTATTTATTTTTGTTTATTATAGAGATTTTAATTTAGTCTAATATAGAAATTTTAAATGTTAGCAGATTATATAAATTTTTGAATATTAGTCTGATATAAAATTTATATTTTTTTACAATATTAAATTTATCATTTTAGACTAATAAAGAAATTTTAATTTTAGTTAATGGTACTTTTTTAACTTTTAGTCAAACAGAATTTTTAATTTTTGTTGATTATATTGTGTTTTATTTTATTTCTGTCAAATATAGAACTTTTAATTTTAATCTAATATAGAGTGTTTAATTTTAGTCAATTACAGGATTTTAAATTTCCTTCTGATTTGGAATTTTTACTTTTAGTCTAATATAACATTTTTAATTTTAGTTGATTCATTTCTTTTACATCTTAGCAAAATATAGGTATTTTAATTTTAGTCTAATATAGGATCTTTCATCTAAGCTTAAAATAGATGGTTCAGTTTTAGTTGATTATACAATTTTGACATTTTAGTCCAATAAAGGACTTTTAATTTTATTCTAATATGGAATTTTTAATTTTATTCATGTATAGAATATTTTAATATAGTCTAATAAATATTTTAAGTTTAGTCCAATATAGAATTTTTAATTTAGTTTAATATAGCATTTTTAAAGTTAGTCTAATATCAAATTTTTAATCTTAGGTTAATATAAAATTTATAATTTATAATTTAGTCTGATACATAATTTTTATATTTAGTCTAATGTAGAAGTTTTATTTTTTTTCTAAATAGAATTTTTAATTAATCTGATACAGAATTTTCAATTGTATTTTAATGTAGAAATTTTAATTTAGTCTGATATAGAATTCTTTATTCAGCATAATATAGATTTTTTTAATTAGTCTAATTTAGAATTTTTACTATTAAATTCTAGTAATAAAAGCATTTTTAATGTTAGTCTAATATGGATTTGTAATTTTATTGTAATATAGAATTTTTAGTTTTTTTTTAATATAGAATTTTTAATTTTAGTTGATTTTAGAATGTTTCATGTTTAGCCCATTATATAATTTGCATATTAAATATTTTGTTATTCTTAGTCCAATATAGATTTTTTACATTTTAGTTTAAGATGGTGTTTAACTTCAGCCTTATATAACATTTTTCATTTTAGTCAATTATATAATTTTTACCTTTTAGTCAATTATATAACTTTTACCTTTTAGTCCACTGTAGCACTTTTAATTTTCCTTGATTACAGAATTTTTTCATGCTAGTAAAATATAAGATGCTAATTGTGATCTAATACTGGTTTTTCATTGGAGTCTACTATATAATTTTTAATTTAGTCCAATACAGAATTTTTAATTTGGTCAAATACAAATTTTTAATTTAGTCTAATATGGAATTGTTAATTTAGTCAAATATATAATTTTTTTAAAATAGTCTAAAATATAGTTTTTAATATTAGTCTATTAAATTATATAAATTTAGTCTAATATATAACTTTTATTTTTGGTCTAATATAGAATTTTCAATATCAGTCTAATAGAGATTTTACAATTTAGTCTAATATAGAAATTTTAATTCTAGTCTACAATAGATATTTTAATTTTAGCCTCATATAGAATTTTTTATATCATTCTAATATAAAGATTAAACCGCTCCGGTGGCCTAATGGTTAGAGCATCCGCCTCAGATGCAGGAGATTGCGGGTTCAATCCTAATCCAAGTCATACCAAAGACTTACAAAAATGCTACTAACAGCTGCCTCACTTGGCACTCAGCATTAAGAGGTAAGTGTTAGGACTGTTTGGCCCGTTGTAAGGATAATGTGACTGGGTGGGAAAATCATGCTACATGTCTGTGACATGGTGCCCCATTGTTAGACATCACTATAAACTGCCACAGTGTTGACATCATAGTGATATGACTGAAAAATTGTTAAATCTACATTAAAAATCCAAGTCACATGCACACATATAAAGATTATAATATTGGTCTAACAAAATTTTGAGTTTGAGTCTAATCTAGAATCTACAATTTTAATCTTAAATGAAATTTCCAGTTTTAGTTTAATGCAGAATTTATATTTTTAGTCAAATATAGATTTTTCTTTCTGTTTAATTTAGATTTCTCAATTTAGCCTAATACATAATTTTTAAATTTAGTTGATTATATAATTTTTATTTTTATTTCAGTCTAATATAGAATTTTTAATTTTAGTCTAATATAGAGTTTTAAATTTAGAACTGTTTATGTAATTTTGACATTTCAGTGCAATATAGGATTTTTAATTTTAATATAATAAAAAATCTTTAAAAATTTTAGTCTAATATAGGACTTTTAATTTGGTTGTATTGTGAAATTAGGGAGATAGATTTGTTTGCTCTTTAGAAGCTCTTATGAAACATTATTATTGTTATTTTTGGCCACCTACATTGTAATATATATTCAGCTGTGCTTTCACATAGACTATTCTGTTTATGATATTTTTATATGGTCATTTCTACTGATCCATAGTCTTTAATTATATATAAAACTTTATTTTTTTTTTCCTTTTACTTTCATACATTTATAACTTACATTCCAGAATTAAACTTTCTTTTGTAAAAATAACCATTGTGACAATGAAATCATTGATATAAAAGGGAATTCCATCTTCCTCCATTATTTTTTCTGAATTATCAACCCCTTGTGTGGATACATTAATATATATATATATATATATATATATATATATATATATATATATATATATATATATATATATATAATTTCTATTTTAGATTCTTTTGTGCATCTACATTAATAAATATTTGATACATTTCTTGAATATTTTAAGTTTAATATATTTCCCTCCTTGTTTCAGAATTATGGTACAATTTTGTATGCATCTTATATCCTTTGGCTATTTGTACTGCAATATATTATGAATTATTAATTATTTAGAGCTGGTTTCAGTTTTAGACATAATATTTATCGAATACGTAAAATCAATGTTTTCCTTCATTTATTGTTGTATTATTATGAGTTTCAGCATATACTCTAGGAAGCGAGACAATTGCTGCAAATTCTCGAGAAAGAGCTCAACAACACAGGATTCCGAATTGTTGCGTTATTCCTAGATGGAACCCAACAGTGTGTCATGTGACATAACAAAATGGCGGATCATGGAGACCGGGTAGCGTGTGATAAAAAAAAGAAAAAAAAAAAAAAAAAGTGATAAGCAATTGAAGATGCCAAATGTTATTTCTCTAATGCCAGGTTTTTACAACACCACAGGCACCACAAACAGTTTGTATACACACTGTTCTAAAATCATACAGTTATAAAAATAGTATATATGTCGTATTTACTAGAGTATTCAGTGTTACGTGAATATTTTTACAAATACTCCTATTTAGTGCTGGTGCGTCTCATATCGGATTAAACACTTTGAATCTACGGTACAGTTTATTATAATCTTAATTTTAACACTCTGATTCTCAGGAAAATTTGAATATAAGTTTAAATTCTTTATAAACCTTTGCTCTTCGTGTAGGCACAGGAGTCTGACGTTTTATCAATAAAGTACGGCGAAATCTCTAACAATATGAAATCCCCTTATCGATAATATAAATATATTATCGATAAGGGGATTTCATATTGTTAGAGATTTCGCCGTACTTTATTGATAAAACGACAGACTCCTGTGGTGTAGGTCATGGAGATTGTACATAGTCAAGTTCAGTTTTTCAACACACACACACATTATGTGGATAATTTCATTTCAGTATTAAAGTCAGAAGTATAGTTATTGAGTAGAAATATCACATTAAACACTTAAGACATGATTTCTGTTTTGAATGATTACACAACACACATTTCTAATGGAAATCACTCCTAACTGATCTCATAAAGGAATATCTTTATGGAACTTATAAACAATTGTATTTTTATTTTCCCATACAGTTTATCACATAGGAGTAGTAAAGGTCTTACTTTGTCTTCCTATACATGGGCAGGATAGAGGTGTATTTTTTATTTGATTTTGTTTTAAATTGCAAACATGTCAAAGACAATGCCTTTACCAAATAGTTTAAAATTCAAAGTTATGGGGTGCAATAATAAATTATAAACTAATACAACAGGTGAAAGTTTTTTTGTTTGTAGCTATAAGTTCTGGTTGTAGTAATTAGATAAAAAATAATATATAAGTTAGTATGACGATCACTTGCCCTGAACCTTGGCACAGGTTGAAAATCATGACTTGTTTAAGGTTCTTTCAAATGCTAATAACTTTGCAGTTATAATGAATGAATGTGCCTTGACATAGGTTGAAAATTGTCATGTGTATAAGTTTCTATCATTTTCTTACTTTTGTCTTTATTTTTGGGTCTAGTCCCATTAAGGAATAGGTTCAGGAATTAGTAACCATGAAGTAAAAAGCAGATGAACTTTATACCTTTTAGTTTTTTTTTATGTTGACAATTTTTTGATTTAAGTTAGTCTGGTGAAACCCCCAAAAATGTAGTAAAATACTGAGCCTATTTCAGGGGACAATATTTTTTGTCTTCCTCTCACAAGCTGTCATTATCTGATTTAAAGGTTTAAGCTGAAATAGCATCATTCTTGCTAGCAGATCAAAATTGTAACTGTGACCACCTCCCCCAATGTATTTGTATGTGTGAGTGTATGTATGTATTATTTATGTTTATATATTGTTATAGGGAGACCAGCCATAATAGAATATATAAAGGGTTGGAGGTAGTTGTAAACTGTTGCATATTCCAGTCTGACATTTTGGTTCGCACCTTCACCAAAGCAGAGTATGTAATATAACTTTTGGGATTTCACTTCAGTCACCTCGGTGTTCAAAGGTGGGAATGGCTGCCCCTGTGTACCTACAGTTGGGGCCATGATGGTGTATTATTAGAAATATACAGTGTACTTTAGATCATGCTATATATATATATATGTGTGTGTGTGTGTGTATGTGTGTGTGTGTGTGTGTGTTTGTGTGCCTTCATCATGGAAAAACATTTAAATGACACATAATTTTAAATCACTCTTTATGGGGTAACCCCTGGGTACCAGTTTGCAGACTGATCAGATTTCCACCTGGTAACTGTTTTTAAAAATATTAAAAATTGCAGCATCACATGGGATTTTTTTATTTTTTATTTTCTTTATACCAACATATTATTATTATTATTATTATTTTACACCAACATTTTATTATTATTATTATGATTTTTATTATATCTTTTTTACACCAACATCATATTACTGTTATTATTATTATTATTGTTTTTTACACCAACATGTTATTATTATTACTATTATTTCAGTTTCCAGACCAAGTAGGATTTATATGTTAGACTATTTTGAAAAATTGGCAATGAATGACTTTGTGCAAATGGAGGGTGGAGTACTTCAGACTGGAGTTAACCAATTACAGGAAGAATGTGGACAGTGCGAGCATAAAAAAACAGGTATGGTAAAATCAGGTGACTCATAGCAACATCTTTTCTCTCTGTCCTTTCCCAAAGCACCTGCTCTTCTTTTCCACTCTTTCACTAGATTTTTGTATTTTGTTAGTTTCCTCAGTGACATGGTTATATATATATATATATATATATATATATATATATATATATATATATATATATATATATATATATATGTATATCAGAGCTAGATAAGATAGCATCTTAAACTTGATTTTAAAAATTCACCTAGTGTGTATAGATAGGTGGATATGAATAAAAATATACAATAGAGGTTTATTGGCAGGTGTGGATGGTGGGGTTGTTTGTGACATTTATTGCATTTGTGAAAACGGTAGGGTAATACATTTAATTTCCACTTTTGAAACATTTATGGCTGGAATGAATCTCTGTATCTAAACAATGATACATTAATGTGTCATTAATATACATTATTTCATGTGCCTCATTAGGGTGATAGTATCAAGGTCACTAGACAAGGTTATGGATTTTTCTTGACCTTTCCTTAACTCATGATAGATATTGGAATGAATCATTAATAAATGTCATGTTTCATACCACTTAGATTTTAGTAGCATCATGGTCACTAGACTTGGTAATTAATTTGTTGTCTCCTCCATAACTACCTGACCCCATGAGATGTTGAAAAGAAACATTGTGTTTATATTGGTAGTACATGTAGGATACGGTTAGGGTCACTAGACAAGGGACCATGCACTATCACTTTTCAGATGCTAAATATTTGAAACATTCAGAGTTGAATAAAATCAAATGTTGATGCATTCATGTCATTGGAATATATCTCTAGTCTAATGCACTGCTTTTCAGATTCATGGTTTTCAAGTACTGTACTTGTATTTTATTTATCAGATACTGTAAATTCGTACAGCAATACTTGGTATGTAATAATGATGCTGTATGCTGGTTGTGGAGCCTTTAATAGAATGTAACCATCACTAACTGTAGACTATTTGTGCCAATGGTATTACATATATTTACCATAATATCTAAAATCATATATTGGGAACTTTTTCTAACAATATAGACTTTTTGATTTTTCATGCACTTTTAAGATACAGTAAAACCTGTTATGAGAGACCGCCCCTTCTGCCAACCAAAAGCGGTCTCTCAAGACAGGTGGTCTCTCATAAGAGGTGTGTGAAAATGGACTGGTTTTCAGGGTTAATAGTTAGCATTGTTGAAAAATAAATAATACCCATACTCACTGTACATGTATCATATCCTTTATTCATGAATCTTGTTAAATAATGCATGCATTCCTCTCAAAATATCTTTATATGATAAAGATATACATCTATCAAACGAGAATAAAATTTATATTTCAACATCACATTAATATATACAAAAAATTAACAGTTAGATTTGATCTATATATCTTATTTTATACACTTATTCACTTGTTTTTTTTAAAGAAATCCATTATACTTCTTTGTTGACATGTTTTACTCAGCTATTTGGTCTGAACATGTATCTCAATTATTGCCCTTTCATGAATCAACTTCCCACTTACTGGTATGTTTTTACTCCTTGCGACACAAAACCACTCCCATACTCGCTCGTTCAGATCTCCGTAAACTGTCCGTCGTGCCGTGGCATATTTCCTCTGTGCTTGTGCACCTTTCTGCCATTCGTTTCTAATGGACTTCTTGTCTTTGATTACATTTTGAACTTGCGTTTTACCGACGCTTAAGCTGACTGCTATTTTGCGAGTGGTCTCGCCTTTTTCATTTCTTTCAATGACATTAATCCTTTCTTCCAGTGTTAAAATTTTTCTTTTTTTCAGCGGAGATTCTGCCATTGTTATTAGTGTTGACGTTATAAAGACTATCGGTTTTGATCAGGTTTTGGGGAATTGTGGAATAAATATATATTATGTACCAATGAATGAAACCAAAAGACATAATTAACTCATCAGGAAACAATACTGTACATTTATTCTGAGACGAAGTTTAAATCAACAGCGTTATAGCTCGATAAACAAATGTTCCGACCATCTGCACCCACGTAAACGGATTGTGGCTTGGTGAAACACTAACAAAAGAAATAAAAAATAATTTAAAAAAAATCCGGAAATGATTCTCACTTACTAGTATTAAAGACAATGAGCTCATTCACCCTCCAGGCATTATGGATTAACTGGAAAGCAAACGACGTACTCAAACCAACACTGAAGCCCTTTCAAACGATTTCTCACTTGGACATAAGGACTACCGGCGTTTTGTGAGTTTTCATACAGATAAAGAAAAAATACAAACCTCTAAATTGACTGTGTATATCCATCATTACTCACTTTGATGTTACTCTTACTGGCTATTCACATGACTTCGGCACTACAATGGCGGTTAGTGACATGTACTTTAGTCTGGTTTACTGCAGTTTACAAATGACACCGTACGCTGGAGTTGTAAATTTCACAAAACTGGTACTGTAGCAAGACAAATTATTTTTAAATACTTTATTAGAGCAATCTTTGCTATTTATGCAGTCTTTGTTACAAAGGATTAAATGATGGTTAGAGGTGTTTATCCAGATATATGGTTGTTCAACTATAGTGTTATTCAGTGTGCACTTTGTTTGCATACTACATTTATCCTGAGCTCTAGTGTTTACAAAGGATTAAGTTAAGGTCAGTGGTGTCGATCTGTTTTGATTTTTTGGCGATGCGGTCGTTCATAGCAGTGTCAAAGTGCATATTTTGCCAAGAAATCGCGGTCGCTGGTCGCGTTCAGCAGGTGGTCGTTCATAACAGAGCGTTTATATAGTAAAATCGATCCGTGCATTACGATTGTGGTCGGAAATGACAGGTGGTCGCTCATAGCAGAGGTCGCTCATGACAGGTTTTACTGTAGTAGATAAATTATTGCCATTTATTTGGCTTAAATATGTGTATAATTGCATCCATTGGCTTTATAATCAGTAACATATTTGCTAGCCATGGTTTCAATGTGAGCCCTATCTACAACTTGACCGATCGAACAGATATATTGGTGCTTTGTCATAGCGACATCTATGTGATGTCATGTCTTGTCTCCCTTAATATGTAATGCCAACAAATCGATAGTGTTGTGCATTATACATCAGCCGAGAATTGTTTAGGTGGTTGACCTAAAAGGGATACTTTGTAAGTTTAACAGCAAAAGTATGACTGTGTACCAGAGGGAAGTCATTACATGTCTATATGAGTGAAAGTTATTTGTCCGAACACAGACTCAAGACCAGCAGTGGAAAATTGCTTATTTATCAGTCCATTGAAATTGTGTGCTTCACTTGTCTCATCCATATAGGAACAGTGTTCAAATTTGAACAACTAAAAGTTTGATTGGACGTAGTAGCTTGCTGCCGCATGCAATAAAATTCACAGACCTGAAGCACAGAAGTATCTGCCTGATATGCCAAGGTGTAGATAGGGCTATCACATCGGAATCTCGGCTAGTGAAGATGAATCAGTAAATGCAGTAACATGTTTCCAGGTTAATAACTCCTATTTTACAATATTGTATTACCATTTGGATAAAAACAAACATACTGCAACAGTTATCAACACTATTTAGTGAGTACATAACTTAGTTTGTATTTTACAGTAGTCTTTTATTGAATGTACAGATTGTTTCAGGTACAACATGCAAACGCCAGTATGCAATAGTGAAAGAGCTGTTTGGAAACATAACAATCAAGGACATTGTCATAGTTAGTGACAAGGAGACCATGATGGCATTATCTGTGGAATATCCACATGGACAGATCCAGTATTGCCTATTCTAGTGACAAGGAGACAGTGAAGGTATTATCTGTGGAATATCAACAGATCCAGTATTGCCTATTCTAGTGACAAGGAGACAGTGAAGGCATTATCTGTGGAATATCCACACAGACAGATCCAGTATTGCCTATTCTAGTAACATGGAGGCCGTGAAGGCATCATCTGTGAATATCCACACAGATCTAGTATTGCTGATTCTGGACTTGAGGTACTCCATTAATATCGGTTTCCATCATATCATACTCAAATGAACCTTTTATGATTTTGAACGATTCTTAAGAAAACTACATTTGTGTTATTTCTCATGTCAACAATACAAACTCTCTTACTATTACTCTCAGTTGGAAGGAATTTTTGTTGTATCTTGATGACCTGATTAGACTTTTGGTCATATAATAACAATGGTTAATTTTTTTAAAATATATTTTTAACTCAGTTCCATGAAAACCTTGTTAGCTAAAATGGACCCAAGTCAGTGAATGGGATTCAGTAGTTGATATACATAAGTAGATGACCTGGTTGATAATAAAGATTGAGAAAATAATCTGTTTCACATAAATGCATGATATTAGATATTTAATCCTGATTATGATTAGGTCTGAGTATTCTAAGGCACTTGCCTTTACCATCACTACCATGTCACATCTGTCTACATGAATTTAAGTCTTGGGCTTGGCTAATGTGCGTATGTGAGAAAACTTACTAGTAGCTTCTGTGGGTCTGTGGTTATTATCAGGCTTTTCACAGGTTCTTCCTCTACCACTTTTACTCTCTGCCATGTATAGCCTATCATGTGCTGACAAATGACGTGAAACTACAAAACTGCAACCAAAATCATGTTTACCAGATTACATTTTCTTCCTTTTATGTCTTGCTTTTGTGACAGTGCACAGCATTATTTGTTCTTATTTCTTTTTATAATTGACATTCATTTTAAGTACAAAATGTCTATATGTATTTCACTGTATTCAATGTGCAACCATTATCTATGATTTATGAAATATTTGGGTACTGTGCACATAAAGTCATGAAAAATAAACAAGGGTAATCATGAACAGCAGGAGAGTTCTTTTGTGTATTCATGGGTACAATCATATTTTACATCCATCCATTAATGATGTACATTTTCATGTAAGAGTAGATATACATTTACTATAAAAATGTTATAACAGGATGACTTCACTGTTTATTTTGTTTTTATTCTTTAGGCAATTAGTCTGATGACAAGATGACAGACTTCATGAAAAGCAAAGGGTACAGAATTTATCCCACTGTGGATACCTTGGTTGTAAAAGGTACAAAATGGGAATGGAATGTATCCCACTGTGGATACCTTGGTTGTAAAAGGTACAAAATGGGAATGGAATTTATTCCACTGTGGATACCTTGGTTATAAAAGGTACGAAATGGGAATGGAATTTATTCCACTGTAGATACCTTGGTTGTAAAAGGTACCAAATTGGATCTGCCTCAGATTCAAATTCACCTTACATGTCTATTTAAAATTAGATAAAGTTTAATTTTCATATTTAAATTGGCATTAAAATTAACTGTTACGTGCAATATATTTTTTTAAATCAGCTTTTTTCATTGTGAGAATCAAATCTCAATATTATGTGTGGCTACAGCCCTAATGTTTGTGTCTCTGACACCATTGAACATGTTTAGTTTAAATCTATCATTTTAAGCAGACTATCTAGATGATGAATATATTTCACTGCAATGTATGTATCATTTTTCACACAGCTGCTACAAGAAGATAAACTACCCAAAAGGAAACTGAAACAGGAAAGATGAAAAATGAATTTAAAGAGCACAAGCTACATACTCCAGATTTGATACAAAATTAAGAAAGAGGTAATACAGTTGGGGATTAAACTTTGGCTTCATATTACTGTATTAAATATGTTGTGGATATAACCTTATGCTATATGGGATTACTAAGTACTTATTATTTTCAATTTATGGTTGGCTTTCTTTTTGGGCTGGGGGGGGGGGGCTAGAATTTTCATAGGAAAAAAATGCAACCATTGTTTATAAAGACTGCCAATGCTACCCCCATAGGACACTGAATGTAACACATTGCCATTTTATCTTTTAAGTTTTATGCATAAGGGAAACTCACTTGTTATTGAGTACATTTTCATGGCCTCCATGACTAGTGTTATAGTATGTTTAGATGTGTGTGTGTCTATATATATATATATATATATATATATATATATATATATATATATATATATATATATATAATTCTGCCTTTTATTTACCATGCAGTAGAAATCCAAAAGAAGACTCTGCATTGGAAAAGAAAGAGACATGGAGTTCTGGAAAAATGGCAGAAGTAAGGAATGTACTGGAGAACAGTTTCATGGGTTCAGATGAGGAAGGGTTAGATGGTGAGCATCCTTGATGGAAATCCTAAGTGAAGAAGATATTGGACCAAAAATACATTGATATATGTTCAACAAGAAGCAAGAGGCTTCTGTTAAAAAGAACCAGGAGCATCAAAAAGGTCAAAGAAGCCCCTGGTGTCCCAGAAGAATGAAGTAGATAATAGCCAAAAGCATTCAGGGTGATGATGAAGTGTTGAACAGAGGTCTGCTGGATATGGGGGGGGGGGGGATTTTCCCTTACAGAATTATGCAGTACATAGGGGATTTTCCCTTACAGAATTATGCTGTACATTGGGGATTTTCCCTTACATAATTATGCTGTACATTGGGGATTTTCCCTTACATAATTATGCTGTACTTTGGGGATTTTCCCTTATAGAATTATGCTGTACATTGGGGATTTTCCCTTACATAATTATGCTGTTATGCTGTACATTGGGGATTTTCCCTTACATAATTATGCTGTACATTAACCAGTGCATGAAGAAAATGAACTAAACTTGAACTTAATTCATTCATGATAACTACTTGACCTCTGTGACTAACTTTTAGCTCACAAATGTTTTGCTTGCTTATTTTTTGATTTGCCAAAAATAATTATTGTTATGATTGTTGCACCTTGTTTGAATATTGTATATATCTTTGACACGATTTAACAATCATGACATGGGTATTTTCACTTTAGGGTGCACTGACAGTTTATGATATGAAACTGTCCCCTGCACTTGTTGCTCACAGCAGGTGATGCGTCATAATGTGTTTTTTCTCTCTCTTTCTCTTTATCATCTGAAGGTTGTTTGCATGATTAATGACTGACAAAGTGGTAAAATTATTTCTTTTATATTTTTTAAAAAATTTAAAGTTTTGATTGTTTAACTCTTAATTTCATTAATTAAACCTTTGTTGTCATGATTATACATAAAAACACTAAATGCTGACAAAAAAATAAACTTATTAGACATTACTGTACATAATATAAACATGCTTTCATGTCATTATGTTAACTTTTTAGTTTTTGGGACTGTTATTTAGTTCAGGTTATTGCATGGGGGAGTATATGTTGTAAATAACACAGACAACTGGATTTCTCTGAATCAAGAATGTTTTATATTAATTGTGTTATCTCTGTCTCTATATTATAATGCTCATTTCCATCCATCCAACACAATCGCATTGATTTGATGGACTGCCATGAAAGTTGGTAAACATTATGGTCATGATCAGAAGACAAACATCAACAAATCACTTTAACCTCTGTACTTTTAGGAGCACCTATTCATTTTGTCCTATTGCTGAATTTAGTGCAAGACAACGTTTTGTTGTAAATGCAATATAACTTGCCTTTGTTATGAACTGCAATTGAACTTTGTTCATACTGTATGATCATCATTGAATGCACATCTTGACAAATCTCTGTCCTTCCTTAATTTATGAAAGAGTTATTGCCCTTTTTTACTTACAGCTTGATGACGTGCATGTCAAATGTTTTAATGCAACTACTATTGTACTTTTTATTGAGTTGCTGTAAAACTATGTATGTACATTGGTGATCATGAGAAAATATGTATAATGGTGATCACCAGAAAATATGATTAAATATTGTATTCACACAATTTTTACAAGAGTTGTCTTTGGGTTTGGCAATATAGATTTCAATCATGAGGTAGGGCCCATTTGTATGCTTTAAACCAGACCTTGAGTTGGTGTTATATAACTGCTTGGTTTAAATCAGAGCTAGAGCTGGTGTTATATAACTGTTTGGTTTATGTCAGAGCTAGAGTTGGCATTATATAACTGTTTGGCTTATGTCAGAGCTAGAGTTGGTGTTATATAACTGTTTGGTTTATGTCAGAGCTAGAGTTGGCATTATATAACTGTTTGGCTTATGTCAGAGCTAGAGTTGGTGTTATATAACTGTTTGGTTTATGTCAGAGCTAAAGTTGGCATTATATAACTGTTTGGCTTATGTCAGAGCTAGAGTTGGTGTTATATAACTGTTTGGCTTATGTCAGAGCTAGAGTTGGTGTTATATAACTGTTTGGTTTAAATCAGAGCTAGAGCTGGTGTTATATAACTGTTTGGTTTATGTCAGAGCTAAAGTTGGCGTTATATAACTGTTTGGCTTATGTCAGAGCTAGAGTTGGTGTTATATAACTGTTTGGTTTAAATGAGAGCTAGAGTTGGTGTTATATAACTGTTTGGTTTAAATCAGTGCTAGAGCTGACGTTATATAACTGTTTGGTTTATGTCAGAACTAGAGTTGGCATTATATAACTGTTTGACTTATGTCAGAGCTAGAGTTGGTGTTATATAACTGTTTGGTTTACATCAGAGCTAGAGTTGGTGTTATATAAATTTGGTTTAAATCAGAGCTAAAGTTGGTGTTATATAACTGTTTGGTTTAAATCAGAGCTAGAGTTGGTGTAATATAACTGTTTGGTTTAAATCAGAGCTAGAGTTGGTACTTTATAACTGTTTGGTTTAAATCAGAGGTAGAGTTGGTGTTATATAACTGTTTGGTTTAAATCAGAGCTAGAGTTGGTGTTATATAACTGTTTGGCTTATGTCAGAGCTAGAGTTGGTGTTATATAACTGTTTGGTTTATGTCAGAGCTAAAGTTGGCATTATATAACTGTTTGGCTTATGTCAGAGCTAGAGTTGGTGTTATATAACTGTTTGGTTTAAATCAGAGCTAGAGCTGGTGTTATATAACTGTTTAGCTAAAGTTGGCGTTATATAACTGTTTGGCTTATGTCAGAGCTAGAGTTGGTGTTATATAACTGTTTGGTTTAAATCAGAGCTAGAGTTGGTGTTATATAACTGTTTGGTTTAAATCAGAGCTAGAGCTGGCATTATATAACTGTTTGGTTTATGTCAGAGCTAGAGTTGGTGTTATATAACTGTTTGGTTTAAATCAGAGCTAGAGTTGGTGTTATATAAATTTGGTTTAAATCAGAGCTAAAGTTGGTGTTATATAACTGTTTGGTTTAAATCAGAGCTAGAGCTGATGTTATATAACTGTTTGGTTTAAATCAGAGCTAGAGTTGGTATTATATAACTGTTTGGTTTAAATCAGAGCTAGAGCTGATGTTATATAACTGTTTGGTTTAAATCAGAGCTAGAGTTGGTATTATATAACTGTTTGGTTTAAATCAGAGGTAGAGTTGGTGTTATATAACTGTTTGGTTTAAATCAGAGCTAGAGCTGGTGTTATATAACTGTTTGGTTTAAATCTTAGCTAGAGTTGGTGTTATATAACTGCTTGGTTTAAATCAGAGCTAGAGTTGGTGTTATATAACTGTTTGGTTTATGTCAGAGCTAAAGTTGGCATTATATACCTGTTTAGCTTAAATAAGAGCTAGATATGGTGTTATACAATTGTTTTGTTTAAATCACAGCTAGAGTTGGTGTTATATAACTGTTTGGTTTATGTCAGAGCTAGATTGGGTGTTATATAACTGTTTGGTTTAAATCAGAGCTAGAGTTTGTGTTTTGTAACTATCTGGTATAAATCAGAGCTAGAGTTGATGTTATATAACTGTTTGGTTTAATCAGCTAGAATTTGTGTTATATAACTGTTTGGCTTAAATCTGAGCTGGAGTTGGTGTTATTTAACTGTTTGGTTTGAAAGTAGCTCATCATCGGCAAATGTAAATTAACTAGATCTTAAGAAGTAATATTGTTAGTTTGTACTTGAGTTGGATGATTACATAATGGATGTAGCTAATCAAGTGATTCATAGATATTATTTGATCTTTTTACAATATAGTTTTGGCATCTGCATTATTGTTTTTTTGATAACTAATGATTGAAAAGGTATTTACATTTTGATAAAGATTGTAACCCAAAAGAGTTCGAGACATTACAATTTTTTTTTTTCTGTGTTATGAAACACTTTGGTGTTTTGTCAGTGGGAAAGAACTAGAAGACCATTCATATTTTCTGCAATTCTTATTTGCATCATTGAAGAAAATCCAGTTTATTGCTATCAGATTTTAGCATAAAGAAAATCCAATTTATTGCTGTCTGATTTTAGTATAACGAAAATCTAGTTTATCGCTGTCTGATTTTAGTATAAAGAAAATTCAGTTTATTGCTGTCTGATTTTAGTATAAAGAAAATCTAGTTTATTGCTGTTATATTTTAGTATAAAGAAAATCTAGTTTATTGCTGTTAGATTTTAGCATAAAGAAAAAATTAATCCAGTTTATTGCCAGCTGTCAGATTTTAGTATAAAGATAATCCAGTTTATTGCTGTCAGATTTTGGTAATTGACATCCAACCATTTTTACATTTGAAAGTTGCATATGACTGCAACACTTTACTTAGTAACATAAATATCCAGATTGGCAGATAAATGGACATAGCAAGATGGGATTGTTTATTTTACTGTCCTTTGTGCATGCTATTAATATTTAATTAGTGGGAATATTATTGTTGTAATAAAGGATGTTAATGATAACTTGTTCCTTTTTTAGTTTCTTCTTCACATATTTGCTTGATACACTTTTCGATCCCTGAACCCACAGTCTTGTATAGCAGTGAACAGATATCTCCACAGGCATGAAGTATATATCATTCATAAATTGTATGTGCATCAAATTACTATAAGTCTTGTGCACTCTAGGGCTGGTTGGAAAAAGATGCACTTTAATGTGAGGGAGATTACAAACGTTAAAGAATGAATGGTAACCACTACTTAAAACAGGGGTTGAACCCAGTGTTATGTATATCTATGTTTTTCTTGTAACTCCAGGTACATGATTTTGTCTAATTTTGTCTAATTTTTGTTCATGTCTGTAAACTTGACTAATTATCGTTAGTTAGTTTTGCCTAACTGACCTGAATATGTTAGGTGCATAAGACTGCATTGGCTTTATAGTTAGAAGCTTAATTGTTTGTAACAATTAAGCACTGTAATCTTAATAATAATTTTGGCTTAATTTGTCAGGGACTGATGTGGATTCAACATTTCTAGAATAATTATGTAACTTCCCATTAGCTAATCTAGGTCACATGAATAGGTCAAATTGAAACAAAATGAGTAGTGTTTTCTGTTCCACCGGGTCTGTTGTGAAATACAGTTGGAATGTATGTTGTATATAAGGACAGACTTAAGCAATCAGTTTCATTTCAGTTTTGGAGACATTCACTTATTTTCTTCCTGTTGTAAGTCTGCAGACATGTTTTATGCTCTACTCAGATATTATCTGAGAGTAAAAATATTAGGGGTGGGGTGACTTGGACTTTTAACATAGAAAAATTTCAGTCATATTGCCATGATGTTTGCAGTGTGGCAGTTTATGAGTGTCTAAATCTGGTGCATCATCCTGCAGACATGTAATATCATGTCCCACCCAGTCACATTATAAAGACACCAGGCCAGCCAGCCCTAACACTAACATCTTAATGCTGAGCACGTAGTGAGGCAGCTGTTAGTACCATTTGTTTAAGTCTTAGGTATAACTTGACCGGGATTCAAACCCATGACGTTCTGCATCCCTAGTGGACACTCTAACCACTAGGTTACCAGAGTGGTCCTATTTGTTTTGACTGTTCAGTCAAAATAGAAAGTGCTTATTATTTTGGACTATAATATTATTCTAAAACTGCTACAAACTATTCAAAGAAGTTCTTGACTGTGTCATGGTTCTTTTCAGGACCAGTACATTTTCGGTGTTTGAAATTTATAAGGAACTTTTCATTCATCTTAAATGAATTCTTGTTGTTCTTGGGTTTAATGCCATTTTCAGCACAAGATAGGCTATACATGGCAGCCAGTATAACTGGTGGAGGAAGAACCCTGGAAAACCCAGGGAAGAACCACCGACTCACAAGTAAGTGAATTCTTAAATTAAATTAAATTAAATTCTTTGTTGAGCTTTACAAAACTTGGGGGATTTTGCCTTTTTTCTGTGACCATATAGCTGAGCAGCAGAGAGGGTGAACAGACCATAGAATTCCGACAAAACAAATAAAACAAACAAATAAATCATCTCGTAGAAAGGTCAAGATTTTACAAATGAACTTTTCCTTGAGATGTTTATTTTTGCAATGACCGATTGTACTAATAAAACCTCAGTTCGAAATAGTATCTGAAAAAATAAAGTACTCTACGTGTTTATTTATTTCTTGTTTATTTTTTTGACGACCAACGTTGGTAGGTACCCTCTCTGCTGCTCCTCTTCTGCTGATATTAATTAAATTATTATGTTATAATAAAATGATACATCCAGAATCTCATACTGCAAGAACAGCACGAGAACGATTAGAAACAATTAAAAAATTTCTTCCTGTCAGAGACTCATTTAGAAAAAATCTGCAAGCGCAGCAAGAATCAAAAGTTGAGTACGAAGAAGACACTAAAAAACTATTTAAACCCGTCACTGCAGCTACTGAGAAAGCTGCGGCGGCTGCTGAAAAAACTATATGGGGAGATATTGCGGAGGAAGATGAGAAGAAGAAAAAGGGTATTTTTCCGGTATTAGAACAAACTGCGGTGCAGGCTGAAAAAATAGCAAGAAGAACTAAAAAAACAAAGAAGATTTTACGAGACCTTCCAACTGACATAGCTGCAGCTCAACCTCCACCTGTTGATGAGGAAATACTTGAAGGTATTGAAGAACTTCGTACTGAAGTCGCCGATGTGAGAAAAAAACTTGCATCTAAATCCAAACCAGCAAGAGAAAACGTAGAATTAATTGCAAAATTTAAAGAAGGAGTTGTTGAGGAAATTAGAAAAACTGAAAGAGAGAGATTACCTGAAGCAATATTAAATAGTATATCTAATAAATCTAGTATTTTAAAACCCCGTTATGAAAAAATAAATGATGATAATTTCATTAAATGGATATATCGCGTATATTACGACAAAAAACAAGCTAGAGGTTCAGAATTTGAAAGACTTAATGAAGAAGTAAAAAGACTTTATAGAGAGAGACGGGAACAACTAGAACAAGGAGAGTCCTCCCAGTATCAGCTTCCTCCACCTCTGCAACAAATAGAACAACAACAATCTTCTTCGCCACAGCAAAGGTTGATGTCGGAAATTAAAAAGGCTAAAGAGTCACTTAAATCACCCTCCTCGAGGAAAATTCCTGCGCCGAAAATGACATTTACACCGACAGGTTCACCACATGGATTTCGAGAAGGTGACTCACCCCCGGACACCACTGAAGTACCTACTCCGGTAATGCAACCACCACCCCAAGATGAACCTAAAACAGGATCTGGTTTATGTCCTGATAATATCATCAATGACGTATCACGGTTAGAAGTTCTCATAGGAGGAAAACGTGCTGGAAATAATTCACCAGAAATAACCAATGAAGCAGCTGATATTTGTCGGCGACTATTTCAAGGTGGTATCATGGATATCGGCGTTTACCGAGAACTTATTGATGAGCTCGTTGATGACTAGTTGTTAGATAAATGGTAAATAAAATAATATGATTGTGCATGATAATCATCGTAAACCCACACAGGTTAGAGCGGTAAACTCACGATTACCAATCTATAGTGTTATTTACGGAAATGGACTTGGTGATGTCATTCGAGGATTATTCACGAGGATAGCTCCAAAAGTAGCACCTGTTGCAAAACAATTATCGATGAAGGCTATTGATATTGTTCGTGATAAAGCTCCTGGTGCAATTGTCAATGTTGCTGGTAAGGCGTTCTCGGCGATCAAAGAAAGATTATCACGATTATTGCGACGAAAACAACAACCACCGGTGAAACTGGCAAGTACTGAGGTGATGCCCGCAGATGTCAGTAAAATAATAAATCAGGCTGCAAATCAAAAACTAGCGGCGATATCTGAAGAAGCAGAAAAAAATATAACGGCAAATTTAATAGCAGGAAGCGGTTTTCGTCGACGATGATCATCATTTGGAAAAATGATAATTATAATAAAAATGTTCAGGCGCGAATCAGACCCAGCATTTGATATGGAGGCACCTGTCCTTAAGTACGAGTCAGTACGTGATTATCAATTTTATTCTTATGACGCAAGACTACCAAATCAGCGGGGGAGAATCGAATTACAGGTTCATGATACAAGTAGATATTTCTTGCCCGCTGAGGCGTTTATTGAAGTAGAAGGTAGACTTGTAACGAATGTTGCAGCTGATACGGCATATGATGCCAATTTACGTGTTGGTTTTGTCAACAACGGAATTATGGCACTGTTTGATAGCGCCACATACATGATTGATGGAAAAAATATTGAATCAATTCAGAAGGATGTCGACGTTGCTACAACAATAATTGGTCTGGCGAGATATTCTGACGACTTTACAAGATCAGCTGGTCCAACAATGATGTTTGCTAAGGATATCACCGACAACGCTGATCATATCAGGTACGCTAAAATACGGACACCGCAAGATACTGCAGTTGATCCACAACCAGTTGACTTTGAACACGCAACCAGACCAGCTGCTGCTTTTGATATTGTAAAAGGTGATAGCGCGACTTTCAACTTAGGATTTGCAACACGCCAAACAGCGCTGTCAGGAGATAGTAGAAATTTTTCGTGTGCAATTCCATTATCTCACATCTTTGGATTTTGCAGAAATGTTAGAAAGGTCATCTTTGGAGCTAAACACACAATTGTGCTCGTAAGAAAAGGTGATGATAATGATGCAATCTGGCGAGGTGCTGGTATTGCCGATGGTAAAGTAAATATATCAAAACTTTCATTGTGGATGCCAGTAATGACACCATCTATTACTGAGGAACAAAAATTACTATCTTTTATGGATCAAGGCGGTAAATCATTGCTATCATGGTTAACAGTAACCACAGATGCTGCTCAAAGCAATATTAATGGTTTATTTACATGGCATATAGCATCACAACAGGGTGTTTCTGCACCACGACATATTTTTATTGCACTGCAAAATATTAACCGGATAAATAATCAACAACAATCACATATGGTATTTGATAACCTTGGAGTTAGTGAAGTATCCTTACGGATAAATGGACATCAAGAACCATCCGAGGATATATTGTTAAATTATGCACAAAATCATGTAGCGCGCGCATATCATCGTTTAATGTCATTCATGGGACGTGATCAAAATATAGATACTGGTTTGCAAATATCACAACTAGATTTTACAGGTCTATATCCGATTTATTATTTTTCATTAGAACATCTTGATTTATCCAAACAATCTGTTGTTGATATACACTTTCGAGCTCATGTTACTAACCCACCAGCTGGTGGTGCCTTTTACAGAGCGATCGCGGTCATACTTAGCGACAAGGCCATGTTACTTGAAGGTGGCAGTGGTCGAATGAGGGTCGTTGATGCACCGGTGGAAAATCTTTAATCGTGTTATTTAGAAAAATATATTTTATATAAAAATGTCGTATAGTCATGTTAATGTTACTCTGACTCCTGGTCAGGTAAAAAAGCTTCAATCAAAAACCGCCAACAAATGCGGAACTAAAATATCACTAAAACGAGATCATATTAGTGGTGGTCCAAACAAATTATCGTTGACAAATAATCAGATTAAACATTTCAATAAAGCCCTAGAATCAAAAACTGGAGTTCAATTCCATCTCTCCCCGAGCGCCATCAAAGACATGGTTAAAACGGGTGGTATATTTCCACTACTTGCGGCCATTCCGGCATTAATAGCTGCAGCTGCTCCAGCCGTAGCAAAAGCGGCCGCGTTAGGTGCTGTTGGAACAGCCGCTGGAATGGCACTAAAGAAAGCAACAGGGCAGGGATACAAAAAAAAGGGACGCGGTCTAAGATTACCGGGATCTCGTTGGGGGAGAGGCCTAAGGCTTCCAGGATCATTTCGTTAAACGTTCCATCATCAAATTTTGATTTACTTGATGCTGCTAAAAAATTAAAAATATCCGCCTTTAGAGGTGTTTTTATGCGAGATCAATTACCGAAACAACCAAACAAACTCGAAACAGGTATTATTAATCTAGACTCGACTTCAGGACCCGGTACTCATTGGGTATCATACGCGGTTGACCCGCGTGGAATTGTTTATTTTGATTCGTACGGGTTAGCTCCACCTGTTGAATTTATCAAGTATGTCGCACCACTCCATGCAACCAGAGGTTCCAACGTTTGGTATTCAACGCTACCCACACAAACAATGACAGATCCGCCAATATGCGGCCGTGAAGTAATTAATGTACTCGACGCTATATCAAAATCATCCAGGCCGCCACATAAAGTTGTGCATGATTATACAAGCAACCGATATGTTGCGCGTAAAGCATTTTAAACAACGGATCTTATTATAATGGTTGACATTTACGGAAGATCTTCTACTAGTAAGAAAATAAAATCCGACGTTGATCTGTCAAAGTATGCGACTAAAGATGACCTCGCTGATATTATGAACCTGGCTGGAGTTGACCCAGATGAAGTTGTTATTTTTCAAGATCGATATGGTAAACTAAAAACCAGCAATATCAAATGGAATGATATAGTCCGGCGAGTACTTGGTGCAGTTACGGATAATATTCCCGTGTTTACTGACGGTGGTAGAATCAGAGATTCAAGTATGTCACTTAAAACCATCAGAGATGAAATTGCAAAAAGTGTTGCTAATCGCGTGAGAAACACCGGTGACACGATGACAGGTGAACTTAACATGAACGGGAACAAAATAGTAGCTGTAACAGCTCCAAAAACTGACAACGATGTCGCAAACAAACTATACGTCGACGACGTGGGTGGAAAACTATCCACGCTACGGGCCGAGTATGATGTTCACGTAACCGGTTTTACAAGGCTTCGAAGAAATTTTCAGAAAACCGATGATGCCATAAATAAGTTCTTTGGAAATCCTTCCGTCATTGACATGAAACTCGTTGATATCAAAACTGACCTAGACACGATCAAACGAACACAGCTAGACATCATAGCGGGAATTCCTGAGATTATCAATAAAACCAATCTGATTAAAATTCCAGCTGAAATAACTCCCGGGCATATCACAAACATCGTATGCACGGTATCATCGGGATTTGCAACATGGTCAAAACAAAATAATACTATCAAATATACCGCAACAGTCACTGGCGTGTACAGGTTGTCCGTGTTCAGTGCTGCAAAATTTGAAATATTTACAACGTTTCCATGGCGTCATTCCACAGACAGATTTTCCGGGGTTGTATCTGTTGTATTAAATAGCGGAGCCGAAGAAATATTTATTCTGGAAGCAGCTGATAAGAAATTAACCGCAACATCCTTCTGGTGGTGTTTGGAATTTGTAGCTGAAACACCTCAATTGGTTACTGCATAAAAATATATGGACGGTGCACAATACAGGTACAATCAAGCGCGTGAATGGCAGGCGGCGCTAAAAGATCAAGTCGAACAATATACAGTAAAAGTAAAAAAATATCGACGACGATTAGTTATCGTTGATGTGATTGTTTATTCAGTATCCGCTGTTGTTGCTGGAACCGGTGTAATATTATCAGCGTTGACAACGATGGCACCAGTAGCTGTAACTATTTGTATTTCAGCAGCAACAACTATTGCAGGTGTGCTTAATATCATCACAAAAAAAATATGTACTTGTACGAACGAAAAATTATCCGATTACAAAATAAAATTACATACAGCGACGGTAGCATACTCGAAATTATCCTCGTTGTTATCAGCGAGTCTCAGTGATGGAATTATATCTGATTTCGAATTTTCAATGATGACCAAAATATACGATGAAGGTATTAAAGATACAAGTATCAATAATGACAGAATTACTCCAGCAGATCGTGACCAACACAACTCCGCCAAAGATAACGATGATCTCGGTAAGTTCAACTAATCCTGAATTTAGTGTTAATTTTCCAACTGCAATTCCAGTAAAAGAAATAGCACTAGCACAATTACGAGTATATTACAGCTGGCCAAATATCAGATCAAAATCATTTAATGGTACACCAGCAAATAATTCGCTTGTATTTACTAACAAGAACAAACCCGATGGAACACCTGACTGGGTTGTTGTTGGAATACCAACTGGCAGTTACCAGATTGAAGAGATCGGTGAGGAATTTGCGCGTAGAATAAAATCAATAACGGGAAAAGAATCAAAAATATCAATAAACGTTCATGAGCCGACGTTGTCCTCGACGGTTGAAATAAACTCGCCTGATTATGCCGTTGATATTTATCAATCTTCAATCAGATCAGTGCTAGGATGGCCTGAAATTCCCCCGGTGCATAAAGGACCACCAGAACCAACTCGGGATGATTTTACGTCAAAGACCAGTCTTCGTCATGATATTAAAATGAATTCAGAATGGCTAGATTACATAGAAGTAAAACCAGGATGGAGGGGGGGAACACCTGTATATGATCCTAGAGCTCTTTTGTATAATCTTAATGAACGTGTTATTGCTTTGAATATTGATTCTATATTTGCTTCAATAAACTTAGACCATGAAATACAAGTAAATAATTTACGTGATAGTTTTCAAGAGTATTTATTTGATTCAACATCTGCGCGCGATAATATTATTAGGTACATAGAAGTTTTAAATTATATAGTTAATTCTTCTGAAGTTATCTATAACAGAATTAGAGATATGGTTCTTAAGTCATCAAGCGATTATAAAAAATCCTTCGCAGCCAAGTACAAAATACCCGAAGCTGACATTGTAACGTTTAAGTTTCCTGATTATAATCCGGATAAATTAAGAAAATCTGTCAATGATATCATTGATGAGTTTTTTTCTAAACTACTCGATGCATGGAAAAAACTAGCACCACCTCCAGCTGTTCTTAGACATGATAATGATCCACATGGCGGCGGAAGACACGTATCCCCGCGGATCGTTAATATAACACCGACGGTCGCGGTCAATCTGGTTTGTGACGTAATCGATGGCAGCTATCAAATAGATCTCGGAAGATCAAATCAAGCTCAACAAGGATACATCCTATACACGTTCACACCACAAGTTCCCCCTGGAAATTTAATCGTGCAAGAACCAACTAATCCCGTGTATTTGCGGTGTCACAATAATATGTTAACACGAATCAATTTTAAACTCACAGACCACCTTAATCGCTTGATTGACATACGTGAAGAAGAGCTTGTAATAAATCTGTATGTAAAGTCGTAAGACTTTTGTCGTAAAGACTTCCGTCGTAGATCTTCATGTGGAGGGTTTTTACACACGAGGATTTCTTAACAGTTAGAAGAACATTTGTAACAGAGATCAGACTCAAATTCGATCAACTTAAAAAAATATTTTATTATTACTGGCACAAATTTGTGTTTGGTACAAATTAATCGGCCCAGGCAACTAAAAAAGCTAGTCGATGAAAGTAAAATTAAAATTTCTATCACAAAAAAAAATAATATTTATTAATTTTCCTGATTTTTACTGAAATTGTACAAATTACTTGATTTTGACTACCAACTACCCCCTCAGAAACATAAAAATGCACGAACTACTTGATTTTGACTACCAACTACCCCCTCAGAAACATAAAAATGCACGAACTACTTGATTTTGACTACCAACTACCCCGTCAAAATCAAGAAAGTTCTAACCTTGTCAAATTGTTCCTAACAAATTTTATTTATTATAAATTAATTTTATTTATTAATAATATTATTTTTACTGAGATTTTTATTTTTTTTTTACTAAAATATAACGAAATTGCTCAATTTTCCTGATTTTGACTACCAACTACCCCGTCAGAAATCAAGTAGTTCGTGCATTTTTCTTTGATTTTGACTACCAACTACCCCGTCAGAATCAAGTAATTTGTGCATTTTTCTTGATTTTAGTAAAAAAAAAAAAATAAATTAATTCAGTAAATAAATAAATTAATTCAGAAATTAAGAAATTTGTACAAATTTGTTAAATTTCAGTAAAAAAAAACAAATTACTAACCCATCAAATTCAGAAATATTATTTCTGATCAAAGATCTCAGTCATCTTCGGAATTACTACTTTGGATCGTTTCACGATCTGACATAATTTTTCTTAATAGTCTTATGCGAGTACTAATCGTTTTCTTTGCCTCATACTCGTGGGATAATAACGACTTAATTCTTTCTACGGCGGTAGAAAGAGGAACGAACTCCTTCACATGATCATCTTCTACGGTAGCTAGCGACTGAAACATTGCCGATTGAATCCGTTTCATGAGCCTGTATTCAGATGATAGTGTGTGTGTGTCCCCATGGTTTTACGTTCTTGTAAAATCTCAAAGTCAGAAACTATTTTTTCAGGATTAAGTTCATCAGATATATTAATTCCATCTTTTTTTAATTTTTTAATGGCGACAATTACATCATTGATATTTTCATGGTTCATTATATAATATATAAATCTTTAAAATAAAAAAAATATCCCTAGAACACCTATCGAGTGTATTAGCGAGTTCGTCGGGATGTTTCAGGGACAGCACAGCCAAGAACTCGTAGCTTGCCACCGCAATCTACCAAGTTCATTAGGCAAATATTCCCTCTACGAGAGCCCCTAACCCGCCAAACAACGGTCTAGAGGCCCAAGAGGGAGGACAGCACAACCCTCATTAAACTCGTAGCTTGCCACCGCAATCTACCAAGTTTAGAGGATATACACATAAAATATAACTAACTAAGGACGGCACAAGGACAGCACAGTCCTCATTAAACTCGTAGCTTGCCACCGCAATCTACAAAGTTTATCGGACATACATATAACATATATACAATGAATGGTTATATACAATGAATGAAGAGCCCCTATCGAGTGTATTAGCGAGCTCAGATTATGCTTGGACGGCACAAACATATAACTTAACTAAGGAAATGTTTATATACAATGAAATGGATATATACAATGAAATGGTTATATACAATGAATGAAGAGCCCCTATCGAGTGTATTAGCGAGCTCAGATTATGAATGAAACGGTACTAACTAAGGACAGTACAAACATGTACGCTCAGCAAAATCACACCCACAATAATTAATCCAGTGGGTGATACGAAAATATGTATCAACAACCAGTCAATATTGTGGTTGTGAATTTGCTGAGCGGAGGGGTTCTTGCGGTTCCCCCCACTATTATAAAAATCGCAATTATGCGCACCACCGACAAATTGTCAGCCATGGGGATTCGATCCTGGACCGCGAGCGCCACAGTCCAATACCATACTGATCGAGCTATCAAACATTGTTACGAACATATGTTTCGGAAGTTAATATATAGCTAAGGAACCAATATTTACACTAAACAGCGGTTTCTGAATAATAACAGTTTCTGTATTTAACAGTTTCTGTATTTGTAGCGGTTTCTGTATTTATAACAGTTTCTGAATAATAACAGTTTCTGTATTTATAACAGTTTCTGAATAATAGTTTCTGTATTTATAACAGTTTCTGAATAATAGTTTCTGTATTTGTAGCTGGTTTCCTAAGCAGACTGAAAATCAATAATAACAGTGGCATTAATGCACCAGTCAAAGAACTTTCCAGAGTGTAAGTTCAGTGAACACACAACTGCAGGTCAATTACAATGAGTAACGGTTTCTGTTTACACACAGCTTCCTACGGATCAATAATATTATCATGTGTTGTATGATGGGGAAATATTTAAAAACCATAAATAATACTTATGAGTCTAATGAGTTAGGTTCGTCGGCACAATACGATGTAATTAGTTAAACTGACTAATTACGATCATAAAAAACCAACCATCTACGAAGAAAACTATATATTACAAAGTAATCTCCCTTATGTAATCAAAAATTCAGTAGTGTATGGAGGACCTACTGTGACATAAATTAAAAAAATTAATTCAATGTGGTGATGATAGTTAATAATGTGGTGATGATAGTTAATAATGTGGTGATGATAGTTATTGATACTTAAAGATAATTTTCTGTTTATATTTTTTCGAGAAAGCTGTTTTATATATATTTTCTGCCACTCTTTGTACTGATTGCGGGTGAATATCAAAATATTTAGCAGCTGAATACATTGAACGCAATTTTATTTCTTCACCAGTTTCTACGTTTGTAGAAATTACCGCCCTCTTTCCGATTGTCTTACATCTTCCTGTATTACCGCGTGTATTATTCTCGCTGTGAGAGATAGCTTGTAAATTGGATAAATTATTGTTTTGAGGATTTCCATCAATATGATCAATAACAAGACCATCATTGATCACTCCGAAGAAACATTCATACGTAAATCTATGACAGAAATAATGTTTTTTCCCAACTGTAAATCTAAGATAACCAACATTATTAATACAACCAACTTGTCTCTTCAACTTGCAGTGTCTGATGACACCATTAATATTTGATTCATAGTTTGTTATGACAGGATGTGGGACAAATATATTTTGCTCCATTATAATAATATTATATGTTTAAATCATTGTTTGTCTGAAATCTTGATATATAATCCTTCACGGATTTTATAGCGTTTTCACCGCTATTATTTTTTTTGTCATAATATCTTTTAAGCTCTCTGAACCGTTTCCCGCCACACTTCCCACATAATTCTGTCTTTCCTCGCACTCCAATACCACACCGTAGACATGGTATTGGTCCTAGACTTCCTCGTCGTATGTTTTGTGAGTGCATCCAACAAAATTCCTTTCTACAGGATTTGTTGCATCGATTTACTGAGCCGATCATCAACCATCTGCATTGGGACATTGTATATATATATATAATTTTCTTTATTTAAATATTTGTTTTAGTTATATGAACGAGTTTGAGAGATTATCCCAAACTAGGCCTGTTAAGTATAAATTCAACCTTGACAGATTATCTCAATTGCCAGTACGAGATCTGGTTGATCCGAAAAATAAAAGTTTGATCTCGAAAATTCATGACGCTAAGAAAGAATTTTACACGGATGGTGCATCTCATACATGGTCAACGTTCAAGATTATACGAAACACTGACTTTGTCACGGACGCTACAATGAATGACAAGCGAGCGGCAACTATCATTAACTACATCGCTGAATACGAGGGCAATCAAAAATATTTATTCAGAGTAAAATTTATTGCATTAACAGAAACAGATAGTTGGATTATCCGTGACAAATATGATCCTGTCCTTGGCAATAATAAAACTATCATATTAAGTAAAAATTCCAGACCGGGTCTATTGACTGGTATTGATAAACCGTATTATGAACGAGCATATCCTGTAACAGCGGTTATTTATGGAATTTATGAGATAAATAAAAAACCTAACGTTGATAAACTAGCGCCGATGAAATTTTCAAGGTTAAATTGTGTAGCCGAACGAGTAATAGAACACTTTACAAACGTGATGCGTGGAAATGGATTAACCGATTTAAGGCGTGAAAAAATAAACTCGTGGGCTGATTCAGTTAGGGATACCGGTGCTACAATAAAAGATGTTGCTGAGTTAGGAAAAATATTAAAATTTCCAATAACTGTGGCGACAATAACGGGAGAAGTACTGTACCAGTCGAAATATAAATCGAAGGGAGCTCCAATAAATATTATCGATCATAACGCGCACGCATGGACTAACGCAGTAACAATATTTCCACGTGATCGAACTGTTAGATTTTATCCCACAGAATTATCTGTGGCAGATATGAGTATGTTTGATTTTATTAACGAAATAAGTAAAACCGATCCTGTATCGGTATGGTTATTTAAAAGTAATGAGGAGGGTGAATTTGATCAGTTTGTCAAACCGAACGGTGAAATATATCGCACAGAATCCCTCCATGACGAGATGAAAAATCTTGAGACGTTTTTACAGTGCAAGCACGCGGAAAATACTGACAAATTACTAACTAATTGTTTTACCGTTCCATCTGTTGCGGCTCATTTCGCCAGAGAACGAAATTCATGGAAACCAACACGATTTGATTTACTCGAGGACGTACGCGCAAGTTGCGTCGAATATGGACATGGCGGATTATGGAATACCAAATACAATTACAATGATGTTATTTCGGTTGATATGGTTGCATGTTATCCAGGAAGTTTTCTGGGATACGGAGATTGTTCTGTGTACTTTGAAAGATTTGGTCATCCTACAAACGAGATGACGCGAGTGGCAATTAATGGACCATTACCTGATTTTGATCTGACTGGATTCGCCTGTGTTGAATCATTCGAGCTTAACGAAAATCTTCACAAGATTTGTTATGTTTGGTTTGGTAGACATTTTTGTGAAAAACGTTGGGCACCTATAGTTTTGTTGCGATATATGCTAGATTGTATGATACTGACATCGTTGGTGGTCAGTGAGGCAATTATATCATATCATGCACAGACCAAAGTTTGGTTGCCCATGTCAGATTCTGAAGTTATTAGCGAGTTTAAGGATGTTTCCGAAGATGATATTCCTAATAAACTCAAAACCGCAAAAGATCTCGGTAGAAAAATTATAGGTAAATTTACTCAAGGTGGTGCATATGATTATAAAAGACATCACGCACGATTAATTTTAGATGATGCCGAGTACGATTTTATAATCGCTGACACAACGGCGAAAAATATATTTGTAAATCGAGAAAGTGTTTATTTATCCGACGGAACAAAATTAGGTACGATCGTTAGTTACATAAATGACGTCTCCCCACAATATACTCATCTAAGATCTTCCATGTTGGCTTATGTTTCTATAAATTTATTATCGATGATTAATAGATTTCCTGAGACCGCAGTCAGAGTCGCAACAGATTCGTTTTATATTTCAAGTAAATATTTAGAATCTGTTATGAAATTTACAAGTAATGATGAACGATGGGGTTCGTGGAGAATAAAAAAGGAACTATTACACAATTACACAGAATCAGCAGATGTTCCAATGAGAGATGTTTATCGTGAGGGTAATAAAATATCAGAAATGTCAAAGGCACCATCGTTGAGTGATCCAATAACCAGATATAAGACAGTATATCTCAATGGACCTGGTGGATGCGGCAAAACGACTCGAACGATTAATATTTTTAGAAATTCAGATATAATCGTGCTGACACCCACACATAGACTTGCACGTGAGATGAAACAGCGGCAAGTACAATCGTGTACGTATCATAGTTTCTTTCGATGGCGCGGGGATACATGGACTCCTGAACGGATGGGAGAAAAATATATACCTAAAATAATTATTTGGGATGAGATATCCACGGTCTCATTAGATACATTAAAAACGTTTCTTGATTGGTTGTTGACGAAAAATACCGCTATAATAATGTGTGGCGATCATGGTCAACCGCCGCCTTTTGTTGGACCATCTCCACATGATTGGTTAAAAAATTTCGTTGATTATTACGAAGAAATAGATGATGATCATAGAGCTCTTGATGCAAATTTGAGGGAGTTTAAAAAATTAATCAGATTACAATCAAACAAAATTCAGTGTGAAATAATACGTGGAGTGATCTCAGAGACATCAATGAGTGATTTTTTAAATTTATGGAAACCCACCGATTTGATCGTAGCAAGTAGAAAAATAATCAGAGACGCTTTACAACAACAGTTATTTCAACTACATAAAGAACAATATTCAGAACTACCCGTTCCGTTATGTTATAGACCATCAGATACACGAAAACAGAATATTAATGTTGATATTCCAGGACAGACTGAGAAGCAAAATCTCGTATTAAATGATATTGTCGCCGTTGATATCAGTGTGGTCGAAGATGCATTACGCGCTGACAAATCTCCATGGGTGTTGGGATACGCCATGACAATCCACTCGTCACAGGGATTAACTATTTCTGATACACGAGTCTGGATTGTAGACGATCGCATCGAGTGGTCAAATTTAGTTTATTTGGCGGTATCGAGGGTCAGAAATATATCTCAATTACGTAGAATCATAATTCCTGAAATCGTTGATAAATTTAACATCATCGATGATGATATAATAAGAAAAAAATTAATCGGATACAAACAATCTGACAAAAAAAATAAACGTGACTTTGATCTTGATGTTGAATTTATTATTGAGTTAAAACAGCAGCAGAACAATCATTGCACCAGTTGTAATTGTATAATGTTATGGCGATATTCGAATAATGATTCAAGACAATTTACCGTAGATAGAAAAGATAATAGTCGCGGTCATACACGAGAAAATACCATGTTAACCTGTCTTGAGTGTAATCGACGTCGGGGTGCTGGCACCCTTGGCGCTAGTTAAGTGATCGAAATCACCGGAGTGATCGCGGCGGTAGTTGTGTATCCGCGGGAATTATTTGTAGTTGTTCACGTGTAAATCCACGTTGAGGAGCAGCAGAATCTAATCTGTAGATTGCAGGTCTGGAAACGCCTACATTTCTTCCAGTGGATCTTGTCACGGTAGATATTTTGTGTGTGGTAACACTCCAAATAGGATCAGTCGCTCTCGCTTTACCACCTTCAAGTTCACCAGGCTCATATAAATATCTGACTGTAACATCACCTAATATTTTTTGTTTTCCAGCATCTTTCCGTTGTGTTGGTATATTTATTTTTGTGACCGCGCTAATGGGTTTCATGTTGGTTGTTCGTGTGATCTCATTATTTAATGCAGCTATCACGTTTGGTAATCTTGCAACCCATTCACGAGATCTTTTATCCTGAATAAATTCCCTCGCGTATTGATATCCAAATAACCGTTCAGCAAGTGTTCGATTAAATCGCTCAACAATTGCTTGATCACGGTGAATTGCAGTATGACCTCGTCGTATTTTGGTATTATGTTGTTTCATCAACGATGATACTGGACCAAGAAATTCCCTACCAGGATCAACCTGTAGTAGCTGTGGCCATCGCAGACCACCTTGTGGTCCGAGTCCTCGTTGATAAATTCGTTCAAACGCATCGGCTATTTCAGATGATGTTTTCGCCGATAGCGGCTCTGCTTCTTTATATCTACTTGCAACATCAACTACGGTTAGCGCGTACTTGTACGTTTTTCCACGCACAGTATCATGCGGTAAAAACAGAATATCAGCTTGATGAACTTCATTAGGAACACTGACATCGAAATACGCGTACTGAATTTGTTTAGGACGTGGTAGATAAATTTGCCATATTGCCTGTTTGGATAACCACGCGCTAGCAGTAGAATGTTTAACCGATGCTGCATCAGCGAGTTTACCAATTGCTGCTTTGCCTCTCCAGTATCCTCTCGGTGAATAATAAATTGATTCCATTATTAATTACCAGCCCCAATCGCTAATTTACCTTTCATCGAGGATCTTACTAACCAATTAGCTAATGATTCTCTAATATTTTTATTTTTTATAGAATTTAATGAATGAATTAATTTTACATCTGCAATATGCCTATCTTGTAGATTTTGACTTTTATAAGCTACATCATGAGCATGACAAGCTCGATCAATAGCGTTTATTGGTTCCTCGCCTGGTTTTGGTTGATCTTGATCATCGAGCCTGATATCAAGTCTGGTACCAGGACCGCAATAATTATATCCTGGTAGATGTTTTTCTCCGCTGTATTTAGCCCATGGAGCACCTGGAAACTTTGACATCAAATTAGCAATATCACCACCGCGCTTATTAGGTAAAAACGAAAATTTCTTTCTACCGCATATAGAACATTTTCCACCGTATGCTATTTTTTTGTTTTTTGTTATAACCGTGGCTAAATCAGTAGTTGGAGTTTTAACTCTACAACGTAAACAATATAAATTCATGTTATAACATGTATGGATATAATTGATTTCTCAGCAACTCGGCAACGAGAGCCAGTTAAGCATCATCCTGCGCTACCGAACTCCATCAGAATGATTATCATAGGACCATCTGGATCGGGTAAGACGCAATTATTACTTAATCTGATAATGAGATGGTTGAAATGGGATAAATTATATTTAGTAGCACCATCCGTTGATGATCAACGATGTTATGATGTACTTAAAGATTTCAATGAAAACGCGCGATTACTGGATGAAGATAATGATGTTATAGAGTTTATAACCGATATTGATGAAGCACCATCCGTAGATTCCATAGACGGATTTATTAATAATTTAGTTGTATACGACGATGTGATGCTAGATAAACAATCAAATCCAGCCAGAATATTTTCCCGAGGTAGACACAAAAATACAGACGTGATCTATGTTACTCAACGATATACACAAATTCCGAAGGTGATCAGAGACAACTGCAACATTTTAGTTGTGTTTAATGGCGTAGACACACACACACTTAGAAATATTCATCAAACTTGGTGTGGTGGTGACATGGATATAATTAAATTCAAAAATTTCTTCTCACGAGCGCAAGCTACCCCGCATGGATTTATAACAATAAATTTACATGATCCAAGAACAAGATATCGTGTGGGTATTGATAAAGTATTTGGGTAACAGGGGTGATGATAAAATTAAATTTAATTAAACAGATATCATTAATATAATGAACAACTGTGCGTGGCTGCGTCAAGGAACAACAGATAAATGCAACAAAAGGTGCCGTGGAGAATATTGCAAGAAACATAATTATCTTATAAAGAAAAATCCTTATGCTGGTCCACGAAGATGTGTTGGATGTAACAACGGCGTTAGAGGATTATATCAGATTTGCAAAAATTGCGGTGGAGATCGATATCGAAGTTTGATGATATATTATAAACACAGAAAGAACATAAATCCCAAAATAGAAAAACCACCATCAGAACTTGAATATTACTTGAAACATAGAACAAATTCCGAAGATTCAGATGAAGATGAAACAGATGAGGAGAAAGGACAGCGAGAACGCGTTGAAAAATATTCATCAAACTTGGTATGGTGGTAAATTAATAGCAGCAGAGAGGGTACCTACCAACGTTGGTCGTCAAAAAAATAAACAAGAAATAAATAAACACGTAGAGTACTTTATTTTTTCAGATACTATTTCGAACTGAGGTTTTATTAGTACAATCGGTCATTGCAAAAATAAACATCTCAAGGAAAAGTTCATTTGTAAAATCTTGACCTTTCTACGAGATGATTTATTTGTTTGTTTTATTTGTTTTGTCGGAATTCTATGGTCTGTTCACCCTCTCTGCTGCTAGCTGTAACAACCAAGCCTTTTATTTGTCACTTAGTTTGTGACCGTATAGTTGTAACACCCATGCTCACATAGGTGACAATGATTGAGTGTAATGTGAAGCATTATTGCAGGATATTACACACAAGATATACACTGATGCATGGAAATCAGATTTGCTTGTTATCAAGTTTACAGTGGAAAATACTAATTTTTTGGCCAGTAAAGACCAATAAGAGATAATACTTCATGCAAATTTCATTGATGTAAAGGTAACTATTGACTACTTTAAAGGTAACTATTGACTACTTTAAAGGTAACTATTGACTCCTTTAAAGGTAACTACTGACTACATTAATGGTAAAGATCAGCATTATGAAGTTAATATAAACACATGTAATGTAAAATTTAAATCAGATTTTATGGCTTAAATACAGCCGTTTTCTACCTTTTAAAAAATGTAAATGGTTCCCTTTAATTACTTAAAGGAAGAATGTACTGCATCTTTACAAACTTAAAAATCTAATTTTATTCACCATTTGTTCATCAGTAAAGTAGGCCATTTGTTTTATTTTCCCTAAAATCATTTGTAAATATCATCTTTAAGACCTTTAATTTTCTATAAAAATTTGTGTTAAAATCAAGTAAAGGTCTGTGTGTGTGATTTAGATTTTTAACATAGCTTTAACAATTTTTCAGTCATATCGCTACGTGTCTGTAGTGAGGCAGCTTTTAGCGATATCTATCACTGAGGCATTATGCCACAGACATGTAGCATGATGTCCCAATCAGTCACATTATCCTGACAGTCCCAACACTAACGTCTTAAAGCTGAGCACCTGGTGAGGCAGCTGTTAGTACCATTTTTTATAAATCTTTGGTATGACACTGTCGGGGGTTTAAATCCATGACCTCCTGCATCTGAGGTGGATGCTCTAGCCAGTAAGCCACCAGACTGGTTCAAGTAAAGGTCAAGCAAAGTCGGTCTTTTTCAGCTTTTAAGTGCTTGTAAAGATATTTGTTTCAAGAAGTGGTTTTTAGTTAAAAAGTTAGGAAAATATTTGGCTTTGATTTGATGTATATTTAGCATTGGTTTTTTAAATAGATTGGGTGAGAGAACCAGCATTAAATCAATGGCCACTTTAACAAGGTATGCCAGTTGAATCATACTATGTCTGTCTCGGAGTGTTGGTAGACCTAGGTCATCTAACATTTCGGTGGTGCATCCTGCTTCAATGGTTTTATTGTTGTTTGTTGTTGGGTTTAACGCCATTTTTCAGCACATGATAGGCTATACATGGTGGCCAGCATTAGTGCTGGAGACAGAATCCGGGAAAACCCCCGACAGAACCACCGAACCATGAGAAGCTACTGGTAAGCTTTTTCATATATCCACATTGGCCGAATCCAAGACTCGAACCGATGCAGACAGAGGTGAGATGGCAATGATCCATAATGGAGAGCACTTTAGACCACTCGGCCACTCGGGGCCCCTCAATGGTTTTGTATTTACCAGATACAAATCTTGCTGCCTGGCATTGAACATTTCAACTCCTTTAATACACTTGGTGTAATAGGGATCCCTGATGACACAACCATACTCCAATACATTGCTGGATACATGATTGTTATGAATGTCTATCGACAGTGTCTGATGACGTTTATTTTGAAAAATGACACTGAAGAGTTTGGTTTACTGGTCGCTTTGATGTTAAGAGATTCTTACTTGAAGTCTTCAGATAATATTAATCCAATATATGTGTTTTCACTTATTGTAGTATATGATTGTATAAGGTGTAGAGATGACTTGATTTTGTTGTTTTACTGGTCATACTCGTGAAATAGCATTTAGTGGCATTAAAGGTCAACCCAATCTGCCACCCATTTTTTTGAGGGATGTAAGACCATTCTGTAGCATATGGTGGTCAATTTTGTTTTGGGTTGTCCTGTAAAGGAGACAGTCAACTGCAAGCAACCTAATCTGAGATTTCACACAGTCTGGAAGATCATCTAAGTGGCATAGGAAGAGGAGTGGTCCTAGCACAGTTCCCTGAGGGACACCAGAGTAAACAGTAACTGCTTCAGATGGTTCAGCATCTAACACCACTTGGATGTGCCGCTTTGTCAAAACCTCTCTAGCCAGCATTACAGTGGCCCAGTGATTCCATAGTCTTCAAATTTGAACAGTAATTTATGATGAAACACAGTATCTAAAGATTTGAAAAGTCTAGTATAACCATGTCGGTTTGTATTTGTTTGTTATTCTTTTGAAGATGGTCATGCGTTATTGTTGCATTTCAAAGGAGTATCCCAATCTTATGCCATGGTTTAATTTAGCTAGTTTTTTTTTTCTCAAGGTGGTTAAGAAGATGCTTATAAATATATGCTCGAGAAGTTTGCATGTGGCTGATAAGAGTGAAATTGGTCTCCATTTTTCAACACTGGAGCTACATTTGCATTTAATTTTAAGTTTAAAATGTCAGCCAACAATTGGTAAATAGCTCACAGCCAAGAGGTGAGTTGGTGGGCACAACTTTTTTAGGATTAAGCTGGCAATGTTGCGTGGTCCAACTATTTTAGAAGTCTTTATATTTGACAACAATTTTCAAACACATTTATTGTTGTCTTAAGGTATGGTACCAGTAGGTTGTATCTGTAAAAAAATAAAAGAGTCTTAGTGTTTTAAATATCTTTGGTGAAAACTGATTTAATTTTACCAATAAGTATTTGAACTTGAACTTCGCTATCACTTACTAAGGTTCCTTCTTTCTTTAGTGGTGGAATGCAGAATTTGTATTTTATTTAATATATCTCCAGATCGGGTATACATTTTTATTGTCAAGTCATTTTTGAATGAATGGTGTTGTTTATATAGTTGATCTCTGCTAGTTTGGATTGTTGCTGAAATGATCTGTATTCAGTCCATTGGATTGTTGTTTTAGCTTGGTTGTAAAGTCTTGATTTATGTTTTGTCATTCTCTTTATTTTGTGACTAAGCCATGTCACAAATTTGTGTCTATTACAGTTTTGATGACATTTTTTTGTCCATCAGATCACAGATGATATTCTTAAAAAAGACTAGATTTTCAACATTTATTCCAACAATTAGTTAAGAGTCCCTTACTCTTCATGTACAAACTAACTTTATAAACATTTACCTATTCTAACGCTTTACAACATTGTAAAGTAAGACAAGATGTCCTATCATTTAGTTCAGTATTGTAACATGGTAATGTTTTGGCACATGCCTGATGGAAGCGAATATTATGAACAATGGATGTTGATTGAATTTTAGCAGTGTATGTAGATATGCCAAATGAAAATGTGTTTGTTCAATAATGTTTTAAAAAATAATGCTTGATTTTATTAACTTATCATTGAAGAACTATATCCTTATGCTATAAAAATATAACTGGCTGCCTGTGAAAATTGAAAAATTTAGCTAAAATTTCTGAAACTCGCCTTTCAAAATTAATTTTGATAGTACTTTCTTGAACATCTTAATAGAATTTACAAAAGATTAAAATCGATGAACAATGTTAACATTGCATCCAGCATTGTTTTGAGAATCTCATACAAATCATGATATGTTGATGATTTCCTCTTGCCCTGTTATGCTCCAAAATAAATAAATACAGCGTGACCCCGCTATAGCGCGCTCCGTTATAACACGAATTCGGATATAATGCGGTCGTGGTGTTGCGCTCGAAATTTCATATACATGTATATTTCTTGTACAAAAGAAATTAAAATTCTTAAAATTACGAAAAAACGTAAAAACTATTATCATTTTGGGGAAGAGATCTCGTATGAATGATACAAAACGATCGGGGCGTGGCTCCTGAAATTTTGTATGTTTCTCGTACACGAAAAGGTAGTTTTTTTCTTCTTAAAAGTACGAAAAATAACGCATATAAAGTGCATTCTGGGATCGCGTAGGTCTTTGCCAATGTCGCAAATTTTAGATTGTTTTTCCTTATTGGCGGCAAAACATACCATGTGACGATTTTTTATATTGGCGACGTTGTTGGCTGTTTAAACTTTTATATACAACCATTCGTTTGGAGTGCAGAAATTTAGAGGCCACATGAAAGTAAGCCGCAAACTGGATATAAAATGCACTGAAATGTATATATTGTTACATAAACAAATTCTTTGTCCATATTGACAAACCATTTAAACAGTGCATTGTTGTATTATAATCCGCTTATCATGACATCTAGCACCTGTAATATGTTGTGAAATATCCGCTTTTTGTTGTTGACATTTCTGGTAACGGAGATCAACGGGACGAGACATTATCTCGTAATCTATCGTTCATCGGATTTTCGGCCGCTCGCTATTAATTAATATATTTATAAACACTGACATTTGTATGTGGATGGTAAGTAAAATTCATCTTCTTTTCTCTCATAATTAAATCATTCAGAACACTCACATTTTCTGTAATAATCCCTCTCATCAAACCTGAACACCTGCGTCTCTATCGTCCGTTGACCCTTTGTCAATTTTCAGACGCATACGTGGAAGGCAGCATCACGCTGCTACCACAACTGTATAAAATAAAAATAATAAAAATAATAAAAACTACATTTTACGTATTGATTTATTCAAAAGGCATGGAGGGACATTAACTAGAATAGTCCAAACGACGATCATACTCTTAGGGATCATTTCTATAGTATGATGCGCCAGGTCGTCGGGTAAAACTGACGAGAACAAAAACCATGAACCTAAGCAAGCATGTGGGAGCAAAGTGATTAACACTCAAGACAGGTCAGATGTTTTTGTATAACCTTTGTATTATATTGAATTGTACTGTGTTTTATTTCCCCCTTGTGGAGAAACAAATACTTAATTTTTTCTTGCTATATCTTTTTTTGCATTCATTTTGGACTAAATTCTATGTTTGTGAACTCGGGACCCTAAGCGACACAAACATCTGAATTGACAATCTAGTGATAAAAATATTGTGCACAAAATTAGTTCACATTGACCGCCTTGTTTCTTTCGAACCAATGAAAAAGTATACTAACTTCTAATAATAGTGGTGTGAGACCTCATTGTGCAACCACAATCAAAATCTGAGTAATATTCAAAAGATAAAATGGATCAGGAAAACATGGAAATACGCATAATAGGCGCCTCAAGCAAACCCAGTGGGTCACAACTGAGCGACTACTTTCCAACAAAAGTGGAAAACAGGGTTTTATTGGCTTACCACCACCACCACTCCCACCAACCCGGCTGCCAACTTTGGAAATATAATCAATGCTCCCAAGCAAGGGGAAATTTTAACTGCCCTCAACACAATGGGAGTAGATATCGGAAAGATTGACGGTTTGCAGAACGGAGGATACAATAAATATGTATTGTATCCTAAGGAATACAAAGTACAATAGCTCACATGGAAAACTATTGAGGTGACAGGACTGACAGCACAGGTAGAGACAACTCCGCCATTTAGCAGACAAATTGAAGAGAAGATGATGGCAATCTTTGTATCAGGATTACCGCTGGAAATCGGTACAGAAGAAATAAAAAAAAAAAAAAAAAAGATAGAGAGGAAATAGGGAACTAAGGTCAAAACACACAAATTTGCAACCATATGGGGCTTCGGACCCATACAGTCCGGGTTGAGAATACTCATAATGCCAAAAGAGGAAGCACGGAAAATACCTACCTACTTCTATGTTATGGGGTTTAGATTGAAATCTTGGTATAGAGGGTGCGAAATGGATAGACCATGCCCCAAATGTAAATCAGTCGGACATAATCCAAACCAATGCAACGCCCAACCTAGAGTACCAAAAGAACCCACATACGCGAGTAAAGCAGCAACACCAACACCAATAGTTCAACAACAACAAGAGAGTGAAGCACAAATAATATAACTAATAGCACAGACCAGAAAAGATAATGAAATAACAAGCCAATGTAGAGAAATTAAACAAAGGGAAATGACCAGTCCAACAGAACAAGTACAAGAAAACACAGAATGAGCAAACACAGTGAGCCCAAATAAGACTGGCACCCAAGCCATCCCCAATAAGGGGCAAATTGCTCTAAAAAAAAAGGTTTGCACTCCTGTAGGTGGAAGGAAACTCACTACAGGAAGAGAAAGAAACGGAAGACAAATTAGAGATCTCTGTCATGACCCTGATAACGTCAACACCAATCCACCAAACGATGGAGAGAAAAGGAAAGTACTCTCATAATCAAGTTCATCACAGGATGGAGTGTTAGAGGAAATAAGAACTGACACTCCAGAAACAGCGCATAACAAAAGTGAGGAGAAACTCTTACGAAATACAACACGAAAGAAAAAGAAAGCAGAATGGAGAAATGACACAGATTAACAAACAGATACAGATAACAGAAGTGACAGCGATAGCGAAAATGATAGTGAAATAGAAGATGAAGACAGCGACGAGAACAACGGAACTGGGACAGAGATTGAAAGTGACATGGACGGAACGCAACAAACGGAAAACACAAGGGAAACGATAACAGACATAGAGACAGTATGCATTATAGACAACACAAATGAGACAGACGAAAACCTGACAGATACTCCACAAAACAGCACAATGGGGGGGGGGGGAGGGCAAGCGCCCCCCAAAATAAAATAAACTAAATTGAAATAAATCATTAAACATAACCATAATCTTAGGAATAAAAAAAAATTAAAAGAACATAAGTCAGTTCTTCATGCAACCATACAAGCTGTTACCTGGGATGAACAAAAATGGAGGGAACAAACTTCCGTGTTTTGTCAATTAATGTAAATGGGATTAATACAGAAAAAAATTATAAAAATATATAATGAAAACCTAAATTTTGATATCTTGCTTTTTCAAGAAACATACAAAGGATTTACAATTGAACTGATATCAGTATTTGAGGAAAAGTTAAAGGGAATTTTAATTAAAAAATTAATTTTACTGGTAACGAGTTGAGAGGGGGAGTGGCAACTTTGATAAAAAGTAAAAAAGGGACGAAATGGGAAAGAAAAAGAGGAGGGACTATTTTTTACAGGGCGATTATTGCATATAATAATTGAGGGAACGCATTTTGTCAATGTTTATATGCCAGCAAACAAATATAAAAACAAGAATTCATAGAAAAAATATCTAAATATCTCAAAAAATATACTGCAGAGAATGTAATTCTAGGGGGAGATTTTAATTGGGTGGGGGACTTAATAGACAGGACAGGAAATTTAACAACCAACGATTTAAGATTCAAACCAGAAATATAATTTGTATTTAATAAACACAAATTTGTAGATACTTATAGAAGATTAAACATGATAAGACGGGAATTCACATATGAATATAAAACAAATAAATGAAGCGGACTGGATAAATTTATGTGTACAAACGTCGATACAAAGATTTACTAAGAGTCAGGAATAGTAAATTTTAAAGTATCAGATCATACAATAATATACTTAGAAATAAAGATAAATCATATAAACAAGTGGGGTAGAGGGACGTGGAAATTAAATAATAAATCATTGGAAGACTCAGAATTCATCAAGGAAATAAAAGAAGAAACAAAATAATTCGTAGAGAAAAGAAACATAGGCATCATTCAAGAATGGGACAAACTAAAAAAATTTTTCAAAAAAATAGAAATAAAATATTCAAAAATTAGATTAACTAAACAAAAAATGGAGAAAGAGGCAATAGAAAGACAATTGAAAAAAGAGAATACACCAGAGCTGGAAAAACATGCTAGAAAATAAAATAAGAATAATATTGGAGGAAGAACAAAAAGGTAAAGAAAACAAAGCCGGGAAATTCACCACAATCTATAAAAAGGCAGAGGGTCTCTACAGAAGGGAAGAACTCAGAAGAGGGGGACATAAATGTATAGAAAGCCTAAAAATTAGAAATGGGAAAATAAGAGAGAAAAAAGAAATTTTGGAACATGTAAAAAATTTCTATACAAACTTATATAAATCTCAGGAAATAGAAGATAAAATAATAGACAAGTATTTACAAGATGTAGAATGCGAAGTGATCTCATCAGAACACAAAGGCTTGTGTGATGATTTCATTTCGACAGAGGAAATAATGAACACTATAAAAATGCAAACCAAATGAAAATCCCCAGGTGGAGATAGACTCGCAGCGGAATTTTATTCTAAACTTCATATTAAAATCCATTGATATAGACAATAAAACATTAAATAAAATTGATAATCCAATAATAGAATTTATATGTGATTTTAAAACGCATTACATAAAAAAGAAGCACTTTACAAATCGAGGGAAAGGGGGTGGGGATGGGGGCTAGCAATACCGAACCCGACAATAATTAAATACGCGAAGATATTAAACAGATTAAAAAAAAATTATCGGCAGAACCAAAATCACCATGGGAGGGAATATGCATATATTTTTTATTTTTTGTTTAAGAAACAGAAAATACATACCAGAATAATGAGTTAGTTAAACAACTGGAAGTAACAAGAAAATTTAGGGGTATAAAATAATTATTACAAAAAATATGGGGATATCAAAGAGCTGTGGGAGATGGATGAGAAATTAACTTTCAAATAGCTAAGGGACACAATCATTAGCAAACAAAGAAAAATACAAAGTAGAACAGGAAAACTTATATGTAAATTGGGAAAGGGCTTGGGAAATTGGATGAAATTAGGTTCGCTTAAAATACAAAGCCTCTGCTTCAAATACATGCATAATGCATGATGACAGGAGAGGTTGCAGTGCGACGGCATATGATCAGAGAACCGCCAAAATGTCCAGTGTAAAAAAGCAATTTTTAGCAAAGAAACATACAAGGATACAACGTGAAGAAAGGAAAGCAAAAAGAATAAAGCTAATAGCTGAAATATGTAAGAGGGAAAAATACAAATACCAAAACATATTATATTTAGATGATAACTTTGACAAAAAAACACTCTGTGCAGTAACAGAATACATAATCGATACAATGAAAGCCTGTGGACAGGTAATAGTCATAGGAAAATGAAACAAGTAACACTTCCATAGAGTAACACTTTTATAGCGACAAAAGAGAGGGACAGCTATGATACTAGCCCGAAAGGATATTACCCGAAAGGGACATAGCTTTTCTTGTTTAATTTTTTTTTCCTATCAAATAATAATCTATCTTGCGGATTCATTTGGCTCAAAATAAAAACTGAAAAGGCGGCCCAGCTTGAGCGGTGAGAAATACAGAGGAATACAAAAGAGTATGGATCCCAACTCGAGGCCTCCCGAAATAATATATTTTAAAACGAGAAATTATAACGAAGAACGACACATATTAGCACACACATACAACACCAGGCTTTATTTTTACAAAAATTAATGCACCGTTCTTCGGCAAAATTCTAAAGTTATAAAAAAATTATATAAATATATAATAATTATATTTTCCTCAAAGAAATAAGACAACTGGGTAAAATTTTAAATAGATGGCTATCCCAACAAATACATCATACTGCATACAAACCATATAGCATTATACACGTATTGCACACACGGAATGTAGGGTACCTCTAGCCAAGGTCAACTAGAAAACCTGTGATGACATTTAGAAGACGGTGAATGAAACCGATTCGGAAAATCAAACCTGTAGAAAACAATAGGGCTCTAAAAAATACTGCGACAAAATTTACCCTAAACATACTTTTGTTCGGAATCCTTTTCTAAAGAATACAAACAACATATCAGGGGGCAAACATACGCACATAAAACAACTTTACTCTTTGGTTAAGTGGGGGGGTGTAGGGCGATCTGTCTGGTGCCCCCCCCCCAAAAAAAAAAAAAACGACGGCCAATTCCTTTTTAAAAATGTACCCAGATAAAATACTTTGCTGAAATTTCAAAAGAAACAAGTTACCTTTTAAGCACCGATTTTTATGAAAACGTACTCGGCAAATGGAAAAAATAAATCGGTCACAATCATGCAGTACAGTTATATGATGTTGCCGCCACATAAGAAATGGAAATTTGTTTGGCTCTCCAAAGCTGTCCTTTATTGGTGACTTCATTAACGTATGCACCCTTCATCAAAGAAATCCGACCTCAATCTTTCAATAAAAACAAAGAACTTTTTATCAAAGAAGTCAGTACCACACTTAAATGAAACTGATGGAGTGACGGATTTTAGCATTTTCCAACGTGACTGGAACACGTTAACTGTGCCGTGGAAGTTTTCTTTTTGTAGGGAAAATGTTTATGCTGACGAACGCTACCAACGGCGGCTTAAAACTCAAACTAAATTTTACCGCATTGGAACGTACTGAAAAGTAAACGTGCTTCTTCATTCGTTACGTGACTGTGCTATATTTTTCTACTGAATTCAGACCAATATGACCTGTGACAAAATTACTGAATATTTTAAAGCTGTGTGTGTGAATATTTTCGATGGAATCACTTGTATTGTGGATTCAATGTATATGATGAGGTTTACGGATGAGTAAACGGTGTTGATACTTTAGATTAGACATGCATATGTACCAGTTCGTGGTTCTCTAAATAAAGTAAACTATTATATATGTCTTCTGTTTTCACTACAGGTCTATTTCTCATTTAATATGCATCAATTTAAGATGATAATTGTGCCGATGAAGTACGTATTTTACCGCCCGCATTTATAACCTACACCCCCTCCCCGCAAATTTTTTGGGGGTACAGGCATAATTTTCTTAAGTTAAATGACCTGGATGCTTATCACACGGTTCGGTCTATAACGCGGTCGGGTTCTATGACTCCCAACTACCGTGCTATTGCGGGGTCACAATGTAGTGGCATATTGCTATGTCATCTTATACTTGGCTAGTAATAATAAGGGATTATGATAATAGTAGAATGGAATATAGTTTTATTTTATAAATAGGATATCAGGGTAGTGTGGGAACATTTTAGACGGAATTAGCGATGTTGAATTTATTTATAATGGAGTCTATAGCTTGGTACCAAGGACATGGGGAGATTATATCTTGTATTGATGAGTAACTAAAATTCTGTCTTATAAAGTTCTTTTACATCATACCTTGTGAAGATAGTTTTGTTTAAAAAATGTGGATAGGGATATTATAGAAAGGAAGATAGAGAAATTAGTTTTGTTTATAAGGAATTGTTAAATATGTATTCATGTTCTGTTAGACCCTGCCTTGTGTAAATGTTTTTCTTGGTATAAAATAGGTGAGATGGATGAGATTATAAAAGGCCTAGAGGTTTCTTTGTTTATAATATGACAGATTAGGGAAATTTTACAGAGCATTTTGGTTTCAGAGGGGGGTGGGGGTGATTGTTTATTTTATATAAGAAAGATGGTGGGGATTATAGAGGGCCTACGGGTATTTTGGTTTAAAATAGGAAAGATGGAGTAGACTATAAATAACCTAGCGGTATTTTATTTGTTTAAAATCGGACAGATGGGGGAAATTATTTTTTCGGGGGGGGGGGGGATATAGGAGAAATGGAGACAATTATAGAGAGCCCAGGTTTCATTTTTAAATAGGTGACATGGGGGAGTTTATGGAAGGCCTAGAGGCTTTTTGTTTCAAATAGGAGAGATAAGGGAAATTATAGAGAGCATATATTTTTTATACATTTTGTATTAGATATGATATGGGGAAAATTATAGAGGGCATATAATTTGTATTACTTTAAGAGGGGGTCATATTGATGTTATCTTGTTTACAAAATATGTCATATTTATATACAGCTTCCTTTACATCCTACCCTATGTGAATTGTACAGTAATATTGTGTAATATAGGATTGATTGGGATGGTGAGTGCATTCAATACAGATTAGTTCTTATATCCCCATATTCCATGTTTAGAAATGCTGACAAAAGTTGCTTGAAGAACATTTATATTTTCATTAGCCCAAACTTTAGTGTGCACTGATGGGAAAATGACTATCTGCCAAACGATTGCAAATCTAGTATTGCACTACAATGTAGTCAACGTTGAAATTATGTTCATGCTTAATATTTAGTAGTTGCACATAACCCTAGTATATCTTGCAAAAGAACCACTTGCATAAAGTATATTCTTTAAGCACATTATGTTATACAATTTTAAAAAATGGTAGATACCAAGCATTCATTATACTTAGATAAACCTTTGTTTCTAATACAATCCATTGCTGGACTTACATGATGGTGGACATGTGGTAGGCAGATTAGTTACTGGAACCAGATTTACCAGGTTGAGTCATGTTGAATCAGAAGAACCTGTGTTTATGAACATATTAGCATCAGTATGCCGGACATGCTGCTATACATTGCATGTGAGCTTGGTCAATGCAAGGGTAATATCGGCATAATTTACTTTGAAATATTAACCTACTTAATATTTTAATCTGATGTTAAGCATAACAGCTTTGTTTAAATTGTGACAAAATATACTGTACATGCGACTTGTCGAGACGAAATCAGGCATGGTTCGATCATGAAATCGGTCAATTGCTCATTCAGAATGACAATGAGCTTAGAACAATCTCGAAAATATGCACTATATCTGACCGTGAACTTAGTAATTAGGTTACTCTGATTGATGGGGGTGGGGGTGGGGTGTGCTCCACAGCACATTATGGTCACCAGCTTGTGTGATGTCATACCGGCAGGCAAGTTGTACAGGAGAAAGTACACTCTTCATGTCATTTCTATGATAATACCAGTCTAAAATAACAGTTGCAATGGCTGGTGTTAAATATGTATTGTCTCCTACTACAAAGCTATATGAAGAAACGTATTTAGCGGTGCCAGCTATGATCAACAAAATTGCTAATCCAAGATGGAGGATGTTTGACATTCAAAAGACAATACAGAACAAGCTCATTGTGTATGGGCTTTCTGTATTCCTATTTTTGTAGCCATATTGGGCATTTTCATCATATACCTGGTCAAGGCAAGATGTTAGGCATGCTAATATTCAAATTACATATCATGAAAATGGAATGGATACAATTAAACAACTTGATTAACATGATGGAATGGGAGCCAAAAAAACAAAATAAGTACAAAGCAATAACAGTACCAGAACATGTAATTTGTGTACATGTACATATAATTGAAAATTTAACTGATGGGTGCAAACCCCTGGACATAAGTACAATTCCAACACAATCTTGGGTAGCTATAGTGAATGGAGGGCACTGATTTCAATGTCAAAATGCAAAATACATATTGATTTAAGTGATTTTGTTACAAATTATTTACTTTTTACATATTTAAAACAAATCGTTCAATTGTGTCTCACAAATGAACTTTACTGGACAGGTAGGACAACATGCCATATCATAAGATCTACACATAATGAAATTGAAAGCTATCCATGTAACATAAGTATCCACTGGCTTTATACTATACATATTCTTTAACTTGTAATTATATTTTTTAAATAATTTTTATAGCACATAATACGATATAAGTTCTAAACGTATACAATAGTACATGTAATGAGTGAGAGCATAACAAGATAATATATGTTATAATATACTGAGTCGAGGAAAGTATTCCTCCCCCCCCCCCATAAAATAAGAATGCATTCTTTGGCAGAATTGATTATTGATGCTTCAATTTATATATATCAGATTTTTTTCAAGTTGCAATAAATGAGATAATTTGAACACAGAGACAAATTATTTAATATAATCGATTAGTTAATAAATTAATTAATACAATATTTTCATTAAAAATTAATCATAGCGATATAAATGATAATGTAGTTTATAATGTATAGCCCAATAATGATTTAAATTAATGACATGTGTACATATCTATCATGCGATGTTACAATCTATTGTTGCAGTGTATTAATGAGACACGGCATCAATAAACAACTGTCTGTGAACAATGATGCCTTATAAGGCCTCTGCCTTTAATATCATATATCTATATGACCGACGGTTTCTTTTGTTTCATGAATATGCGATATATCTATATGACCGACGGCTTCTTTTGTTTCATAGCGATAAGTGTGAATACATTAAACATTTTTGTTGTGGATAATAAGGCGTTCAAACCCTTATTGGTACTTTTACTATTCTCACCTGTTATTTCTAAATCTATTGGCCTTAGAAGGATAATATATATGCTTATTGTAGTCGACATATTGCATCTGATCATTGTAAAGAGGTTACTTGTAATTATTATTCAAATAGGATCACAACTGATATCAATATCTGAAGCTCAGTACAATTTCAGAACTAATTTGTATATAGGACAGAGAGGTTATGAGACCCATTGTGTGCTACAGTTACAGAGAGGTTATGAGACCTATTGTGTGCCACAGTTAAGGAACATCATCTGCTCATTAGACAAATTATATCATTAAATAAGAATTTCAAATATTATAATGAAAACTAGACAATGCAGAACATGTTGGTTTTTTTAAATGGCATGTTGTGGTTCCCATTACCTCTCAGCACTGCATAAAAATGGACTACTTTGATAACTGTAGGACCAACATGGTGGATTGCATGTACATATACCATTCTTTTTATTTTGTCGAATGAGTGGTGTTGCTGCAAATGGTGTTGAAATCATTCATGCAAAAATGAGTTCGATATCTTAGCATGACTTTGTGACTCTATTGTGAAGATGCACATAACTACAGATGCAGATATCATTTGCAATTTTAAGTTAGGTGAATTTCGAGTTTATTGAGTTTGGTGGAAGCTTCCTGAAAATAGTTTTATCATTGCCATAGAAAATGACCAATTTTATTGCCTGACATAAATGTCTTACATATTTTGATTAACTTGTGCACATTTGAGGAGTACATGATCTATTATTATTGATGGAATTTTTGTTTAAGAAAAAAGTTGCAATATTCACTGTTTAATTTGTTTTGAAAGTAATGGAGTAAAAAAAACTGAAGATATAGATTTCTTTAATAAATTATATAATGGCAGGAGGAAAGCGAATTTAGTACAAGGATTTCAGATCACAGTATAAAAGGACGGGAAATGCTGATAACGATCATAGATACTTAGGTTGTGGATTTATTCACTTCTGCAATAAGTATTCACTTTTCTACCTAGCCTTGGTATTATTCTATACTTGGATGAGTCATAGGGTCAGTCGAAAGAACACTTGAACACAGTTACCATCTCAACTAAAATATCAACCATACAAGTGGACAGCTATAATTAGCAAACAAGGAACTTTAAGAAACCCGTTCTGTAGTCTGACTCCACGATGTCTAGATAAAAGCATATCACACTGGATAAATAAAAAAATATTGCACAAATGAATAAATCCATGATGTGAGTGCCTGCGATAATCATATGTTGAATTGTATGAATGAACAAGACACAGGAAATAGCTGTTGCGGCCCTTTTTCTCTTTCTAAATGCCTCCACTTTGGACCAGGTAAGGATCATTGGGCAACATATATTACATTTTGGCAATGAACAATGCATATAACAGTGCCCAATGCCTTGGCTAATCCCTTAGCTGTGAATCTGCTATGGTCAGTTTCTGATCTTTTCTGAATCATATGCCACCGTCAGTCTGAATTTTTTTAACCTGGAATAATGAGTTTAGCTAGGGATATGTTATAGCAAGCTCAGTTATAACATAAATTCGGATATTACACGGTCGTGGCGTGGCTCTCGAAATTTTATATACATGTATTTTTCTCCTACACGAAAAACAATTGTTCTTATAAGTACGAAAAAATTGTTCATTATCATTTTGGGGAAGATATCGCGCATTAATAATACAAGACAATCATAGCTTGGCTTTCTGAAATGTATTATGTATTTTTGTTGAACACGAGAAGATAGTTGTTTCTTCTTAAAAGTACGAAAAATAGCGTGTACAAAGTTTATTTTGAGATCGAGTAGCGCTGCGGCAGTGTCGCAAACTGCGATTTGTTTTCCTTATGGGCGGCAAAATTTACGATCTGGCGATTTTTGTTTTATTGGCGATATTGTTGGCTGTTTAAATTTGTATATACAACCATTCGTTTCGAGTGGAGAAATTCACAGTCCCCATGAGAGGAAGCCACAAACTTGATATACAATGCACTTAAATGTATATGTTGTTACATGAACAATTTATTTTGTCCTTATTGACGAACCATCTTATCATAAACCGCTTATGTTGACATTTATCATGAGTACTGTATTGTGTGAGATATCCGCTTTTTTTGTCGTTGACATTTCTGGTAGCGGAGATCAACCGGACGAGGAATTATCTCGTAATCTATGTTTTGTCGAATTTTCGGCCGCTCGCTAGTAATTGAAATATTTACATAGACTGACATTTGTATGTGGATGGTAAGTTAAATTCCTCTTCATTTCACTCAGAATTAAAAGCTTCAGAACACTCACATATTTTGTAGTAATCCCTGTCATCAGACCAGAACACCTGCGTCTCTATCGTCCGTTGACAATTTGTTAAATATATGACGCATGTTTGGAAGATAGCATCGCTCCGCTACTACAAATGTAAAAAAAAAAAAAGCAACAACAAAAGAAGCAAAAAACTAACAAAATGTTACTTGTTGGTATATTCAATAGGCAGGGAGGAACAACAAATGACGGCCAATTCCTTGTTTAAAAGTATACCCAGAAAATAAAGAAAACAGATTACCTTTCGAGCACCGATTGTTATGAAAACATACTAAGCAAAAGGAATAAAATCAGTCTCAATCATGCAATACAATTATTTGATGTTGCCACCACAATAACAAGCAGGCAATTGTTTTTGGTTCTCCAAAGCTGTCCTTTATTGGTGACTTTAATAACGCATGCACCCTCCATCAAAGAAAGCCGACTACAATCTTCAATAAAGACAAAGCACTTTTCTTCAAAGGAAGTCAGTACCAAACTCACATAAAAGCAATGTAATCTGATGGGTTTTGTTTTTAATTTTCCAAAGTGACTGGAACACGTTTACTGTGCCGTGAAAGCTTCCTTTTTGAAGGGTAAAGGTTTATGATATGAACGCTAACAACGGCGGCTTAAAGCGCAAACTAGTTTTTACCGACTTAGCATGTACTGAAAATTAAATGCGCTTCATCATATGTTACGTGATTGTGCTATGTTTTTCCACTGAATTCAGAGCTATATGACCTGTGACAAGATTATTGAATATTTTAAATCTGTGTGCATATTTTCGATGGAATTACTTGTGTTGTGGATTCAGTGTATGTGATGAGATTTGCGGGTGAGTAAGCACTGTTGATACTCTATTCATGCTAATATATTTTACATGTATATATAAACAGTATACACGTATATGTAGCAATCCGTGGTTCTCCAAATAAAGTAAAATATTATATATGCGTTCTCTGTTTTCACTATAGGTGTATTTAATATCCATCGATTTAAGATGGTAAATGTGCCAATGAAGCACGCATTTACCGCCTGCATTTATTACTTACCCCCTCCCGCCACAATGTTTTGGGGTATTTTCTTCACCTAACTGACCTGATTGGTTACACTGGTCAACAGTGAAATCATTACTGACTTGAAAAGGCCCTAATCTGTAGTATTTTGGTGTGCCGAACACGAATATAACCGTGAAAAATTTGTATTGGCTCTCGTTTTGAAGATATTCATATACCTCATTTTCTATGTTTCACTGTGTAAATTTCTCCAGTAGGACTGCAGCAACATCCGGAATAATGATGTAACATTGCATAATACCATCATGCTCACATCATCCACAGTTGATTGCATCATTTTCTGATGCAATGCAATACTAATGCCATGCGGCTGCTGAAGTAAGTTGACGTCAGCAGTGTACTATACATGTGTAGGCCTATTATACTAATGCCAGGCGGCTGCTGAAGCTGACGTAAGCAGTGTACTATATAAAGCCCAATCAGATAGGTTCAGCATTTAAAATATTTTAGACGTTGTGCGAGACAGTTCAAGCTACTGTTACATAAAACTTATTATTTTATCCATTTACGTACAATAAAGAACAGTAATGCCTCGAAAGTGTGTTAATACCGCGGACAATTTTTGCTATATTTGTGGGGAAGTGACATTTGCCAACCAGAAGAAAAGTATCAATTCTCAAGTGAAGAAGGCATATCATCTTTACTTCGGATGCAAGGTTGGTGACCAAGACAAGCCTTGGGCTCCGCATATATGCTGTGCTACATGTACAACACAGCTTTCACAGTGGTTGAATTGCAAAAGGTCATCAATGCCGTTTGCAGTCCCAATGGTGTGGAGAGAGCCAAGCAACCACCTAAATGACTGTTACTTCTGCTTGGTTCCTCCTCTTTCCGGCGGAATAACGAAGCGAAAGAAGTCGAGAATAGTCTACCCCAACATTCCGTCTGCATTGAGACCAGTTCCACATGGTGAGGGACTTCCTATTCCAGAACCTCCAGCAGAATATTCTCTTGATTCATCTGACGAAGACAAAGGTGAGTCGACCTGTTCTTCTCCTGGTCCATCAGCATGCAGTGATCCAGATTTTCACTGTGGTGCATCATCAACCCCACACAGAATAACACAGGAAGAACTAAATGACCTGATTCGTGATTTGGACTTATCAAAGAACAAGGCAGAATTGCTAGGATCAAGACTCCAACAATGGAATCTTCTAGAAGAAGATGTCACAATTACTGCATATCGAAAGCGCCACCAGCAATTGGAGCCTTTCTTCAGAAAGGAAAGTAATCTGATATTCTGTTCCGATATTGAGGGCCTCATGAATGCTTTAAAAATCACTCATGACCCACAAGAATGGAGACTAGTTATGGACTCTTCGAAACTGAGTCTCAAGGCTGTGCTTTTGCACAATGGAAACATTCTTCCATCTATTCCAGTAGCATATGCTGTCCACATGAAAGAGACATACGATAACTTAAGGCAGCTACTGAATTCCATTGAGTATAACAAGTACAGCTGGCACCTCTGTGGTGATTTGAAGGTAGTTGCCCTTTTAATGGGACTGCAGCAAGGATATACAAAATACATGTGTTTCTTATGCGAGTGGGATAGCCGAGCAAGGGAAATGCACTACATGAGGAAGGAATGGACTCACAGGCAGAATGTAGCCATTGGAGAGAAGAATATCCAACACCCAGCTCTGGTTGAGGCTCAGAAAATCTTGCTACCACCCCTTCACATCAAACTAGGTTTGATGAAGAACTTCGTGAAAGCCATTGACCGGACTTTGCCAGCATTCCGATACCTGCATGAAAAATTCCCTCGACTCAGCGAAGCAAAGATTAAAGAGGGAGTTTTTGTGGGTCCTCAGATTCGAGAGCTTTTCAAAGATGACCGGTTCAACAACTTGCTGGAAGGTGACGCGAAACAAGCATGGAATGCTTTTCGCCTAGTTTCTACAAACTTCCTCGGAAATGTTAGGGCAGAAAACTATAAGGAACTAGTAGAAGACATGTTGATGAAGTATAAGAAACTTGGCTGCAATATGTCTCTAAAGATTCACTTCCTTCATTCCCATTTGGATTTCTTTCCTAGCAACTGTGGTATTGTTAGTGATGAACACGGCGAACGTTTTCATCAAGATATCGCAACAATGGAACAAAGATACCAGGGAAAATGGTCCACTACAATGCTGGCTGACTACTGCTGGACACTCCTCAGAGATGCTCCCGAACAGCTGTACAAGAGACAGGCGAAGAAATCTAAGATGTAGTCAATGACTTGATTTTTTATAGGTAGGCTATTACAGTTGACCTTTTACTATTGGAATGCATTTCGTTATGTAAACATTAATTTCTTGCAGATTACAAAAAAACTAGAGCCAATTTTGCAATTTGACTGTCATATTCGTGTTCAGCACATAAAAATTGATAAGAATTGACTAATTTTCTTTCAGTAACATGACTTTTGTAAAAATTTGTTGTCCAGTGTTATAATACGGTTCGGTCTATAAAACGGTCGGATTAATTAGCTCTCAACTACCGTGTTATAATCGGGTAACACACACGCACACAAACACACACTATATATATATATATATATATATATATATATATATATATATATATATATATATATATATATATATATATATATATATATATATATATCACTCTAATAGCTAAAAATTGAATGATGGGAGATGAAGCCACAGGGAAAGGATTTTCAGAATCATAAAATTTGATCCTGTAGGTGTCATATAAATTTTATGTCTTTTTATACTATAGGCCAATCATTGCACATAACGGAGTCTAAACAGAAGTGTCTTTACCCAAAATGTCTGTTTCGTTTATACTTGTCTGTTATTTAGGATTTTGACTATTCAACGGATATTTAAAAACACTATTGCTGCGTAGAAAACTAATATTATTATTATTGTACAACTCAAAATCAGGATTATTTTTCACTAACCTATCGGATCACTATAATAAATCTTTAACTAAGCCTACCACAGGTTCACTGAGCTTGTGAATATCAAACAGAAGCCTGTTCATCTTCTAATTCAACATTTAATATTCATTAGGATGACTTCTAGACAATAAAACCTTCCACCAACAAGGCTAATGAAAAGTTGAAAGTTGCTGTTCAAGCTTTTTCAAGATGATATTGTTCAAAGATGCTGCGAATTTAATGGAACATCTGATGAACCATCCGTCAGTTTTTACATTATGTATCCCTCAGAAATTATGTGTAGGCTATATCCTGGGGGGTATCGTATCATTTGCATTTCTTTTTATACTATAACCATCAATATTTGTGATTCCAGTAATTTCAATAGGGATGAAGGTGCACAAAATCGTATCCTTTCCTGAGTAAACATTCATCTGCCCAACGTTTCTAGTACATTCTTAGTCTCTTCTCTTGATCGTATTTTTGATGATGCTGTCTGTCTCTAATTTCTGCCATGGTTGGGCGGCTATGCACATTGTAAGTCGTTCCACATCGTCTGCAATTGTTACAACACATTAGACTGGATAGAAGAAGAGAGTTAATGTTTTATTGGTATTAAGAACACATACATATGGTTCAGCTATAGGGTTGTCCATTCTCCCATTATACCTTTCAATTTACACAATTTATTAAGGGACTAAGCCTTTGGACATTCATTAACTCATTGCTAAAAAACAAAGTATACATAGAAAAGGTAAAGAAAAATTAAAAGAAACAAATTTGCTGTACTGTATGCTGCTACTACTACTGCTACTAATATTACTGTTAATATTGATATTACTGATATTAATAGTAACAACATCAACGATAAGAACAATAATAACAATATGGTAATATGGATGATCAGTTATTCTTCGAAATTCTCCATTTTAGAAATTGATATCCTCACAATTCAACGTTCTTTTTAGAGAAAAAAGGAAAATAAAAAGAATTATTAAAGGAGTTTGAACATTTGGAAAATATATTAAAAACAAATTGGAATACAATGAGATCAGACTAACTTGAATAGTTGAAACTTTTGCTTAAAAAAATCAGAAAATGTAAAGGAATGATTATTCAATCAAAAAGTAAATGGATCGAAGCAGGAAACAAATGACAAAATATTTTTGTAGCCTAAAGAAACATTATTTGAACAAAACAATAAAAGAGTGATAGGTGAATTAGGACAAATAATCACTAATCACTTTAAAGTTTGAATGAGGTGAAAAAGTTATGTGAAACATTATTTAGTAAACAAGATACGAAGTCAGTTAAAACTAGGTGGTATGCTGAGACGATTTTAGGTTCCTATCTTTGACAAAGAACGAATCAAAACAATTAGTGTATCAAATAACTCTTTCGGAAGCTTCGAAATGCCTAAAGAACACGAAATCTGGTAAAAGTTCAGGAAGTGATGGATTCACTATTGAATTTTATACATTTTTATGGAATGATTTAGTACAGGTTTGATACATTCACTAAATCATAGATTCAAAAAAGGGATTTTAACTGTCATACAGAGGGAGGGAAAGCAGCGGGGGGGGGGGGGACAGACCAAGTTTTAATCCATGAAAAAAGGTTCTTGCGAGAAATTCTTTCGTAAAGAGCTTTATTTCCAAACTAAAAGGCTTATTTTAGGTGTTATTTTTGTGATAACAGACCACACGTGACTAGGTAGGCATTTTTTGTATACACGCGTGTACATGTGATGATATTTTATGATATTTTTTGTCGTGTCATTGATGAAAACATATCAGGTTTATTTTCATAGATAAAAACTCCTGCAAGAAAATCTCTCGTAAAAGGTTTTGTTTCCTAATATAAGGTTTTTTAGGTATTCATTTTGTGTCACATCAAGATAGTTCAAAATATTTTGTCAGGGCCGATTCGATAAATTTTTTAATATTATAAATTAAAAATTGTTGATATATTAATATTATGGATGTTGGAGAAGTATATACTACTCGATTAGCACGAGAACGACAAGAAGCAATAAAAAAACATATTCCGTTGAGAGAATCAGTCAAACTAAAGATACGAGCAATTGAAGATGCAAAGCAAGGTTTTACAGAGTCAACCGAGTTGTTATTTAAGCCTATTACTACAACCACTGAACGGATTTTATTAGGAGATGTTGAAGATCCTGAAGAAAGAAAACGAGGTATCCTTCCGGTATTAAAACAAATTGCATAACAAACTCGACCTCAACCTGTACCGCCTCAACCTGAACTTGCCGAGGATGACACAGGACAAGCTGGTGGTAGGGTTGCTGCAATTGAAAAATTTACCGAAGAAGCCGTTAATGATACAAAAGAAATTAAAGACGTTGAAAGACTAGGTGAATTTGCTGTGATATCATATTATCGACTAGGAAAGTATTTAGATCCAGAATGTGCTAATGACATTATAGATCGCGAAAAATGGTACAGGTGGATATTTTATGTTCATTATAATGTTAATCAGGCTAGAAAAAACGATCCTAGATTTATTGATTTTGGTAACGCAATAGACGATTATCTTTCACGATTACAACAAGTACAACCTCACGCATATCAAGTTCCTCCACAACCCAAAAAATTACCTGTGCAGATACAAGAAAAACAACCACTACCGCATGAAATATTTACCCAACAAGCGCTTGATACTTTTGGTGATGAAAATAAATTAATTGATATTGCCATAGATGGTTTTAAATCTAAAGAAATGTATATAAAACCTAAATTTTGTTGATAAAATTGAAAAATGTGATTGGATTCCTGCTGTGTATTTTGCCTCTAAAAAATCACTGATTATTAAAAAAGATACAGAATATAAAAAAGTTCTTGATAAATTAACCAACTCAAGAGAGAAACAACCCGAACCTCCATATCTGCAAACACAACGACCAGAATCACTGAAAGAGATACCCCCGATATTGATGTTTAACAAAAATGCTCCTGAAATACTTAAAAATCGTAGTAGATTAATTGAAATTGCTGCGTATGATTATAATGAAAATGCGAGATATTTAAAACCAAAATATAGTATTAGTGTTACAGAAGATAATTGGGTTTCTGTATTATATTTTGCTCACGTGAATAAAAGGATTAATCCAGATGATTCAGATTATAAAAAAATTATTAAAGAAGCAGAAGATGAGAAAAAGAAACCCCAAGAAGAATTTCGAGATGAACCTGGTGCTACCGGTAGCGGATTTGGAAATAATTATATATATGCGCCGATAGCGTTATCAATGACGTATCACGACTAGGGGTTCTTATTGGAAGGAAACGAGCTGGAAATAATTCATCAGAAATTATTAACGAAGCAGCTGATATTTGCCGAAGATTATTTCAGGGTGGCATTATGGTTATTAGCATTTATCGAAATATCATTGATGAACTTGTTGATGATTACAGTGATTAGTTGTGTTAGATAAATAAATATTTAGATAAGATGATCTTGCACAAAAATTATCGCAGGTACGTTCCTGTTCGAGTAGTGAACGCGAGGTTACCAATACGAATACGAGTCACTTACGGAAATGGATTAGGTGATACTGTTAGTGGATTCGTTACAAGGATAGCTCCTAAAGCTGGACCTATTATAAAGCAGTTATCAATGAAAGCAATGGATTTTGTTCCTGATAAAGCAACTGCTACCATTGGTAACGTTACTAGTAAGGCATTTAGCTCCATCAAAGATAGAATATTAAATCTAATACGTAAAAGAAAACCAGCTGCTCTTCCGGTCAAATTACCAAACACAGATGTGATTCCTAGTAATATTAGCAAAGTAATAAACGACGCGGCGAATCAAAAATTAGCTTCGCTGATAAATCAACAAGCAGAGCAAATAAATACAAGTTTAATATCAGGAAGTGGTATTCGTTTTAGAAGATAACCTTTCTAATAAAAATGTTCACGCGAGTATCTAACGCCGCTTTTGATATGGATGAACCAATAAGTAAAGACGAATCTGTTCGCGATTATCAGTATTACTCATACGACGCGGTAACGCCAAACAGTGATAGTCGAACTGAATTACAAGTACACGACACGAGCAGATATTTTTTGCCATGTGAGTCATTTATTGAGGTTGTCGATGAACTTATAAAGACCGATAATACCGAATACGGAGTCAATTACAAACTTGGTTTTGTTAATAATGGTATTATGGCATTATTTAAGTGAACCACATATATGGTTGATGGAAAAGAAATTGAATCAATTAATGATGATGTTGACGTTGCTACAACAATTATTGGTTTAGCAAGATACTCAGATGATTTTACCAGGTCAGCTGGTCCGAGTATGATGTTTACCAAGGATAATACTAATCACGTTGACACCAATCAGTATAATTTAGCACGACCAAGAAATCATGCCGGTGATGCTGCTGCTGATGTTGCTTCAGTAATTATGGGCGGCAATCCCAATTTTAATCTAGGATTTAATACACGTAAAAACATGTTAAAAGGTGTTCGTAGAAGATTTTCATGTGCAATTCCATTATCTCATATTTTTTGATTTTGTAGAGGTTTTAAAAAAGTAGTTTTTGGAGCTAAACATACAGTTGTCTTTTATAGAAAGGGTAATAGCAATGATGCAATCTGGCGATAGGGTGCTGCTGATGAAGCCGCTGATGCTGATAATAATGGTGAAGTAGTATTATCTAAACTTACGTTGTGGATGCCAGCGATGACTCCATCATAACCTGAAGAAAATAAATTACTCTCATTTATGAATCAAGGCGGTAAATCGGTAATGTCATGGTGAACAACAACAACTGATACCGTAAGTAGTACTATTCATGGTGATCTTACTTGGCATATAGCATCACATCAGGGTATTTCTGCACCAAGACATATCTTTATCACTCTTCAAGCGATTGATCGGTATCATCAGCAGAGAAGCCATATGATATTCGATAATTATAATGCTACCAAGATATCATTAAGGATAAATGGGCATCAGGAAACATCTGAAGAAATATATTTGGATTTTGATGGTAATACAGTGGCACGTGGATATCATCGGTTGTTAAGTTTTATGGGACGAGATCAAAATATTGATACCGGTTTACAAATATCACAATTAGATTTTACAACATTATATCCGATTTATTATTTTTCACTAGAACACATTGATTTATTAAAACAATCAGTGATTGATATACATTTTAAAGCAAGAGTAAATAATGCAGCTGGTAATAGATTTAAGGCTACCGCGGTTATACTTAGCGATAGAACAATGTTACTTGAGGGTATTGCTGGACGAATGAGATTTATTGATGCCCCAGTAGAAAAAATGTAGACAATTAGATCAATCCATTAACTATAATGCCATACGATCATGTTAATGTAACTTTCACCCCAGGTCAAATACAAAAACTCCAATCGAGTTCAACGAAAAATCGCGGGGTAAAATTAACCTTGAAGTATGATTAAATTTCTCACGGTGGTCCAAATAAATTATCGCTGACTAAAACTCAACATAATAATCTTAATAAAGCAAAATCAGCAAATACCGGAATCCAGGTTAATCTTTCTCCGGGCGCCATCAGTAACATGAGTAAAGTAGGTGGATTTTTCCCGTTGTTAGGTTTATTAGCGCCGCTAATTGCTAAAATAGCAACTGTTGCCCCGATAATAGGAAAAGCAGCCGCGTTAGGTGCTGCTGGATACGCTGGTAGCAAAGTAGCAGAAAAGATAACTGGAGGAAGGTACGGTAAAAAAAAGGATTCGGCCTGAGATTACCAGGAACCACGCCATCATGGCACGGAAAAGGCCTACGGTTACCAGGAACACCTCCATCGTGGTGCCCAAAAAGATTCTGAAACAGAATATTACTCCGATGTCAAATTTTGATTTAACTAACGCGGCTACAAAACGAAAAATAAAATTCTCCAGAGGAGTATTTATGCCATCATGGCACGGAAAAGGCCTACGGTTACCAGGAACACCTCCATCGTGGTGCCCAAAAAGATTCTGAAAGATTCTGAAACAGAATATTACTCCGATGTCAAATTTTGATTTAACTAACGCGGCTACAAAACGAAAAATAAAATTCTCCAGAGGAGTATTTATGCGAGATCAACTACCAAATTACCCAAACCACAACGAGACCGGAATAATTAATTTAGATTCACGTGATGGTCCAGGAACTCATTGGGTCTCGTACGCGATTAATCCACGTGAAATTATTTATTTTGACTCGTACGGATTAGCTCCACTACAAGAATTTCTTAATTACGCAAGACAATTAAATACTCCAATTTGGTATTCAACGCTACCAACACAAACATTAACCGAACCTCCGATTTTTGGCCGTGAAGCAATTAATGTCCTTGATGCAGTATCAACATCAACTAAACCATATCACAAAGTTGTTCTTGAGTACACTTCTGATAAATTAAATAAATCATTAACAAATAATAGTTGACATTTATGGAAGATCTCTCATCACGAACACTAAAAGAAGTAACAGATGTGGATTTATCAAAATATGCAACGCGAAATGAATTATATAGTATTATTAGTCCAGCTGGCTTTGATCGTGATGAGGTTGTTATATTTCAAGATAAACAAGGCAAATTAGTTACAAGCGATATCTCGTGGAATGATATAATTAGACGCGTTTTAGACCCAGTCGAAGATAATATTCCGATTCTTACCAGCGATGGTAAAATTAAAGATTCAAAAAAGTCATTCACGACGACAAATGAAGAAATTAGCAGATTAGCATCTAGTCGCGTAAAAATCACCGGTGATACCATGTTAGGAGAACTTAACATGGATAAAAATAAAATATCTTCTCCTGGAGATCCAACAACTGAACAAGACGCTGTGAAAAAAAAAAAAAAAAAAAAAAAAAATACGTCGACGATGTAAATTTAAAGTTAGCTACGTTACGAGTATGATACTCATTTAACTCAGTTCTTTAATCTTAGAAAAATTTTCTCAAAATTAAATAAAGCTGGTGAAAACTTCTTTGGTGATCCCTTGTAGCTGATATAAAACTTACAGAAATTAAAACAATATCGGTGCAATTAAAAAAGCCTCTGAGGATGTTGAACTTTGTAGGGCTTACGTAACGGAGTTACTTAGACTAACCGCGGGTATTACCAATTTAGTTCACGCGGTAGCATCTTCATCTGCAACATGGACAATAATAGATAATACAATAAAATATACACCAGCAGTTACAGCCATATACAGATTATCCGTAATTAGCCCGATAGAGTTTAGAATAACTCACGCGGGAATAAATAGTGAATCTTTTTATCCGGTAACTTTTGAATTACAAAAAGATATTGAAAAAGTGTTCACGTTACAACCAGCAGATGATACTTTATCTAGAGCATCTTATTTATACACGCTAGAATTTGTTGTTAAAACATCTTAATCATTTGAATCATGATAAAAAATATAATGACTGATTGTGACGGCGCCGCGTACAGGTATAATCAGGCCCGTGAGTGGCAAATTAAATTAAAAGATATCATCGATGTGTACACGGCAAAGATAAAAAAGTATCAGCTACGATTAGTTATCGCTGACGTATTAGTTTACTCGGTATCCGCGGTTGTTTTTGCTGCTGGCGTTGTATTATCCGCGGTAACATTGCTGGCTCCTGTTGGCATTACAATTTGTATTTCAGCAACAACAACAATTGCTGGCGTTTTTAATATAATTACAAAAAGAAATATGTAACTGCACCATATAAAAACTATCCGCGAGCGCAATAAAATTACATGCAATATTAATAATGTCCGAATTTCTCTCTCGGATAGCCACAAACACAATTCCGCACAAAACAACAATGATCTGATCAAGCTCAACTAAGTCAGAATTTAGTATTCATTTTCCAATCGCGATTCCCATAAATGAGATTGCATTATCACAGTTACGTGTTTATAATAGTTGGCCAAATATTAGATCAAAGTCATTTGGATCATTAATGTCAAATAATTCAAATATATTCGCACATAAAAACAAACCAGATGGAACACCCGACTGGAACGTTGTTGGATTGCCAACTGGCAGTTATCAGATAGAAGAAATCAATAAAGAATTATTATTTAGAATAAAAAATATTACTGGAGATAAGGAACCTGGAATAAAGATAACGGCTCACGAACCAACATTATCTCCAGTTATCGAAATAACCTCACCTGATTATGCCATAGATATCTATGCGAGTTCGATTAGAACGGTTTTTGGATTGCCATTAATTCAACCACCAACACCACCAGCACCCATAGGACCTATAAGGAGTGAGTATACCATAGACAGAAAAGCATATCACGAACTTGGCGAAAAAAATTACGAAGCCGCATTAGTTAACTTGAAAAAAGCACCATTAGGAAGTAGTTTTATCTTTAGAAAAAAAGACGATATGAGGTGGACCTTTTAAACGGCAATAACAAGTGAATACTTAATTTTTGATGACCTAGCTGCTATTATTAAATTATTAGAAACATACAATCTTGCGTGCGAGGAATTACTACGGATATTACGAAATTATTTTCAGGAGTTTGCCTTTAATGTATCAGGTTCATGCAAGGAGGTCATTACATACGTTGAAATGTTAAATCAGCTTATATCAGATATGGAATATTATCACCAGAGATTTATTCAGGCAATAATTGATGATAAAACAGTCAATAATCAAAATTTTTTAAACGCGTATTCGCTGACCGAGGCGACGTTGCCAAATTATAAATTTTCCGGTTATACTGCACCAGAATTTAAAAAATCCGTCAGTGACGTAATTGATGAATATTTCTCTAAAATACATCTTGCCTGGAGAAAATCGCTACCACTAGTGTCAATCCTCAGATATAATAATGAAAAACATTGATTTTTGCATTTTTTCTGCAACTAGTCTTACCGATTTAGAGTGAATAGCAAATATTTACCAGCAGTGTTCATTGGCTGGAATATCATCTCCTCGTTAGTTTCCTTATTTACTGATTTAACTGCTTTATAATTTTTATTACATCTACCGCTTTTTCCACACGAGGAATTCTCACTCGATGTAATCGCTTGCAGATTTTGTATATAATTATTTAGCTTATTTCCTTCAACGTGGTCAATTACAAGGCCATCTTTGATTAATCCGTCGAAACACTCGAACACGAATCTATGACAGTAATAAGTTTTCCTTGGATTTGACGTGGTAAACATTAAATAACCGGAATTACCAATAGTACCGACAGTCTTTTTCAGTTTAATGTGCCTGACAACGCCGTTGCGTGATGCTTCGTAGTTGTCAACGATTGGATGTCTCGTGAATATAGGAATCATTATACAATATCTATCTCTCTAAATCAAGATTTGCTTGAAAACCTATTTAGATAATCCTCTTCGGATTTAATAATTCTATCATCAAGGTTATCTTTTTTGTCATAATGCCGCTTAAGTTCTCTATATCGTTTCCCGCCACATATTAAACACAATTGAGTTTTTCCTCGGATTCCAATATTACATTTTATGTATTTTATCGGTCCTAAATGGCCTTTGCGAATAGATTGCAAATGCTCGCCGCAAAATTCACTTCTGCAAGATTTATTACAACAAGGCAACGAACCAACTCTTTGCCATTTTCAATGATTCATTATTATTTAGATATTTGTCTAAAATGTAATATGAATCAAATATTTGAGCTTGATGAAGCTGAAGAAACTTCACCTGAAATTGATTCTGCCAAGGAAGAATTTTATAGCGACGGTGCATCTCATGTGTGGTACACGTGGAAAACTAATGATTTTGATTTTACAATGAACGACGAGAGAGCAAAAAAAAATTAATTAAGAGTCTCAGCGATGAAAAATATATTTTTCGAATAAAATTTATTGTACAATCAAATGACCCTGAAATTTGGATAATTCGAGATAAACTAGATCCAATTATCAGCAGGAAAAATACTATTATTCTAAGTGAAAACTCCAAACCACGAATGTTCACTGGATTAGATAAACCCTATTACGAAAGATCTTATCCTGTAACCTTCAGTTGTTTATGGATTATATAAATTAAATGACAAACCAGATATCGGAAATCTTGCTCCGATGAAAATATCTGTGAAGTTGAATTGTGTAGCAGAGCGAATAATATAACATTTCACGAAATCAAAAAGAGGATCAGGCGAAAAAATAATATCTTGGGCTGAGTCAGTTACTGATGGAGCATCTATAAACGACGTTGCTGCGTTGTCAACGAAGTTAAAATTTCCTATCATGGTAAAATCTCTCTCTGGAGAAGTTTTATACTCGTCGGCGAACAAATATTTCCACAGAATCGCGTTATTAAATTGTATTCTTCAGATAGATTTGATTGTATTCACGAAATAAGTAAATCTGATCTGGTATCGGTGTGGCTATTTCGCAGCGATGAGAAGTACGATCAGTTTGTTCGGCCTGACGAAGAATTATACCGTAAAGAATCATTACAACGCGAAATGGAATAATTAGCGAAAAAATACCACGTAGATGAACAATTATTAGCTAATTGTTTTACAATTTCATCAGTTGCTGCTCACGCCGCCAGGGAACAAATCTGTGGAAGCCAACGAGAAATGAATTTCTTAGTGATGTTCAATCAAGTTGTATCGAGTATGGACACGGCGGTCGGTGGAATACTAAATATAATTACGCTGATATGATATCCGTGGACATGGTGGCGTGTTATCCTTGAATTTTTTTAGGTATGGGCGAATGCGCTAAATATTTTATGCAGTTTGGCCATCCAACTCACGAAATGACTCGTGTAGCAATTAATGGTCCGCTGCCTGATTTTCCTTTAACGGGATTCGCTCGTGAGCCGCACGGATTTATAACGATAAATTTACATGATCCAGAAACACGTTATCGAACCGGCCTTGACAAAATATTTTGAACTATCTTGATGTGACACAACATTAATACCAAAAAAACTTATATTTGGAAACAAAACCTTTTACGAGAGATTTTCTCGCAGGAGTTTTTATCTATGAAAATAAACCTGATATGTTTTCATCAATGACACGACAAAAAATATCATAAAATATCATCACAAGTACACGCGTGTATACGAAAAATACCTACCTAGTCACGTGTGGTCTGTTATCACAAAAATAACACTTAAAATAAGCCTTTTATTTTGGAAATAAAGCCCTTTACAAAAGAATTTCTCGCAGGAACCTCTTTTCATGGATTAAAACTTGGTCTGTTACCCCCCCCCCCGCTGCTGAGGGAATTATCACATTAGTGCCAAAGGAAAACAAAATGTAGAGAAGTTTTTATATAAAAAAATTAGAGACCTATTACCTTTTTAAATATTTCCTATTAAATATCATTATCAGTTACAGCTAGAAAATTAAACAAATAATTACCCAATACAAGAAAATCAAAAAGGCATTTTGAAAGATAGGTATAAAGGAGAGTTGGTCAGACTGATAAATCTTAATATATGCTTTACATAAGAGAATAATACGAATGATATAATTTTACAGGTTGATTTTGAAAGAAATTTTCGCTCTTTCTCCTGGAGTTGTATACAGAAAGTGCTTTCTTATTTAATTTTGGTGAACAATGAATTATTCGATAATGCAAAATTCTGTGACTCAAAAGAGATTTTCGTCGCAGTTTATTTTTTGTTTGTTTGTTTGTTTTGGGTCATAAATGTGTATATATATATATATATATATATATATATATATATATATATATATATATATATATATATATATATATATATATATATATATATATATATATATATATATATATATATATATATATATATATATATGAAATGGAACTGAAATGAATTTACTGGAATTCGGACATTACTTTTCTTATTCTCGCAAGACTTCAACAGTTGACACAACAAAGTCTTTACCCCCGAGTCTGTTCGTGTATACAAGGATCAAGTTTAAAACTGCTCTTCTCCTGGAACACACACACCATTTTTATATATATAATCAGAAAATGGTTTTCAATACTGGGCTCTAGTGCATGTTAAAGAGAATTGTATTTTATTATTTCTTATTTCATTCTCATTCAGTGTTTAAATGGCTTTTCTAAGTATAACGTGAGCAACCCTGTCTTCAGGGATATTCTACGAATGCTGGCTATTACAGTGACATACTTTACTGCACGGGATCTTTGAGGTCTAAAAGTATCATCCTTCCACTATCACGTCAATTTCCTTTCATTAAAGTTCTTTATGACCTTCCTTGCAAAAATGTAATCAATTCATTTTATACAAGATAGACAAGATTTTCTCGTTTGAGCGCTACTTCTATTAGTGTAATTATAGCATGTATCTTTTTGTTTAAATATGAAAGTAGAATGTCCCTTAATTAGTAGAAACATAACACGTTGAAGTTGAATCACTGTATAATCAGTAAAAAAACAAAACAACTACATTTTAATTACTGTCATTTAGTGCCAACGTTTACTGCAGTCAAAATGATGATGCAAATATATGAACAGGCTAATTTATGTCTCTAGCCAGTGTGTTTATCAAGCGAATATAGTGGTAAACTTGTAATAATTCAGGAAGCAAATTCATGGCTCAAAATCAAATTGTGCATTAGTCTGACTTTGGACGAACAATTTAACGTTCGAACCAACAATCAACAGTTTTGGAACAGAAAATGACTAGATGTAATTTGCATCCATCGTATTTATCAAGTTGTCCTTGATAGTGAAGACGAACAATTATACATTTGTATTAAAAAGATGCATGAATATTTGTTTGACATTACATTATTTTTTGCGAAATCAATACTAGTTGACGGTGAACATGGTAATATTATTTTACCCTAACATACAATTAAGATTGTTTTGTTTGGTCTCTGGAAATAAAACTTAACTACAGTTACATGTGACTATTTTAGAACGTTCATTAAATTCGGATCTCAAAAGTAGTTAATGCTAATTTGAGTTTCATAAAGGCTGGAATTTAAAGATAGGTTAATACGCCAGCCTTTAAACGGGAACATATGTTCTTTAGTTTTTATTTGATATTTACTGATCCTGTCAATTTTAGATCACATATCTTCACTTCCACAACTGAGTGCCAACAATCTGGATTGAAGTGTGGCCTAATCATGACTCAGCTGCTGTATATAATGCGTTATTGAAAGGTGTGGATAATTTTACCAATGATTTTGTTAAGCTAATTACCGCCATTTATAATTTAGTTCTATTGAGTTATTAAACTGTAGTTTACCTAAATTTACAAGATTATCTTGCCACGTGAAAAAATAGATTTTTGTTTCATGAAATCACGAATAAATAACTGTAAATAACTCTAGTTCATATCCATATTAATGCTCTTAAAAAATCGTTTCTGAGAAATCATACATCAACGAATGTTCATAACTCCAGTTCAACCAGACCTATGCTCTTATAATCTTGTCTGAGAAATGTGCACGTTGTCAGTGCGACAAAAGAAACATATTAGCTGCAGACGTAGCAGTAGTAATTGCAAATTAACATAAAGAGAATGCAAAAACTTCGGAGCATAAAATATGATTCTGATTCTTCCTTAACACTCAACCAAATTAGGAACATATTAATCAGCTGTAATAATGAATTTATGGGAAGAAAATGGAAACCTCTATCAATGATTGGCAAAATCGAAACTAAATGTCATCCTATAGCGTACCAGTTTTGTGGTGGAAGGGTAATTTAATGTTAACATGTTCATGTTTAACATTATCGGCGACTACCATGAGAGAACGGAATTTAATATTTTATGATGGTATGGGGATATACTGAACATTGACATTGCTGAACGTATGTGAGAATGGAAATGTAATGTTGACATTACTGACCAATACCTATTAGTACATAACGATCCTTACTGACCATCACCCATCTTGACTGACCAGAAGCAACACCTATTGATCATCATCCAACGCATACTGGCATCCACATAGTCGTACTGATCAAGAGTCATATGACAAAAGAACCACTCATTATTAATAATCCATAGTCACTGACCAACATCCTCATTTATTAATCAGCACATAAATTTAATGATCAACACCCAGAACTTACTGATCAATACAGACTCTGTTACCGTCACCAACACATAATAATAGTTACACCTTCTGACCAACACCCACGCTAACTGACCAAGAGTTTAACACTACACTCCTACTCATATAAGCCTGATCTTACTGACTGGCATTCACACTTATTGCCATCGGTTATATCAACAAAACATAGAGTGCATAGATACATTGAAAGTTAAGAAAGACAATCACTTTTACAAACCAAACAGATGTAAAGAATATATATACTAGTCACCGATTTGTAAGTCTATATTGTCACACCCCAAACCATTTCATAATCCTGCCATGCTATGCCATCACATTGCCAAGCTTGGCTGCAATTTGTCGATCAATTTTTAACATTTAATCCTTATATACTTTGCATAACAATCCAAAACTATTTATAGATAAATATACTGTAACTGCTTTTCTTATTGGCAACATATTGTGTTTGAGAACCAATCTGATAGGCCCTGGTGAATTAAGTGGTGTGTCCATGGACATTGCGGTGTACTAGAATTGCGTAGGCACTAAAGAAACTGCCGATTTATATTGCAAGACTCGAACTTAAATCACATCAAGCCGTTTTTGTTGGCATGCTCTAAATAACCATTTCATAAATTAAGCATACATTTATATTTCATATATATTAGTATGTCGCTAGATACGTGTCAATACCTGTTCATCAATACTATATTTTTAGTTAGCTGGATCCTTCCGATTTGGAGATACATGTCTATGAAACTTTGCCTAATTTGCGCAGTATCTGCACCACGATTGAACTCAAATAAAATTAAAGGGCAAACGCTGCAGCTATGAGGTTAACCAGATATGTAAGAGAACATACAGATCAACATGATAGGCACATTCATCTGAGGTCCAATTTTCTGTCACATCAATACCAAATTAAATGCACGCCGACCTCATTAAATTTAATAGATTTATTTACATGCATTCTTGTTTCTAACTAAACCATTAAAAACGCTATAACACCATTTATAAATAACATGATCTTACTGATAATGGATCGTGTCGCTACTTGCCTCTTTAGTCCAAAACTGAGAGAATTGAAAACAATGTGGACCGCTATCCTACCACAAAACTCAAAAGTTACATAAAAGATTTTTAAACCGATTCTATACAATTTACTAAGAATATGGTGAGTACATCCCTCCGGTGCGAATTACACGGTACTATTTTCAAACTGGGCTTAAAAAACATTGCTAACATAGCATATCTATTTTTATTGTTTTTCCTGGAACACTACCTTTTGCAAACATTTCTTGGTGTTTACACCTGAGGCTGCTTAAGTGAACGTTTGTTAAATGTTCAACATCTATATAAAAGACTGTCATGCATACCCTAATAATTTACTGCATAATGCAGATCAAGACACAAATAAATCTCCTACTGCTACTGAGCATGATACATGTTTGTGGATATTTTTAATGAAACATACATTACTCTTTAAAAATAATGCACTTTTCGTCTCGTCCGATTCATGACTGAGATGTGGACCATCACTCTGCTCCATGCCTACTGTTTTGTTTCGGCAATTAGTTTTTCATTTTTCTATATTCCCTACTGTAATATAAATATATGCTATATTTTAAAATTATAATATTTTCTTAAATTATGCAGCTAATCTATTGTTCACTTTCTCACATATGGTTCATTGGGTTTTATATTATAAGAAGATTTCTTGAGAAAATAAAATTTTACCGCCCTTGTTGCAAAGTAATGTCACTTATCAACTGCTTAGAACTTTCGTAATTTTTTTATGTAAGTCGCCTATTGTCAAGACTTTTCTCTACTCTAAATTTTGTAATGTTCCTCTGAGATTCTGAACCCTCAGATTTTTAATTCGTGTGTGGTTTTCTTTTTGCATTTCCATTATTGGCTTATTTCTGGGCCAATATGGCTTCTTCTGCAGTATTAATTAGTGTTGCAGGGATCTCTCCAACACTTGTTTCAGTTCATCTCACTTGATACTTTATTTTAAGCGTTCACACATTTCAGTAATCAACCCGAACACGTGATACATCCCCTAACTGGCTGCCTGCTACATATTTAGACCAATGCATCAGCCTCACTGACAGTATTCCTACCTTGTTTCCTAACGAATTTACAAAATCTGAAAATTTAATTTACTGTGACAGATCGTGTCAATCCAATCCTATAACTTTCTTAAATCTCCTAAATTTATATGATCAGGCTACGAAAGGGGTTGGGTGGCTTTGCGAACGGGGGTGGGTTCATGTTGTGCTGAAGAGTGAATTTAATCGTCTAAACTTTGATTCTGGAGCAAGTTTGGTATATAATGAAATAAATATTTTTGTCTTCGTAAATACCTGATATGTTTTCATATTGTTGTGCCTAACACTACATGTTTAACTCATGGCTTCGCCAGCCGTTACAACATCATGTTTTTTGCACCTCGTGATGATATATACCCGGTATTAACGTAGGAAAAGAAAATGTTCTCAACATGTTTTTCAGAAGTAAAATTTTAGGTACTTTATGTTATATCAGAGTAACAATGTCCCAATTTGCATTACTACAAGAAATTATATCCGTAAATGAAATTCGGATTTTAGACATTCATATATATGGGCAAGGGAGAATCCAGCATTTCTAAATTTATGCACAATTTAAATGCTAAATTAAATTAAAATACCACTTAAATCACGTGGACATGAGATCAAGTATAATATTCCCTTGTTTTACATAATATTTAACTGGACTTGGTAGTTCAGGATATGTCGTTCTGCAGTCTCTACTTTTATTTATGGTTGATAAAATATAAGCGAGATAAAGTCTCCTGTTTCATTTCAACATGAGACATACAGTTAATTTTAATATCTTCAGCTGAGCAATTTTCATTTCATATCCCAAATCAGCCTAGGATGTGAGACCATGTCTTGTAGCCTTCTTTTTCAATATGACACACTTATAACGCTTAACAGGCAAAGATAAATTGTCTGGCTTTTACAAGGATTGTGTTCGGATGATGAAGTTGCTCTCGATCTATTTCGAATGAAATGAATTGTTTTCTGTTCTTAATAGAAAAACACACATACATGTATGCATTAGTTTTAGTGTCAAATTACTTCAATTGGACGTGAACGTCATTAAGATCATTATTTAATACAAGTTTCTTGATCTTTTCTAACTGCAAACGATCAATTCCTGATCCACTTATTTCTTAGATGGAACTAAAACTATTTTAAAGTCGTATGTAAATTGGGTCTGCAATCATGGGCATTTGGCAGTAACTTGGCTGTATATACGGCTACACGGATTACTTGGCTAAACATACGGCTACACAGATTACTTGGTTAAACATACGGTTACACGGATTACTTGGCTAAACATACGGCTACACGGATTACCTGGCTAAACATACGGCTACACGGATTACTTGGCTAAATATACGGCTACACGGATTACTTGGCTAAACATACGGCTACACGGATTACTTGGTTAAACATACGGCTACACAGATTACTTGGTTAAACATACGGCTACACGGATTATTTGGCTAAACATACGGCTTCACGGATTACCTGGCTAAACATACGGCTACACGGATTACTTGGCTAAATATACGGCTACACAGATTACTTGGTTAAACATACGGCTACACGGATTACTTGGCTAAACATACGGCTACACGGATTACCTGGCTAAACATACGGCTACACGGATTACTTGGCTAAATATACGGCTACACGGATTGCTTGGCTAAACATACGGCTACACGGATTACTTGGCTAAATATACGGCTACACGGATTGCTTGGCTAAATATACGGCTACACGGATTACTTGGCTAAACATACGGCTACACGGATGTCGTATGTCATAACATGCAGCTGTTTTCAGTCCTGAAACTAGAGAACATTAAATGTGATAACTATCACTTTGATAGTAACAACTACATTGTCGACTCCGTTCTTGAAAGCTTGAAAAAATCTGGCTTCCAAGAAAGAGAGAAATAGGATAAAAAATAAATAAAACATATGTTTGGGTCATATAATATTTATACTATAATAATAATATTATTGGGTCATACGTTCAATATAAGGACACAATACTGAACGGAATATTCGATATATGACAACTTCTCATTTCACTCAAAAAAAGACAGGACTCGGATTCAGAAATAAAGCGGTTTAATATGAACAAGCTTGTTGAGCACTGAAACAGTGATCGTGTTAAGCAAAGGTTTTAAATAAAAACGAGAGGCAACATATCGTTTCATTCCTTGCATTTATTGTACATAAATGTGAATTCAATGTCATGTATTGCTTCCAAACAATTCATTGGGAGAAAACTCCTTAAACACAGTATGGATATATTTACTATCTTGGCTTATTTAGAAGTTAGCAAAATGGACCTAAATTCTTAAAATCCTAATTATAGGCAAAATCTTAATCAATAAGCACCATTGTAACAATGCAAACATATTATCAGTTTCTATATCTCCCGAGGAATAGCCTCATAATTAAATTAGTGTGGTGTTGCTTTAACTTTTGTTGTTTGTTTTATTGGTTTTCTTATTTTTGTCTGCTTTTCTTTCTCTTTTCTGTAAATTTTTGTTTGCTTTTTATGAAATCGTATATTACAGGAAGCATACAATATGCATTAATATTGTAGAGGTAATATAATGATAAACATAAAAGAAAACAAAGTAGATCAAAATACTCCAACATAATTTTGCTACCCAGGCAATATAAGTAGGCAAGGACAATGTGTGGAAATAGCATAATATGTGTCTCTCAACTTGTCAGAATGATTAGCAGACATAATAAAAAGCAAGACAATAACACTGATTGCCGCTGTTCATCATTTTAAAAAAAATGAGATTCAGTGCCGTCAGTAGAAAGGCGGATGCTATTTATCCGCGACCTAAGAAGCACTTGAAAAGGGAGGCAGATTTCAAAGAACGCAAAATATAACGATGATTATCTCCCATTGCAAAGCACATTGCTGTCATCGTCCTGTGTGCACGTTTTGTCAGTAATTACAGCTCTATTAATGTAAACGTTCTGAAACGTAGAGCAAAACACCAGCTTGATATTTTGGTCCTGTTATAATCCCAATGACCTAGTGATACACCCTAATTTCAAGTATGATGCATCAACCTCGAGTTTAATATTCGTCTCGTTTAACAATAACGATGTAGCTTGATTGTATTCATAATAGCTGATTGTCATGTATACATGACAGAAATGTCCTTGGTAAAGGAAGCAAATCATTTAGTAGTCACAATTTCTTCTTATACTTCTGAGTAAGGAAAACTGAGCTCGAGGATGGATCCTGACCTAATGTAGCTTGTGACACCGAAAGCACATTTTAGCACAAAACATCTGGATCTAAAATGTCAAACCAAATAAAACGGTATTAAAATGTAGATCAATCTGCCGCGCAAGGAAAATCAGGTATATATATTCCTACATACAATAGATGCTAATATTTTTTCTAACAAACCAGCTCATATTCCAAGATTTCTGAGTGGACGTAAGCTAGAATGTGCGGCAGTTCACTAATCCCTCAAAATTAGTCGATAATGTCGACGCCATTCTGATATCTTGCATAATTTTGAAACTTGGTACCATGCAGAATTACATGTTTATCGATACGGCTATCATGGCCACTCACATCCTAGAACACCAGGATGTAATCCTTTATTTTCACTTTCAAGAAGGAACAATTTTAAAAGACAATCAAACATATCACAAACTTGAATAATATAATTGTCAATAATTTAAATCAATTCTCAGTTTCATTAAAACCAAAATAATAAATTGAGCTGGCAACAGCATCGTCTTCTTTTGTGATAATCACTTCACTTTACATTTAAAGAAACATCAACAACTTACGAAAGCATAGCAAATATATCCTATATTATGATGAAACAGAAAATAGCTTATTCCTCCTGTTCAAGCGATTACATTATTTTGTACTACATTTTAAGTGCATCGGGAGATGTGAACCATAACGAAAAGTTATTATCTTGATTTGTACAATTCATGTAATTATTTTAGTGTTGATGAAAGATAGATAAGTATATACGCCATGGGGGAGACATTGCCCCAAACTTAATTATACGCGTTGCTTGAAATCCATTGCATACAATTTATTTATTGGCATCACATTTGCAGGCATACCCGGAAAGAATTGTATATCTGTTACGCCAACCCTGACACGTAGAACACTGAAACAGAAAGCGAAGAAGTGCAAAAATACACTGAATTAGCAGAGCATAAGCAAAGCTTACGTTGAATTATGTTATAGCATATAACTATTCAAGTTCCCGTTTGCATAAGCCGACTCAATTACTCAATTAACACTGTAAATTTTATCCATTCTGGCTTACGTCATTCATATTTCACGCAATATCTATTGCAGACACACACATCTCTCTCTCTCTCTCCCTCTCTCTCTCTCTCTCTCTCTCTCTCTCTCTCTCTCTCTGTCTATATATATATATATATATATATATATATATACAGAGAAGGATTGATTGACAGACGGACGAACGGACGGATGAATATATAGATAGATAGATAGATAGATTGATATAATACATCTCAACCTGATCCTCAAACTTTTTTGCTTACAAAATAATAGCTTTAAAATAGATGTATGCATGTATGTATGTATACATGCAAGCATGCATGTATGAATTATGCATGCATGCATGCGTGCATGTATGCATGCATGTGTGGATGCATGCATGTATGTATGTATGTATGTATGTATGTATGTATGTATGCATGTATGTATGTATGCTTGTATATATGTATGTATGTATGTATGTTTCCATGCATGCATGCATGTATGAATGTATGTATGCATGCATCAGTGCAAGTATGCATGTATGTATGTATGCATGTATGTATGTATGTATGTTTGCATGTATGCTTCTTTGCATGCATGTATGTATGATTGTATGTATGCTTCTATGTATGTATGTATGTATGAATGTATGTATGTATGTATGAATGTATGTATGTATGTATCTTTGTATGCTTGTATGTATGTATGTATGTATGTATTATGTATGCATGTATGTATGTATGTATGTATGTATGTATTCATGTATGTATGTATGTATGATGTATGTATGTATGCATGTATGTATGTATGCTTGTATATATGTATGTATGTATGTATGTATGTATGTCTGTATGTATGTATGTATATATGTATGTATGTATGTATGTTTCCATGCATGCATGCATGTGTGAATGTATGTATGCATGCATGCGTGCAATTATGCATGTATGTATGTATGCATGTATGTATGTATGTATGTTTGTATGTATGCTTCTTTGCATGCATGTATGTATGTTTGTATGTATGTTTCTATGATTGTATGTATGAATGTATGTATGTATGTATGAATGTGTGTATGTATGTACGTATGTATCCATGCATGCATGTATGAATGTATGTATGCATGCATGCGTGCATGTATGCACGTATGTATGTATGTATCTTTGTATGCTTATATGTATGTATGTATGTATGCATGTATGTATACATGTGTGTATGTATGTATGTATGTATGTATGTTTTATGTATGTATGTATGCATGACTGACTGTCTGACTTTCTTTATTTCCTCTTCAGAAGAGATCACATTCAGTTAATTTTTCGTCAATACAGAACAGTTAGGAACATGGCTTGACATTGATGGACTTACAGTACTGTACACACACACACACACACACACACACACACACACACACACATATATATATATAAAGATATATATATATATATATACACATACATATATATGAGTACATGCACACATCTACACACATACATACACATATATATAAACACATATTCATACACGCATACATACACTTATATATACATATACACATATACACAAATATTAACATATGTAAACACATACACATATATACATACATACATACACGCACATACATGTATACACATATGCACATACACACATATATGCATATACATATATACACGTTATACACATACACACATACATATATTTACACATACATACATATATACATACATATATACAGATATACACACATACACACATACAGACATATATACACACATACATATATACATACATACACATACACACATATACTCATGTACATACATGTATATATATACACATACATGCACATATACACATATAGATACATACATGCACATACATACACACATATATATACACGCATATATAAAAATATGAAGAAACGTAAAGAAAACGCAATATTTAAACACATGAGTGAGAGAACTCATTGGAAACAAGATATATGTGCAACATAGATTAAGAGAGGAAAATAAAGGATGTATGTTTGTATGTATGTATGTATGTATGTAGGTATGTAGGTACGTACGTACGAATGTATGTATGTATGTATGTATGTATGTATGTATGTATGCTTGTATGTATGGCTGACTGACTGACTGACTGACTGACTTTATTTCCTCTTAAAAAGAGATTACATCAGATTAAACAAATTCACGATAATAGAAGATCATAAAATAGAACAGAAAATTGACAAAAATACAATAGTAATACTGTGTCAGCTACCGTATTGACAAAACGAAATATCTCAATACCTGCAATTATGCAAATCTGCAATCATTTGGCGGAGCAAGGCACTGATCTTTTAACATTTGCTTGATGATGATAATATTTCGAAAAGTTAATACGTCTATAGTGTTATGTGCTTAACAATAAGTTCGAGATAGTAACGAAAATGAAATGACAAACTTATAACAGTGTAATTATATATGTATTTTTTATATGACGCATGTATTTATGCATATGTATGTATGTATGAATGTATGTATGTATGTATGTATGCATGCATGCATGGATGCATGGATGCATGTATGTATGTATGTATGTATGTATGTATGCATGTAACCGCTCCGGTGGCCTAGTGGTTAGAGCGTCCGCCTCGGATTCGGGAGGTCGTGGGTTCGATCCCCGGCCGAGTCATACCAAAGACTTACAAAAATGGTGCTAACAGTTGCTTCGCTTGGCGCTCAGCATTAGAAGGTTAGTGTTAGGACTGGTCGACTCGGTGTCAGGATAATGTGACTGGGTGGGACATCATGCTACATGTCTGCGGCATGATGCCCCAGTGCTAGACATCACTATAAACTGCCACATTGAAGACATCGTAGCGATATAAAAATCAAAATCACAAATCACATGCATGCATGCATGTATGAATATATGTATGCATGCATGCGTGTATGTATGCATGCATGTGTGTAGTTATGTATGTATGAATGTATGTATGTATGTATGTATGCATGCATGTGTGTATGTATGTATGTATGTATGTATGTATGTATGTATGTATGTATGTATGTATGTATGTATGCATGCATGTGTGTATGTATGTATGTATGTATGTATGTAGGTAGGTAGGTAGGTAGGTAGGTAGGTAGGTAGGTAGGTAGGCAGGCAGGCATGCAGGCAGGTAGATACGCAGGTAGGCAGACAGGCATATATATATATCAATGTGTGTGTTTTGTATATATGCCTGCATGCATGCATGTATGTATGTATGGATGTATGAATGTATGGATGTATGTATATATGTTTGTATGTATGTATATGTACGTATGTATGTATGTATGCATGTATGGATGGATGGATGGATGAATGGATGGATGTATATGACATAATGGGTGGGTGAATTATTAAATGGATAAATGAAAGGATTGCTAGATAGATTAAGATTTATCATATACTTCATGATTCGTGTAACACGAAGTCAGAGTTATATTGATGAATTTGACCCGATTTCTTTATTCTTAACGAAGTGATTAGTTTAATACGATCTTTGAATCACACTACTCAGCGTGGTCAGATTGTACTTTTATTAACAGCGACGATTCGTACAATACGAACTTTGAATCACACGGCTTAGGTCGGTCCGATTGCATTCTTCATACAGTTGTGATTCCTACAACACGAACTGCTCAGTTTAGTCCTATTACATTTTTATTTGCAGAGGTGTTTCCAGTAATAAGAAGTTTGAGTCAGACTGATAATTTGTGTCTTTATGCATTCTTATTACCAGAGGTGTTTCCAGTGATAAGAACTTTGAGTCATGCTAATCATTTTTTTCTAATTACATTCTTATTACCAGAGGTGATTTATGTAATAATTACATGGAGTCATACTAATAATTTTGGTCCGAATACATTCTTATTACCAGAGGTGTTTCCACTAATAAGCACTTTGAGTCATGCTGATCATTTTGGTCCGATTACATTCTTATTACCTAAGGTGATTTCTGTAATTATAACTTTGAGTCATGCTGATCAGTTTGGTCAGATTACATTCTTATTACCAGAGGTGTTTCCAGTATGAATAACATTAAATCATACTAATCATGTTGGTCCGATTAAATTATTTTTACCAGAGGTGATTTCTGTAATAATAACTTTGAGTCATGCTGATCATGTTGGTCCGATTAAATTATTTTTACCAGAGGTGATTTCTGTAATAATAACTTTGAGTCATGCTGATCATTTTTGGTCCGATTACATTCTTATTACCAGGGATGATTCCTGTAAATAATAACTTTGAGTCATACTGATTATTCTTATTAAATAAGAGGCTAAGTAATACAAGAATCCCTGTGCGCACTGGTTTCCTTTCGTATGATTTTATATTTTAATTGGTTCTTGTTCTATGAATATGACAATTTGCCTTGAGGAATATCAATTTATATAACTCACATACACGAACACACTCACACACACAAACACACACACACATGTATATATATATATATATATATATATATATATATATATATATATATATATATATATATATATATATATATATATATATATATATATATATATATATATATATATATATATATATGTATGTATTTGTGTGTGTGTGTGATTGCAAACCATTACTATATAATTAAAATAATTTAAATGAACCATATTTGAACAGGATGATCGTCCATTTACTGCCATGGAATGCGTGCAATGTCGTTTGATAGTTCATAAAATGAACGAATTGTAAGGCAACGTGAATCCTTGTACAGGTCAAGGTCAAAGCTATATTCAAAATATGTGCGCTTTCAAATGGACACTTATCTAAAATGTCATTAACTTTCCATTTTATTTTAGATTACATTAATTTTGTCGTAATTATGTAGAAAACAACATTACCCATGCGCTATAGAAATTTATCTAAACTGAAACATTCGGTAAATCTTGGGGATGCACTATAAATATCGTTCACTGTGTTTCAGTTGAAAAGTGTTGTTATCTTATTTACTGAACATCATTCAACAAGGGGCCATAATCCAGAAGTTGACAACATAATTATGCAATGAAAAATACAGCCCTGCATGTCACGGCCTGTTATCTTGTTTTTTATTGTTGTGTCTATTTGTTAAAAGAGAATGAAAAGTTTGCAGTACTAGACTTGCTACTCGTTATTAATCTACGACATTAAAAGGTGTGAAAATATTTGTCAAATTTTGTAATAACATTGGATTACCTGCAATTACATAGATAATATATCATTTATGCTAGAGTCACCATCTTTTATCCAATGGATTTAAGAAACATAGATATTTGTATGTATGTAGTGAATTTGTAAAGTATGAGTTTACTATACACATGAGTTTTAATAATTATGCCTGAATTTGTAAAATGATGACTTTAGTTTAAGTGCAATGATGCCTTACAAGAACGTTAAACAAGTAGCTTCTCCACTACCAAATGCTTCCAAATCTACTTTGTGGATATTGATTCTAAATATACATATCATGATGCAAAATTATTGATGGGGTTCCTTTTTTATCATATAACCTTTAGGTTTTATTTATACGCATATGAAATTGGTTCCACATACATATTTGTGCATATTATAATATGACAAATGTTACAAAACAACATCGCATGTGCATATATTTCATTGTTTTCATCTTATCAGCTTATTGGAAGAAACTGACTCTACGTGGTTCTTAACCCAAAACTTCACCTTTATGTTCCAATGTTGGCAAAATACCTGTGATGATCAGGTATATTTACCTGCTTTATATCAGGATGAGTGCTCGTCGAAAAATATAGGTACTTACCATCTGAAATTAAGAAATAAGTACAATTATTGCAAATAGTATGTAGATATGTTCTGATGAAGCATACAGCTCTTTCATCACAAAACTCAAATTACATAAAATAGATGTTTGCAGAAAATATTGATAACAAACTAATAACATATTGAAATGGCCATCATCGTGTATACCAATATCATATTAGCGTCCGACATTACAGGAAGCAATGTGTTTTCACAGAAAAAAAAACACGTTAAACCTAAGATATCTTCACTATTTCAAAAGCATTAACACTATTTCGTTCGTCCCTTTTGGGATATTATCAGTAATTTTCTCTTCGACAATAAATCTTATTTTTGACAGAAAATATTTAACTCGCAACTTTTTAAGTTGTCAAGGAACCAATTTAAGGAATACGCATATTAGATCATCCACATATCACGGATGGTGTCTCGCAATGGCATATGCTTAGAACTCTATTACTTTTAATTATGTTAAATATATTGTTGTTGATAGACATTCCAATATAAGGCTATTAGATATATGATGTGTCAAAATAACTCTTTGTTATGCTTCTCTATCTTGAGAAACTGTTTGTTTTTACACTATGTATCACAGTTCTTTGTCAAATGTGTACATTAACTCATAAATCGCCTCCAATCTGAACATTTGTCCAAGCTTTGCAATGAGCAAGCAAACCAATTGATTTATTGGCGCTATGTCTGCATTTTAAGTGCTCTAATGCCAGAGCATGCCATCTCCTATAACCCGTCAGATACCACGGTGCAGTAAAACTCAAGACAAATATGAATTTACAGGTAAGTCTTGTTTCCCACTTGCAACCAAATCAGAGAAAGACCTGTCGACACGTATTGAAAGCTTATGCAGTCAAATCATACATTTGTCACAATGATAGTAAAAAAAAAAGATTTCCCCCAAACAACCACAACATAATATAGTGCGATTTAAAGCAATAGGATGGGAAACGTATCGTTAGACTAAAATATCGTTTGTACCGATAATGGAACAACATGCCTCAGGCAATGTTTAACACGTTTGCATGTAGGTTGCCGAATCGTATCTGAAGAAGCTAGTCTTCGTTCATTCGCAGTGCCTTTGACATTTCTCCGTTTTGCTTCTTTTAGTGGCAGTGACTATGGCCTTTGACCTATAAAGTCCAAGTCGACAGGCTTCCTTCAGGACAAAATTGTATGCAACCTGTAATCTTCGCTTCATGTACATGATGTAGAAAAATATGGTATGGTGCGGAGGAAACTATTTTCAGATTTTCATTCACACTAACTTAGTCCATTATCCATTTTATCCAAACATTGTCAGCTTTTGAGTCTGAACAACTACATGCTACTTATGTCGTATGGAAACCATTTTTGTCTTTTAAATCACAATGATCATCAATGGGTTTAATACCTTACAATCGAGTGTTATATCGTACTTAATATTAGTACTAGCTATATACGAAGTTTGGTAAATGTATATAGCGAAAAGTTTCGTTATTGTTCAGAAGCAAGGTTTGATGTTTGACAATCTAACTTTAATTTCGATGGAAGATTTTTCTTCCTATAAGCATGGGAGCTAAGTGCACAATGCCCAAATAAAGACACAATGAGGTAGCCGACCGTGGCTAGCTAGCTGGCTTATCGAAACAGCGGCTATTGGATTACGAGTCAGACATTCTACCAGCTGAGCTCCGATTTCTTGCAGAATTATGTCGTTCTCATATGCTGTATCACAGTGTTTCCATTTATAGCTTTGCCCGTGATATACTTTGCAATTTGCTTTAATAACATACTAGTATAATCTACACATTTAACTATTCCTGGACAAATATAAACACTTTTCATTCCTAAACTGGGAGATACTTACAATTCTCATGAACACATGGATACACTTCGATTTATTTGCTCACACTGACTTAGTTATGTTTGTTTATACGTTGTTATTGAAATTAATACTAAGTAATATTATGTAGTCACTAACATTATTACCTAGTAGCTGCTAAGATTTTTTTACTTTGTAAAATAATTTCTAAGGTCATATAATTTCTACTCGTTTCTTTTCTTCAGCTGTATTTGCAATTACCTGAAAGTCCTATCGATTACACATCCATTGGACAAACGTTTTTACTAATTATGAGTGACTACAATAATTGCTTTCTGTATATGTTGGTACTGCAGAATGAATTATGGTTGGTTTCCAATAAATTGGGGCTTATAAAGTTAATACAGTCCACAGGACATCTGAAAGACTTCAATAACCACAGAGAAATAGCATTATCAAACGTATCAAACTATACACACGGTTATTCAAGAAAGGCTCATATAATGGCCCACACAAATGAAAACAACGAGAGACGCTATACATCAGCTTGGTTTTAGTAGGCGTAAATCAACGATACACTGCTTATTATCTTTGAATATTCTTGTAACGAAAGAGGCGAATCCAGGGGATAAACGATATGTCTGCTTAATCAATTTGAAAACGATTTTAATGCAGATTATTAGAGATTGTATGTACGTTAAAGTTATGAAACTTTCCATTACGTCAAAGACCTGAAAGCAAGCAATAGTCAATATGAATCAGCGAAAACATGCATAATATTCAAACCGTTATTACAATGCTTTTGCTTCATACACGGATGAATAAAATGGTGACCCATGATCCATTCTGCTATTTGTGGTCTTAATTACATTCTTTCGTGGAGTAATACTAATTCCTTAACGCATCAATACAAGCTATCACTATGTTGTTGAACTCTCGTGTTGAATATATTATCTGTGCTTTGTCTAAATAATCATTGCAAATGATGGTTCATCATTTAACAGGCCGATGCCAGGATTGCGGTTGTAAAGAAATTAAAAATAGGGCAATATTTTTGGTTTATTAGAAAAAGAGTATCAAAACAAGATAACAGTTCCTTGGGAAGTAGAATTTCTATCTGTATGATCAAGACATTTTAGAGAAGATACTTTTGCAAACAACGAGACCTTGAGCACATCAATCACACGTCGCCATTGATACTGAAAAAATCTACAACTTTCACTGGCCTGTTCAAATGAAATACGTAAAATGTTATTGACTGTCAACATAAATGTTTTAATGCTTAGATACTGGTGAGAATTGTTTAATAAGGGTTTAAATAGTCCATGTCACTTATATCAAATCCTCAATCATTTCACATTCAAGGTGAATACAAAGTTTACAATTAGTTGGGCGATGTCATATGGGAGTTTAATCCTAATATAGGAAATGGATTATGTACGGTAAATCCTAAGAGATTATTATATTCAAAATGATATGTTCTGAATAAATTTATCATTTTGGCAACGTACAAGCAAACATACAAAGTTAAAAAGGATTTCACGTTTATCTAAACACATGTGCTATAAATGGTCATATACTCACAACAAAAACAACAACATCCAAAATAGGATTTGTTTTAATATGTATGCCATAATATCAAAATATTTCCCTAAAATTTATTTCACACATTTTTTTGTCATTGGCCAACAATAGCAAATAGTCCTAATTTCTCTTGATGATTGTAGTATTTTGCTATAGCGATGATCATGTTTAATGTTTCTAGTAATATTAGCAAATAAAATATTTTAGTTGTTTTATCCTCACACAAGCTGTATGTCAGCTATGAAACGCAAAATTATATCTATATTTGTGTGTTTGTGTGTGTGCGTGTGTGTGTGTATGTTGTACTATATCATTCTTAATTTATTTTGCATGTCTTTTAGCAATTTTTGTTTGATTGACATTTATACGTAACAGGAAATCGTCGGATCTCAACCTGACACGGCTTACCCATTATACACGAATGATTGCAAGATTATTTTTTATTTCAAACAGAAATAACATATAAAATTACAATATATGATATGATCGAATTCATACCAACATATATCATAAACTCATGCTCATAAAGTACATTGTTTATGATTATTCATTCAGAGTAGGCTAATAGTTTCAGGTATATTAGTACTTACTGATTCTTTGAGTTCTGCGTCCTGAAAGGAATATAACAAGAGTAATATTAAAAGGTTAGTAACATATGTAAAGTCACACATTAATAGCACGGGAACAAACAATGTAACAATGTCGAAGTTGATATTAGCCATTTCTCTAAAATAATTAATACTTCACAGAAAAAGACAGGTCTGGTAAATTAATATTTTACAATAAACAGTTTTGACAAATGCAAAATTATAAAATTGTCAAAAAACACCTATGATGTGTGCAATCTGCAAGTGTTTATTTACAGCATATAAACATCTTTCTATGTAATTATATGAAATACATTTTATTATCGGGTGAAGTCTGAAACAGATTGCATTCGTTTCGATCGAGACAAGGGAAATATATTATTTTTGCATCGATGTTGGGGCACAATATTTATTGACGAGATGTACATTATATATAACTACATTCTATATTGTATTTATCAGCTATGGAAAGCTATAATCATAAGCATTTAACCCACCAGATTCTCGCAGACATCATATGGTACGTTCTTTACATGTGCAAGAAAAGAGTGATCTAATTTGTAGTTGTTATATAGCTGTTGTCTACTGATATCCGATACGGTATGGACGTATTTATGAGCAAAACCATATTACATGTATCCTAATCTTACAGGAAAGTTATAGGTTTATACGCATTATAAACTCGCAGTGTGACAGTTTATAGTGGTGTCTAGCATTGGGGCATCATGCTGCAGACATGTAGCATAATGTCCCACCCAGTCACATTATCCTGACACCAGGCCGACCAGTCATAACATCAAACTCTTAATGCTGAGCGCTAAGCGAGGCAGCTCTTAGTATCATTTTTGTAAGTCTTTGGCATGACTCGGCCGGGAATCGAACCCACGACCTCCCGCATCAGTGGCGGACGCTGTAACCATTAGGCCACTGGAACGGTCGCTAGGTGTAAGTAGTTGCCGAATCAATATTACATGACCTCATTAGAATGATATTGCACTTATATTATTTAGATGACTTTTATAAGTCGGATGCCTGGTGCTTATAAATACATGTTACAAGTTCATCGCCTGAATATATATATATATATATATATATATATGTTGACCCTCATTTTGGGTAAATACATTGAAGAGATCCACTGCCTATTCCTGCAATGTGTTTTAAATGTAACATGCAGCATCGAGGCGGTTTATAGGCTCCTCGCTGGTCGTCATCGCAAATCCGTATTTTCAATCATTACCCAGCCCCACTGTAATTTTATCCATATAGATATTTTGAACCAGGATATTTACAAAACGGTGTATCGAGAGGTTTCTTCAACGTGTCAGAGATATCACCGTCGAGCTTTACTCCCCTGTAAACTAGCGACAGTTTACCGCGACCTCGCCAAGTAAAACGCTCAAGTGAGTCACACAGGTGCCAAATGTTATACAGGATATATAACATGCTGGTGTTATTTTGTGGTGTTGACGTACATGGGCTCCCAGGGATGAAATAGACATGGTGTGACCTTGACCACTCATATCATAAGTTTCGAAATATTTTTGCGTGGGTCACCATGGACCGATATGTTTTCCTTACAATTGGCTTCAGTGGAACTTCAAGTTCCATTTGGCAAAAATATCGCGGTGGTCTGGACACATGCGTGCCTCACGGGGATGCGTTTTACAGGATAGTGACGCACGCAATGATGTCATTTCTAACGTTCGTGCAACCCGACTAAGAATGCATGGCTTGGTTGGTTGGTGGACGCCGCTAGCGCCTGCCAACAAGCGAACATTATATGCGGCACTTAGATCTCCATGGATGTCTTAAAGATATATTGTGGTAGTAACATCATGTACGGGAAGAGCTCGCAACGGTGTTCCAAGAAACATTTGCAACGCGGATCAATTCACATGAACCCACGGGAACTTCTATTGCGATGATGGAAAAAGAAGAGTGTTCATGTACAATTGCTATTAATTCCATATATATTGAATAAATGACAGGGAAACCATAAAAATGTATCATCTTCAACAATTAGCCAAATATCTAACAAACATGGCCGCTAAAAGATCAAGGAAAAAGAAGAGATTTATAATATACCGCTACTTTGCTTAGGAATTGGTGAGATTATGTAACAGAAAGTTACTAGAAAAGCTTCAAAGCTGAGCTCGTGTATATTGTGCTAAGTGGATATTTCAGAAGAGAAATAAAAAACTACAAGAATTAACGAGGGTGACAACATATGAAGTAAGTAGTTGACAGACTGCATTCGGTTCCAGCACAGCACAATGTTTGCCTTATAAAAGATTAATCATTTGTTGCGTGAAAGCAGGTCAGCAATATTATGATGAACTCCTGGATCGTCTGTATACCGTCGTGACATTTGTTCCCACCCGTTTCAACTTACAAGAATTCATTGTGACCGCACTGATTTGTAAGCGTTTGCTAAACAACTACAATATGGGCTTTTACACGTCCTGCGTGCTCAAGCATGAACACATTGAAGATTTCCATGATCCACATGATGAACGGGCTAGCACCGATCTTTGAATACTACAGATAAAAGTAATGTCATACAATGAAAATTATAGAATGCAATAAGAAACGAGTGCACGATCACATTAAAACATTCACCGACAAACCTGACCTGAGACACCCCGGTGTGGTTGACTAAAACGCAAAGTGATCAACTCAAGACGGCTAGAAAAAAGAACACCGCATTAGCACTCATGCTCTCCAAATCAAAGATGTCGCAAAATCAAAGAAACCGATTAAGCATTTATATTTCCTGCGGTGATTCCAGCATTGTCGGCAGCTCCGGCTAATGTGGATGCAAAAGCAACTTTCATAGAAGCTGCCGGAACCACATCCGGGATAGCTTAAAATTAGGTGCATGTGCATTGAGTTCTCTCAGCGGACGCAATCGCATCTCGCGTACAGGGGGTCCACAGAAAAAATGAAAATGTCATCGATAATCTTCTTGGTCTTAAGGGCGGGCATGGAATAAAGGATGTAGATTATGACTTGAACAGTACTAATTTAGTTGCCATAACAAAATGAATCAATGTAAAAAAAAACATGCCGCGACGATTCACCGCTCTGATGATGCATGCGATTGTTGATAATTCACGCAGATTCAATATGTTATCAGGTTGGCGGTTTTTGCAAGCGAATTCTCGTATACTGCTATTTTAATTAACACTTCCATTGGAAAGATGAACATGCAGACACCTTGTAGCATTCAATATTTCAAGTAAACCTATCTTGGCTATTCGGTGTCTTCTAGTCTAGTCGTTGTGCTTAGAGGCACTCGATATTTCAAGTACACCATGGCTATGTTGTCAAATTGGTGTTTTCTAGTCTAGTCGTTGGGATTATGGGCACTCGATATGTCAAGTACACAATGTCTATCTTGGCAAATCGGTGTCTTCTGTCTAGTCATTGCAGCTGAGGTCTCACGAGCACTCGAGTTTTAAAGTACACCATGACTATCTTGGCATGTCGGTGTCTTCTAGTCTAGGCGCTGTGCTTATGTTCTCTCGATATTTCTAGTACACCACGCCTATCTTGGCTAATCGGTGTATTCTAGTCTAGTATTTGTGCCTATGGGCACTCGATATATTTTATTACACCATACGTATCTTGGCTAATCGGTGTCTTCTTGCATAGTCGTTGCGCTTAAGGGCACTCGACAGTTCAAATACACCATGTCTATCTTGGCAAATCGGTGTCTTATAGCATAGTCATTGCAGCTGAGGTCTCATGAGCACTCCATATTTCAAGTCTTGTTCTGGTGATCTATGTTATTACCATAGTCGCTAATTTTATCAGCCATTCAGATAAAATTATATATATATATATATATATATATATATATATATATATATATATATATATATATATATATATATATATATATATATATATATATATATATATATATATATACATGTTGGGAGACTGTGCAGTTCAGTATGTGCATATTAGCTGGACTTTTTCAAATTTCTGAAAGCTGCCTTCCCATTGTCTAATTCAAAGGTCACCAGAACATGACCCCAAAGCGGTCACTGTCAGAACTTCACCCAAGACAGTTGATGGTCTTATTTTAATCAGATTTGTATTTTCAAATAATAAACAAGCAGTAAGTAGATATAATTATGCACAATTGTATTCAAATTGTAATGCATTATTTTAATAAGTCTCATGTATGCGAATAGGCATGAGGCAAACATTCCTACATTGTGATGTGTCCTTATTAGCCACATTCACACGTAGAATGATCATCAAAAATCGATTTAGCGGTTTCTTCCTTTACGCAATATCAATAGACGTGATAAACATTAGCAACGTCATGCCAACAGGAATAGGCATAAATAAACTTGATGAGTTTAAAAATGAAATAAAAGCAAAACCGCTCGGATTGTACAGGTGTGTAGTACTATGGGCCTAAGCTCCAGTTCTAGAGTTGACTAATTGATCATTCAGTGAACGAGTGTGCTCAAATAAACAATATGTATATAAATCCCCAAACCCAAACCCTTCGAATTCATTGATCCTTTCATTTATATTATTGAGGTTGAATACTATAAGATACTGTATGATAGATCACTACAATAATCACCTAACTCCCCTACCGTATCAATACATTTGCTGAAAACCATAAGCCCTGAGTGGCCGGATGGTCACCGTTACGGATCGCTGCCATCTCAACTATGTTTGGGTTCGAGTCTCGGGCTCGTCCAATGTGGGTATGTCAGAAAGCTTGCCTTTAGCTTCATGTGGCTCGTTGGTTCTTTTCAGGTTTTCCAGGGTTCTTCATCCACCCTTTATACTGGCCGCCATGTATAGCTAATCTTGTGCTGAAATATGGCGTTAAATCTATAACAACAACAACTTAGAAGCAAAACGTGGTGATAATTATAGGCGGGCTATTTATATATGTAAGGGCACCAAATGAAGACGAGTCGTGCTACTATGCATCAGCAAACTATGCAACGAACTACTTAGCCAAATTAGAGCGCTAACAAAACTCCGAACTAAGAAATAAAAAAACTGAATCTAGCCGCACTACCTGTGGTTTTCGAACGTCGTATTCGAAAGTTCGCGATACATTCGAGGCCAGCATCGAAAATATAATTAGATCCGATTCCGTGGGCATGATGTAGTCGACATCGTGCGGGATTAGTCGTTACAAAAACAACCAAGTGACCAGCTACCGAGGTTAAGGAGTATACGACGTAAACTTGTATTCTTTAGAGAATTGGAATTGAATCCGATGAAGAAAGTAATTATATGCCCACTTTTAGTCTCTATGGTATATCGATGATATATTGAAGGAATTTAAAAGGGCAGGTGTGTGTGTGTGTGTGTGTGTGTGTGAGAGACAGAGAGAGAGAGAGAGAGAGAGAGAGAGAGAGAGAGAGAGATAACATGACTAAAAACAGGCAAAACTAACTTCCAGATATCAAGCATATAAAAGCATTATGCAAGAGGGGTGCATACATACAAAAATAGTGCTGTGAAAAGTGCTAAGACAACTGATTGTTGCAGAGAATATTTTATTCCTCAACACGTTTTATATTGCCACTAGAAACATAAGTTGATAACCCTGAATGAAATGAAATCTTAAGTATGAAACGACATTACAGCACGTACCATAAGGGTTTAGTATTATGGGGTGGGTGGGTAGGACAATGCACAGTGTGTGACACGGCAAATGACAGTCATACCATTTTGGAAGAAAATAACCAAGTAAAATGCAAATATGAAGTCCTTGTTCCATCCATTTCGTCGCCGTTTTATCTTTTGTATGAATTTAGACACACCTGGTAATATTGATCATAAACATGACCCCCAAAAGCATTATTGCAGCTCACTTTATTAAATGGCTTTCTGCATGGATTTTCCGCAAGTTCACGTGACATCGGCATACATGAAAATGTATTTTTAGCGTCATTTGTCTGCGTATTTTCCATAAAATATAGGTTTTGCCTGCTGACAGGGATACTTTGTCGTATCAGTTATAATCCTAAATGCACCATTCGAATTTATTATGCCCTGAAAATTCAACGCATATGACTATTCCAGTCATTTTCTGCAATCAGCAGCATACGTTGATTTATTTTATGCTTGGTATAATTGATCCCAATTAACCTAAAAAAGCCCATTTTAGAAAGAAATGTTCCTTTGTTGGCATTAATTAATCTATAAGTATACAAGATATTAACATCCTAGAATCACCACCTTTTTTAATAGTCAGCGCCAAACTACAGGCTACACTTTATAAAGCTGATATAATTTGGTATATGAAACTATAATATTGTACTCCACGGATTGCCATCAAGTAATCTTGTACCCATTTGAAATAAGAGAATGTAAGGAATGAAATATTAGTATTGTCACACAAGGTTACACCACCAGATTAAAATATGTCACACGCTCTCTGAAATACCTAACGGTATACATATACTGCTAGGATAACTCACCATTTACAACACAACAATAATATTTCCCAATAATATTTAGCCTGTTGTTATAACCGCAAACTGATCTCATACATTTACTTACGTAACTTCAATATGCATGTTCAACATAGATGTGAAAACTTACCGAATACTGAAAGGAAAAAAAATAATACAATTAGTTCTGTATCATTATTCAGTCGCACACTCGTAAAATTGGGTTTCTTGTGCTGTACGTAAATTTCAAGATCTTTCATTTCTCATAACGAAATCACATTACACGAATGCGATGTGTTAAGACAATATTAATTACACAACTTTGATTATAACAATTCATGTATTGTATCAATCTCCGACATTACTGCGGTCCTGGTGATTGTAATGGGGAACACTTGTTCATTATTCAGATAATTTTGAGACTATACGGACGTGTATGACGATGATGCCTAACTCCTAATCTAACGTGGACTGATATAAAATCCAGGTTTGGCTAAATTATATTTCTCCGCATACGAAGGACAGTAATTAAACGAAGAAAATTCAAACATGTTTCTCCGACCCCACCATTTTCAAAGAACCCCATCTATTGTCTTCTCTTTTCTAAGGACATATTTGTAAAGACCTCAGTAATGAATAATACTGAATTCTGCTGTTAAATTAATTAATGTTCAGAAAAGGCACGTTATTTAGAAACAAGCAATGACACTGGTCAAAACGGTACTTTATATGCAAAATATGTTGAAACAAACTATGTAGTAAAGTACATTCCATGAGTAACATTAACGTCAACAATCCGAAATGATACTGCTTCTAGCCACAGTACCGGAGTTGGTAGAAATCGGACTCGTATTCCGGATATCATTCAATATCGACGCTGTAAACGCACTTAGATAAGAGTTTCTCTTCACGGTCTAGCAAATGACGTGCGGCAAGTATCATCTAAAACCACCCAATTTACTATGGAGTTTATTGAGCCAAACTCGTTAATGGGTAATCGAATGAAAATGATTTGGAAATAAAAATGTAAAAAGTAATTATGTAATTTCCCATTTCAATCCTTACCGCATAAAGGAAAAATGAGTGGACATAAAGGACAGTGCAACTTTCTTAGATCCGTCCCTGGACTATGCATCAGTTTACTCCACAACTAGGTAAGAGCATTACAAATAATCGACCACATGCAAAAACAAGTTGGTCTTATGGTGTTAAAATATCCCACCTTAAAGGGTTTTTGGAAAGATAGAAAATAACTCGATTGGAATTGAAAAACAAGAGAAAACAGACTGCTTTAGATAAGAATTAAACGTTTAGAATCTTTGGGTGTGTGGTATGTAATATGTGACTCCGGCACTAGGCCTTTTATACAACACAGAAATATACTAAGTAGAAAAAACAACCAGTATACTCTTGTTGCATACTTCTTGCGGCCCATGGATACAAGCATATATTGATGCCAGGTATTACTGATTAGAGAAAAATCGTATTACAATAAGCCACATCTACATAAACTTAGCATTTTTAATAGATTTCTTTGATGTTTCTGTACAAGTGCACTTAACCTCTGCACCAATCAAAATATAATTTACAGCATCCGTTTTCATACTAAAACTGTTTTCCACATTTAAAATAATGTATATGCCGGTAAGGACATTTGATAATAAAGTGATATTAATTATTTTATATAATAAACGATTCACATTTAATATTTCTCGCCAAATACACGTTATACATGTATTCCGGTCATTCCCTTAATTTCATGCTTTGTGTCGCCCAGCATGGATATACTTCTACATGCCTGGTGAAATTCCCCACATTTTAAAATGGCTAATTTTAGAAGCAAAAGTTCATTTTCGGGAATCCATTTGGATTAGTGTATACAATATTTTGGCGTGCAACAGTCATTGCTTCTTTAATAATCCGCACCAAATTTCAGGATGATACAATTTATAAAGTTAACGGCATAATTAAACTAAACTTTACAACGGACCTTATACAAGTACTTTTGTACTGATGTTAAGAAATGTGATATTGGTATTGTGGCTTATTTTCACTCAACCAATGTGCAATGATATATTACATAAAATTGCAGAGACAACACACCAATTAGAACTAAATAAGTAAATAATATTTTCTCGGGGCAAATTTAACCTATTGATACGCGTCAAGCTTCCACAAACATCAACTTTTTGATCCTGTGTAAAGCAATATCCCTAAATGATCAGATACATTTACTTATATAACATCATGTTCATTATGAATGTGAGCACTTACCTCAAACTGAAAAGAAAGAAAACATACAATTAGTGCTGTAACATTATTAAGACGTACGATAATTATATTGTAAAGAATTCATGCTCTTTCATCACTCGCATTGAAATCACATTACATGAATGCTATGGTTTGCGACAATAATAGTAACAAAGTAATATAGCTCTTAACATTACAACTGCATGCCTTGTATTAGTTTCCAAAACTGTGGATATAATGGTGATATTACTTGGGAACACTTATTCATTACTCAGAAAATCTCTGTTGTTATATTCATCATTTGGAAGTGTGAACTAAATGTTCACTTACCTGTTTATAATAATGCATTTCTTTTTTTATTAAGTATTTTGAGAAAGCAGATTATATAGTATTATTTCAGTTTGATTCATGAAAAAGTCATTCGACTTAAGAACTATAGATTATCAACGCATATCAGCGTTCATGTGCCGCAATATTCCATGCTTTAGCCACTTTTATGTACACTTTACTAGAATGTAATTGAATTTCATTTCAGACTAAAACATTTGCTGATGACATGTTGGTATTAATGCTTGCGGATGACACAGCCCGGGCTCTTGTTCTTTCACACGAGGAACTACATACATCAATTTTGTTAGCTGATTAATAAGTAATGGATGCAATTCACTGAAAAAAGAAATCAATGATCATATCCATACAATTCAAATCCAATATCTCTCACTACATTTGTTGAATTATACATGTATCTTAATATCATTACTTGCCCTAAACTATATTCTCGATTACTCATGTACAGACACTAACTACAATAATATTGAAAACCATAAATATATTGCTATGTTTGAAATTAAAAACTCACAAGAAAATTATTCGGGTTTCACAATGATACTGTTTTGAAACCTGGAGATATTATGTGGGATAAGGATATTAAATATGAAAAGGAGCAATAATAACATATACAAGCTAAGTTCGGATGGATTGTTTCTGGTGTACAGCTGTCAGATGCTAGACTTTTGGATGAACATAAATCAGACATATTTCTAATCAGACGCTACAAACAGTGAACGCCATTGGAAAAATGACGTCACTGGTTTCACCACTTGTTAAGCGGGTAAACAGACTATCACAGGGTGAGTGAATAAAGCTTTCAAAGGCATTTGCTCAATGCATATGTATATCAAATTTATTTTAGATACTTACATACATACATACATACATACATACATACATACATACATACATACATACATACATACATACATAATAGTGATAAATTAGTACTGAGTTTAAGAAAAAATGATTGCAAAGTTGACTTTTTGTATTAGAAGGTCCCTATGCGAAGTTTGTGTATGCCAAATTGTCCAGCAAGAAGTGGTTTGTCCAAAGCATGATTAATACAGCAACTAAGTTATACGTGTTTGAGCCAGTTCTCACATATCTTGAAATGTTGTTCAGTCTGTGTGCGCATGGTTCTCACCACTATGATAGGGACCAACAGGTAGTGCTACCACCAACGGTCCCAATTATTTTTCTTTATGATACACCGGCTTTATAGGCGTCGTGGCAAAGCGGAGACTCATTAGGGATGACCACATTTTAGGTCAGAAACCCTTATGTATGTTTATGGCCCGAAAATATAAATCTATACGCCTTTTTCTGACTGGAAACATCCAAACATCTTATACAGACACTCCTATGAGGAAAAAGATAATACTGCGTTCAAAATGATGTCCGTCGATATTGTGGTACACCTATTTTCCATTACAGATTGGAATAAAAACAGTACATCATTATTCTACTTGAATATGCAACTTGGTACCCAAAATCCATAGCATCAATCCCATTTTAACTGTACAAATAGCAGAGGCACATGAGATGTTCTGCAAATAGGCGTACCTATAAATTCTCATGGATTCTGGGATCAATTTACTTCGAAATCTATGAAAGAAATTGGAAGGTTGTTATTGAAAACGCACTTGAGTATAACACCGCATGACCACATGTTTAATGGCTACGTCGACTTATTGCTGTATAATGTTGATAGTACATGTAAAATGGAACATGCATTGTGAATGTGGATGGAAAATACGCGAAATATTGCAACCGTATATCTCGAAGTAGGACATGCTATATAGGTGGTCGAGTGTTTGTCAAACGGAAAGTCCCTATGAAGTCAAGAAGTCCATGACTATATAATGGATATGAACTGTACTTTGAGAATATTTCATGTTATTATTTTAAAATATAAGAAGAGGGACCCCAACTAATGATAGGAAATGGTGTAATGAATGAAATATGTGCTTATATCGTCGAAGACGAGTCAGGTTGCAAACTAAAGTTGATCCGAGCAGAGACATTCTCCCAGATTACCCAATGGCGGTGGAAAATGAAGTATCATATGAGGTAGGCATTTGTTCATAGTTCTCTGAAGTTTAGTGCTGACATAATTATCAAAAAATAGATACTCCTATTTGTTTACACTCGATAGGTCATGCAAGGTGAATAAAGCATGGCGTAAGTGACTGTTCAATAAATATTAAATGGATTAGAACGAGAAAGTAAGTAAATACCGGAAAGCGAACCGTCAAACTCAATATATATGTCTACCGTGATGTTGCTAAAAAAATGAAACATGCTGTTTCTATATAGATTTTCTTAAAATCTCTATGCTTGATGCGGAACCGATGCTAAGAATAAGTGGATCGTTTTTCATTTTGACAGGGCACCAATATTGCGAAAATATATTTCAATAAGTATAGTTGTAGGTGCCCGTCTATATCATTTTAAAGTCATGCAATTAGATTTGGTAAATTCAGACTTTGTGCACGTACTTTGTATGCCCGAATTGCTGAAAGACAGGGAAAATGTAGTGTTCTTCACAATATTCTTGCGAACAGGCATGCATATAAAAAGCATGCTAAGGATTTTAAAAAGTTGTCCGACATATTCCACAGAGCCAATCTCACAGTGAGGACAAACCAATCCGCCATACTATGGAAGGTATTGAGAATCCCATAAGGTGGTCGGGGCAGTGGAAACAAAAAATTTAAAAAAGGGAAGCTATTGGACGCTATCGAAAGCCGGATGTGATGTGATGTGATGTGATTTGGATTTTTAACGTAGCTTTAAAATTTTTTCAGTCATATCGCTACGATGTCTGCAATGTGGCAGTTTATAGTGATGTCTAGCACTGGGGCATCATGCCGCAGAGATATAGCATAATGTCCCACCCAGTCACATTATCCTGACACCGGGCCGACCTGTCCTAACACTAACCTCTTAATGCTGAGCGCCAAGCGAGGCAGCTGTTAGTACCGTTTTTGTAAGTCTTTGGTATGACTCGGCCGGGGATCGAACCCACGACCTCCCGCATCCGAGGCGGACGCTCTAACCACTAGGCCACCGGAGCGGTTTTGAACGCCGGAAACCAAGCACCAAATTCGGAGATTTATCGCAGTTAGCAGGGTGTACTACAATTTGGTACCATGTTTTACCGCTATAGGTAGTCCATTATCGGTTATGACTTGAAAAGGGGAATCCAATAAAATTTAGTTTGGTTCATTCCAAAAAGTGTTTTTAAATCTCATATGATCAGGATGATCCAGTTCACCAATCGCCCCACTCACAAAAACATGTTTCCTTTAGAGAACGGATGCCAATGACACGGAATTAGGAGTTGTTTGCTACAGAAGCAAGAAGGTTTAACATACCAGTCGCTTATGCTATTTTGAAATACATTACTCGCGAGTAGTAATACAGGGAAGAGGAAACACTCACACGTATCTTTTGGAAAGAACTTTGTTGTTGAAATAGACCAGTAATCTATCATGTATTTAAGCAACGTGAAGATCGCCAAGGCAACATTAAGGCATAGGGTGGATAAGTTTAAGTTGCACAGCCTCAAGATCAATGCAGTTTGCTGGTCCAAAAATACAGGAACATATTATGTTTAGCAAAATATGACTTGTAGATCTTTTAATAATAATAATAATAATAATAATAATAATAATAATAACAATAATAATAGTAATAATAATAATAATAATAATAATAATAATAATAATAATAATAATAATAATAATAAACACTGGTCTACTGCCAAAATTTTCCCGAAAAAAATATAGTCAAAGTTTACTAATTGTGGGTCGCTGAGAACGAAAATGATGCTTAAACTTATTTATTGGCTCTAGTTATAAAGATATGATTCTGGGTCAGTATATAAGCCCCATGACTTGGGAATGGCGGGGAATAAGTGAGTTATAAAAGGAAGGTTCTCAATTTAAAGCATAAATGATTCAAATATATATTTAACTGAATCAGTGAATAAATATATGACTGGGTGTGTACAGTACTTGCTTTTTAGGCTAAACAGTGAATGATGCAATCTGAAGTTGGTATTACTTCATCCATTATATAAAGTGCATCATGTTATTCCGAGAAGTCATGGATGACGCAATCATAACTCAGATAGCATCACTTTGCTGAACAAACTGCCCAATATCAGCTCTATGAATCATACAGCGTCGTGCTCTCTTATTTGTCAGTGTCTGAGTTTGAAAAGGAAATCATTTATGTTTACCAAAGAAAGCAGCTATGCCTCGTATTTGTGTGAACAATGCAGATAACTTATGCTATGTTTGTAGTGTAGTGACCTTTGCATCACAAAAGCTTGGCATAACCACGATGGTTAAGAAAGCCTATCATCTTTCGTTTGGCTGCAAAACTGCAGATCATGCCAAAAGGTGGACCCTACACATATGTTGCAACATTTGTGCAACAAATCTCTGCCAGTGATTGCACAGGAGAAAGATCTCTATGTTTTTTACACTGCCACTGGTTTAGAGAGAGAGCTAAAAGATCATGTCAGCAAGGGTTACTTATGCATGGTGCCTCCAGTTGGAAAAAGTGTGTCAAAGAAGAAAAAGTGGACTATGCATTATCCAAATATTCCATGAGCTATAAGCCGAGTATTCCACGGAGAGACGTCCAGTTCCTGAATCACAAGAATCGTTCTCCCATACTACTCCTCTGAACCACGTATCATGACCTTGTCAGGGATTTGGAACTATCCTAGTGTAAGGCATAGCTGTTTGACTCCGTACTACAGCAGTGGAATATTTTGGCAGGTGATGTTAGCGTTTCAATGTTCTATGTTCCAAGAACGTCAAAAGGATCATGTCCCATTCTTCTTCATGTAAGATGATCTTGTAGCTTGCAACAACATCAGTGCTGTTATGGCAGCACTCGACATCGATGATAATCCAGATGAGTGGAGACTGATCATTGATTAATAAAACAAGAGTCTTAAATCTGTTTTGCTGTTTTACTGGCATTGTTTTGCCTCCAATTCCAGCTGGTCATACAGTCCATGTGAAAGAAACCTATGAAAACATGAAACAACTTTTTGAGATGCGAAAACTATGACCAACATCAATGGCAGCTTTGTGGCGATTTGACGCTTCTTGCTCTCTTGCTCTCTTGCTTGGTCTACAGATTGGAAAAACAAAGTACTGCTGTTTTCGCTGCTAACGGGATACTCGTGCGAGAGATTCCCACTACATTAAGCGAGACAGGCCACGCCGACAGTTATTAGAGCCTGGGAGGAAAAGTGTTCAGCATACACCACTTGTAGAATCAGGGAGATTTTGTTAACAAACTTATACATCAAGCTGGGTCTGATGAAGATCATTTTCTAGGCCATAGACAAAACAAAAGCAGCTTTCAAGTACTTCCGTGGAAAATGTTCAAGTTTAAGTGAAGCTAAAACAAATTAAGGTGTTTTTGTTGGTCGTCAGGTTCGTGAACTTCTTCGAGATGATGCATATGACCGTGCACTGCATGGCAAGGAAACGACGACATGAAAAGCCTTCCTGCTAGTGGCAACACATTTTCTCCGTTAAAACAAGGTATACAACTACAGGGAGTAGGTGGGAAACCACCTCAAGGAATACTAAATTCTTGGTTGCAACATATCACTAAAAATACATTTGTTTGCATAATCTTCTATATTTTGTTTCTACCGATCTGCAAAGCCGTGAGCGACGAGCAAGGCCAGAGATTTCAGTAGGAACAATGGACAAACGCTTTCAGGGAACAGAGTAAGTATTAAGCTATATAATTATATATAATAATAATACAAATACTAATAATAATGAGGACTTTGTATAGCGCTTAATCTTTAGAAGCTCTAAGCGCTTTACAGCTTTAGACAATACCTATTAGATAAAAAACATATAATAATATTATTACAAAAACAAACACCATGAAATTAGAAAAAAACATTAATAAAATAACAACATGCTGAGAATATTTCAGGTAGGAAACATTATTAGGTCTTTAAGTGTGTTCTTGCAGTCAAAATAAGTGAGTTTTGAGAGCCCTCTTGAATGTGATCACTGTGTCTTTGTGTCTAAGTTCAGTGGGCAATTCATTCCATGTTGCTGGGCCCTGGTATGCAAAAGAACGATGTCCATATAACTTTGTTCTAATAGTGGGAATAATGAGTATACGATTGTCAGAAGAGGAGCGTAATTATCTTGCTGGTGTGTACACGTGGGTGTGATCGGATAGGTATGTTTGACTAGAGTCCGACAGTGAAACGTAGCACAGAGAACACATTTTGTGCTTGATTCTGGATCGAATGCATAGATAGTGTAGGGCACAGAGCAACGAGAAGGTGTGCTCTGATCATGGTACTCTAAGTATGATCCGAGCAGCTATGTTTTGAACTTTCTGAAGTTTCTGGAGTAGATATTGAGATGAGCCAGACAAAACTGAATTACAATAGTCCAGTCTTGAAAGTACTAATGAACACACAAGTGTTTTAGTGGCATCAACTGAAAGATATTTGCGAACTGAGCTGATGCGTCTCAGCTCAAGATATGCAGCCTTGCATATGTTCATGACATGTTGGTGCAATGTGAGAGTACTGTCCAGAGTAACAACTAGGTTTCGTACTGTTTGTGTGAATTTAATGTTGGCGTTGCTGATATTTATTGTTTGAGGTAAAGAATGTGAATGAGAAAGTCTTTGTGTTGTGATCAGAATGGTCTCAGTTTTATCATCATTCATCTGCAGCTTGTTACATATCATCCATGATTTCACATCAGAAATGCACCTCTCTACACCTTGGATGGTAGCATCACCTTCAGCTGGGTTCCTAGATGTGTATATTTGGGTGTCGTCAGCGTACAATTGGTGAGACACTGGATGTGAATCTATGACACTTGAGAGCGAATGAGTGTTTATAATGAAGAGAACAGGTCCAAGAACAGAGCCCTGTGGAACACCACAACATAGCTCAACTGGGCTGGATTGTATTCCATTTGCAGATACAATTTGTGTCCTGTTGACCATGTAGGACTTGAACAACAGTAAGGCTGAATCATGAATGCCAAATACATGTTGGAGACGGTGAAGAAATATATCATGGTCTATTGTGTCAAATGCTGCAGACAAATCAAGGAGGGTGAGGACTGTAATCTTTCCGCTATCCAAAGCAGAGAGAATGCCATTACCTACTTTTAGAAGAGTAGTTTCAGTACTGTGGCAAGGGCGATATGCAGATCGTACATTGCTATAAAGACTGTTTGAATTTAGAAGAGATACAAGCTGGGATAGAACAACCTTTTCTAAGATTTTTGATATGAATGGGAGATTAAAAACTGGGCGGTAGTTCTTTAAATCGTTATGGTCTAGTGTTGGTTTGTTCAGCAGAGGCTTTACAATGGCGGTTTTGAAAAATGATGGGAATGCCCTGGGTGAGACAGAGACAGGTTTTAATAACATCAGTTAGTGAAGGTAATACTGGATCGAAGCACTCAGTCAGCAGTGATGTTGGAATTGGATCAAGTTCACATGACTTCGGTGCACTATTCATCAGGATTGTACGTACGAAATCCATAGAGACAAGTTTAAATGCTGCTAATGGTTGCCGCTCAAATTCTATATCCCAACTGTATGGTGTCGAAAAGTCAAATGAAATTGTGTTGTCAAGCTTATCTCTAATGGTTTGTTCTTTGTCACGGAAGAAATTTGAAACATGTCCGGAAGGTCATCTGGAGAGAAGGTAGTTGGAAGTGGTGTTCATTTGTTCCTTGACATTAGCTTGTTAGTAATCTCGAAGAGCTCTTTGGATCTGGAACGTTCCATGATCTTAGTAGTGTAGTGGGCTGATTTCGCTGCATTGACAAATTTGTGACATTCTTCTTAGCGACTTCATATATTTTCTTATGAATAGTGAGTCTGGTGAAAAGCCAGAGCCTCTCAGCTTTACGGCGGTCTCTTTTAGCAGTGCGAAGCTGGTCCCTACCACTGCTATGCAATGGAGAACACTTTGAATTGATACTTTGCACTTGGTAGCTGGGGCATGTTTGTCAAGCAATGAACGCAAACAGTTATCGAGTTGTTCTGCTGTAGGATTTTAGCAAATTGTTAGGTTAGCTTGGATGTCGTGCATTAGTTTGTTTCTATTTATCATATGGAGTTTATCTTAGTAGCATATAAAGGTGGAAGGTTAGGGACTGATACGTCAAGATGGCATATAATGCAGAGGTGATCTGATGCAAGTTCATATACATAATAGTTTGTTGCCTTTTGTTTCGTAATAAATTGTATTTACTCTTTTTTAAGTGTTGCATAAGCAGGACGGGTGAAATATTGTCATCTAAAAGAACCATAAACAAATGAAAAGACCTAGGTTTACAATTTACGATTAAAACTCTACTATCTATAAAATATACTTAGACGTAAAATCTAAAAACTTCAATATACTGGAAACAGTAGCCAATTATTTATTATACTTGTCATATCTGACTTCAGCACATCAAAATTCATAAATAAATAGCACATTTTATATATGAAGCAGACGGTTTCTAAACAAATGTAGACCACTGTACTAACAATAGTTACCCACTGCATAAATGATATTTTAGAAATTGCGTACGGGTGAAAAACTGATGAGCGGTTATAAATTGCATAAGACTGCTACTGGCCTGTTAGAAGTTTGTATTTAGATCGAACTCTCCATGTGCTTTAAGTTGCGTTATCCAGTATCGTACGTAACGTGTGCATTCAATGTCGGTCTACCCCAAGTTTTTGAAAACGAAGAATCTCAAGGAACTCTATCGAATGTCCCATCTAGTTATTGTATTTGGCGATTTTCGAGTTCATTTCATTGCGAATTTAGTATTATTAGAGTTCTGAAATTAACTGCTCCGCCAACATTTTAAATGGCACATATCTCACACGTCAGAATATACTAGTAGATTGAACTGATTTGTACGTATACATACTAGCTTCTAATTGATAGTGTAGCTAACTCATGTTGTCTAACTTCTCAAACCACTGTCTAGCGCATATGATTGGAAACTCGGCAACGCGTGCCCTTGCAGCGGTATCTGCCAGAATTAGTAGCCTTGTCCGAAGGTACCTTCACACGCGCTAGATGGTCCTTAAGATTGTTAGGTCTATGCAACCAAAGGATCTTTTGGAAATATATATATCTCATACGTTCAGCTGATTCAATGTTCTACTATTGCTACAAGTTTAGGGTATCGGATAGAACTAAGGGGACAGGTTTGGGGTTTTCTGTAAATAAGTCTGGTTTTGTTAATAGCCTCCTCAATGCGGCTACTTTTGCATCATCTTATTCTAAGGTACTCCTTGAGCTCTCCAAGGCCCAGTTCACAGTTAGCAGGACTGGTACGAAAGCAGATATCGTAATGCAGATTGCAAAGTCGTGGGAGTTATAGCTGGTCGGAATATACTGTTGATATGCTACCCTCCAGGAGGGTTGCTTAATATCAAACATATACTGGATCTGCATAAATATCCGTAAATTTAAAAGGATGTAATATTAGTACAAGAATAGTGCTATCTTTACATAAAACTTAAGTAATGGTCACATTAACAGGGAGTCTAAAATTGTTATGCAAAACGGCAGAGATAACTCAAAACTTTACAACCAAGGTGATACTATTTTCCGGAGAAATTAAACCTCGTGTAAAACAGTGAATTTCGTCTTTTTTATTATGATGCAGGTAGAACACCATAAAATCATCACACACATTTACTTACGCAAAATCATGATGAATGTTCATCTTTAATGTAAACACTTACCATATTCTGAAATGAAAGAAAGCATACATTTAGTGCTATATCTTTTTACAGGACACACTATAATTAAACCATGTTTTATATTTTGCAACCAATCCTCATGAGCTTTCTTCACAAAGATCGAAAACACAGTAAACGAATTCGGATTTTGGACACAATATTAGTAACATAGTAATCCAATTTTGTAGATTAGGTCACATACAGCACTATACTGAACCGAACTGAAAGCGCATTAATATATGCAGCAAGTGTTTTAAAATCCATTTAATTAGATGCAATTATGGTATGTAGGCATAAAAGTGATCTTGAATACAAAACAAGTGACTCATTTAAAACTTACAAACGAGATACAAACTAATGTTCAAATTAATTTTAGCAACATGCTGGTGTCAAACAGGGTGATCCATTATCGACTTTGTTTTGCTTAATATGTATAATGCATATTGTTCCATATATACATATTAATAATGAGTACATATTTGCATTTCATTATATCGATATGCTTATGTATTTATACGAAGATTACGCTGTTGTTTCCGCTTTATTTGAAAATCAGTGAGATGTTAAAACGTATTCCATTTGACACATAGCATCAGTACGACTAAGTTGTTGGGTTTTTGAAGATGGCTAATAAAACCACATAAAATATATTTTCATGAAACATGATTTGCAATTGGTACAGTGTGTGTGTGTGTGTGTGTTGTGTGTGTGATTTGGATATTTAACGTAGCTTTAACAATATTTCAGTCATATTGCTACGATGTCTGCAGTGTGACAGTGTATAATGATGTCTAGCACTCAGGCATCAAGCCACAGATATGTAGCATGATGTCCCACCCAGTCACATTATCCTGACACCCGGCCGACCAGTCCTAACACTAATCTCTTAATGCTGAGCGCCAAGTGAGGCAGCTGTTAGTTCTATTTTTTAAAGTCTTTGGTATGATTTGGCCGGGGTTCGAACCCGCAACCTCCCGCACCCGAGGCGGAAGCTCTACCCAATAGGCCACAGAACGGTAGGTACATTTTTTAACAATCTGGAAATTGAATTGTTTAAACCTGTACTAAGTAACTAATTCAGACACATTTGGAGACTGTGCAGCATCTGCATTACTCGCATGGTACTTACTGATAGAAAATGATAGTTTGTACTAATAACACGCATTTAACTGATAGATAATGTTAGTTTATACTATTCACAAACTACTCACTAATATAACATATTAGTTTGTTCTACTCACATACAACTCGCTGATAAAAATTAGTTTGTACTATTCACATGCTACTCACTGGTAGATAATGTTAGTTTATACTACAAGCAAACTTTTCACTTATATAACAAATTGGTTTGTTCTACTCACAACTCACTGATCAAAATTAGTTGTAATACCCACATGATACTGATATAAAAATAGTTTGTACTATTCACATGCTAATCAAAGATAGAAAATGTTAATTTGTACTACTCACGTGATATTCGCTGATATCGAATTAATTTGATTCGCTTCTTATTAAACAGTACCAGAACATGTTCGGTGACAGAAAAACTACAAATGTAATTGGTCTGGATCGGTCACATGTAGAACCCGATTCATTATTAACAGACCATTTGCATGTGCAAATAATGGTGAATATTGTTTGATAAGGAAAACTCTTATTCAGTCTGATTTGTATCAACTCCTTAAGCATTTGTTTGCAAGGGACAATTTATTTACTATTAAAAACATAAACTTGCATACGGTGGAATAACCTGGATGAATTATGTCTGAAGTCTATTCGGAATAATACTTAATATATATTCTGCCTCATTTGATTGAAGTGTCATACAAACCCATCAAATCGACAGCTTGAGCATAGTATATTATCAAGCGTGAACATATGATATAATCACTGAGCTAAACTGACGTTGTGTTTAGAAGGACAAACGTGTTCCTGCAAGATGCTTGTGCTGGGTGGCAAGCAAATTTGCATACATAAGAGTTTTAAGAATATAAAGCAGTCAGTCAGAGATATAAGTGGAGCAAGCAGGCAGGCAGGAACGGTGTATGATCACATTTCTCTCATCAGGCGCTTGTGATGGTAAATCGTGGATTTCGAATTTCAGGAAGGGCGTCCGTGACTCCACAGACATTGTCGAGCATTTTGGCTTTTAAGCCTACATTGATATTGAGGGAGTACGCGTCTCCATAACGGTCACACCAAGAGTCCAGTAGGTGGAGAGAATATTAGAAGTAGAAGTAGGAAAACTAAGATATAGTGTTGCATTCTTGAACAGTGAATAGTGTTCAATTTTAGGCCACTTTAAGCTGCTTTGTTGTAAAGAAAACGTATATAATTATATTGGTGAATTGTAGATAATTTACTGTCAATACGTGGAGACAAACTTTGTAGTTGTATTTCAATCAGGATACAAGTGTGAACATTGACTTCGTTGAGTTCCTAATCTAGTGCAATGATAGCACTGTACAATTAAAAGAGAGCTGAATAATTGGACTTGAATCAGATTCTATTAATCTTACTTCATTATATATTTTATTATCATCACGAGAGGTAGTGTAAGTGGAATTATGTGAGTGTGTGCATTATTGTCGTTATATGACAATACATCTAACATTATGTGTGTATTCTTCATTTGTCATTGTCCCAGATGTGATTATCGCCTGTACTAAACATGTCCCTCCCCATCTGACGTATTTGAGTAAGTGTAAGGAAGTTCGTAACAAGAATAAAACCAAAAGGACCAGAGTAACCAAGTGTCGTACGTTCAAAAAATTCCTCCAGGACACCAAGTGCATGCAAATTCCGTATAGATTAAATCTAATTGAAAGCATCCTTTATTAATATGTACATTGTTCCATATCTAAAACAATGTACATGCTGGTTGTGGATTGTTCCAAAATATTAAACGCAGGCTGCAATATATAAAGTTAACAATGTCATCATAAATATAAAACAACACTATAATATTCCATTGATCGCCACCAAGTATGCTTGTACGCGTGCAAATCAAGAGCACGTAAAGATGAAGATTATTTTTTATTATCGTTCATTTTCACATCATCATATAAACAAAAGTCAGTCGTTGTGATAAATATGGTATTGGGTTACGTGCAACTGCAGAGATAATTCATAATTTACGAAAAAAGCAATAATATTTGTGGGAAAATATCTTGCCTGCTGTTAGTCATGGTGCATATTTGCTTAACGGATATGATGCCAAAAAGCATAAAATTGTCACTTACCGAAGGATGAAAAGAAAGATAACATAACTTTACTCTTGCATCACAATTCAGACACTTTACTAAAAAGGGGTTTCGTATATTACAACAAAATGTTAAGCTCTTTCATGACACGTACCAAAATTATTACATGTGCAGGATATGTTTGATTCCTTTAATTAATAACACAATCTGCGTTTCTGTGTTTTGAGATTTTAACGTAGCTTTAACAAATTTACAGTCATATCGCTATTATGTCTACAGTGTAACAGTTATTTTATAGTGATGTCTAACACTGAGGCATCATGCCGCAGACATACTGCATCATGTCCCATCCAGTCACATTATCTTGACACCAGGCCGACCAGCCCTAACACTAACCTGTTAATCATGCGAGCCTAGCGAGTCAGCTGATCAGTACCATTTGTATAAGCCTTTGGTATGACTCTGGTGGGGTTCGAACCCGAGACCTCCCGCATCCAACGTGGACGCTCTAACCAAGAGCGTATGTTATAATCTCCAATATTACAGCGTTCATTGTGATTTTACAATGGAACGTTTATTTGTTGTCCACATGAGACTCTCTCTCTCTCTCTCTCTCTCTCTATTTCTATCTCTGTGCTAACGTAATCATTTTCAGGTAAGAAAAAGTGCTTGTTTGCGTCTTTTGCGTTTGATTTAGTACTGCATTTTCCATTAAACAAAATACTTGAAGAGAAGAATATATACGTTCATATTTAAAAATTAAGACACGATCTATGACAGGCTCATTACAGAGTAAGAACATATCATATTAACTCATTAACCCCTGTAGGTTGTGTTTTTTGCCTTAAATGCGAGTAGGAAACACATTTTGGGGACTGTTTCTGGATACATCCTAATACACCAACTTCCAAGAGATTTTCCATTAGCCTAATGCATGATTGTGTTAGAAACGTCGTTGTCTGTTGGTTGTTTTGCTCGCGCATCAGCAGAAGGGTAAAAGTTGGATTTTTCTTTTCCTTAACGGACCCTTAATTTTCGTATGGAGACCACTCTTTATTCCAAATGCCCACCTAATCCTATTTTTTGCAAAGGTGCACCTGTCTGTGTGCAGTTTAGACCGGTCTGCCTTAGATATTAGGCCAAAAAGTATAAAATCCTGACAGAAAATCGGATTCCGACCACGGGCGAATTTTGGGGGAAAAGAAAAACGAGTCAAAAAAATTATGATTTTCCCTCTGTATTGTAATGAAGCTACAACGTCCAGATTATTTGGTAGCATTGTAGAGCTGCATCTGTCACCTTTCTATAATACCACCCTCTTTAGTGCATAATACATGACCTTGACGCTACAAAGCTCGGCAGTACGCTACTACCTATTGCCATGTAAACGCGGCGCTAGGGGTGATTGAGTTAACATGTCAAAACTAAAGTGCCTCAAAGTTCAATGCCTTTGCCACTGTTATTTTAAGTTATATTTCCGAACATGTCACTGAAACCCCCTTCAGTATATATTTTTACTTACTGGTGTTGAGGTCAAGAACCTACATAAAATCACTTTGGGGGCCTGGTTAGGACTTAGTAGAGATAATTCAAAGAAATAAAATCAATAAAACTATTCAAACAAACTAAAAAGCACTATCATCTTCCACATTTATTGAATGACCAGTTTATTAAAAATATCAGATCTAATAACAATATGGGTTTAACTCGAGTCGAAAGTAAACAAAGAAGATGACTTGAAAAGAACCGTTTATTGGCTAATAAAGACTAGAATTGTTCTGTGCTAGACTTCGACATGAAAGTAAATAAGGAACACAGTTACTAAGACGTTACGAACATAGAATGTAAAAGTTTTGAAAATGTGCTATGGTATATTTATTTGTAACCCGATAGCCTTTGTTTTACCATATGCCCAGCAGGTAAATAGTGTACCACACAGTGAGAGATCTAACCTTAAGTATGTTACTGTATATAATGTTTCTTTTTTATACAATCATACAAACTTTCATGCACACATTCATTTAAGCTCTACCTCAAAAATAACCTAGAACAATTGCCACTATTACTCTGCTATGCATGGGACAAGAAACCTCAAGATATTTGCAACAATCATCGTAACTTATTTTACATTAAATAATAACTTAGTCTCAAATTAGGAACAAACATTGCAGACTGAAGCAGGGAGAAATATGAAGGATATAATAGGAAGCGTATCTGCTCATAAGATTCTTTATGGCACATTTCCCTATATCCATCTGAACTATGCTGCTACACTCGTTATGTTGGTCAAGCATATCCATAAAAGTAAAAAACCCTCGTACTTCATCCGACTTCTCATGTATAACACATTTCCTATTAAATACATTTCTTGTGCTGCTTCTGGCTGTATCTACTATATTTTAACAATTAGACATGTTGAAGATATAGCGCGATTCAGATTTAACGAATATTATATATGCGACGGGGGTATACAAATTAAACGTTAAGCATTATTGATTCTTCACAACTTAGTGGCGATGTAAAGTAACATATACTAGCTAGAAAATAACTATATGTCAGGATTATCCTGTACAAATAATGTAAATCGTTGTTGAGAATTTCCCAGAAAATAAGATTTTGTAATAAAATAAACATACTTCTGACCAACAAACTCAAACAGCTTTTTTAAAACAATAAGCACATTACATTTTTTAAAAATCTTTAACCATAAACGAAGCTATAATATATACAATAATATAATATAAAATACTGTAAATTTAATATTCACATTAACCAGCGATAAAAAAATTACACTGAATGAAGAAAAGCTGAATTCTGTACACGTAAGGTACGTTTAGTTTTGCGAATTATCGATAAGGACAGAATATAGATATTTCTTTTCTCAGCAGCAATGATTAGTTTGGATGAGGTCAAGTCAATATGGGACAAATATGCAGCCTGTCTCATACCCAGAAATTCAAGTACCAAATACAGTAATTATTGTCTCAAGTCTAGAAAATGTATATATCATATATACCCACAAGCATCCTATCCCGTGTGAAAAAGACAAACGTATGATCATTGCATTTCCACCATCTGGGCTATTCAGTAGAAAACACATAATCACAAGTGCCAACATACAATGTCAAATGTATTATGCTATGTGCGTTGGTGTTATTCATTTGTGACCTTTACCTCTGTTTTATTTACAGAACAGAAATATTTAGGTTGTCTGTTTCAAGATTAATTCACATATAATATGTATCTCTGATAAAACGTTTTCTTTTGACACCAAATCGCTTCCATATCTTTTTAGCAGAAGTTATAATAAGCAATCTATAAGAACACCGTATAGCCCTTTCAGTGTGTACAATTGTATAGTCTTGTTTTTTTTAAGTAGTTAATATCATATCTTCATTCAGTTATGTTTTTCTTGCAAATGGATACACTTCTAAGGTTCAAAATATTTCTGTATGTCAATACGATGTTTCAATTTTCTCTTTATTAAAATTTCCAACTGTGTTGTAAAGGAAAACATGAAAATAAATCTGAAACCTTTCGTAGCGAGTTTTGTTATAATCATTTTGTCTCAAACACGTCTTTAGTTTGGTATATGATTCTAGCTACTGCTCTTACACACACACACACACACACACACACACACACACACACACACACATATATATATATATATATATATATATATATATATATATATATATATATATATATATATATATATATATATAATCTTCTTCCAAGTTCACTATGTCAGCATTGTTTATTCTACCTTACTATTTAGTCAACCATAGCTAGCTAGTTATGATACATCACCGTAATGTACAGACTATACTTTGTAACTCTCTAAGAAAATAGCAAACACATTGGACGTCTTTAAAAATATCACATTCAATTCACGTATATATCTTTACGCAGTTGAAATGTTTCATAGCACCTTGTTACACTGTGGCAATTATCTTCCATACATCGTGATATAATGATTGGTCAGTACATTTTCTCCTTTTGAAGTTTTGTTTCATTAAATCTTTAAAGTGCGTATATGCATTTATATGTAAAGGAATATAATTTATAAAACATTAAGATCCACAAATTGGTTAATGTTTCTGTGAACTTGTTATTGTTTAGATTTTAAGCTAGGTTTTTTAGTAGCACATGTATATATTGTCATTATTATACTTGATTATATGTCAGTGACTATCGAATCGAATTTAATAATCGGTTAATATGTGGCGGAACAAGTAACCAACAAGTCATTAATGACTAAAATGCATTATTCTTGTTAAATATATAGGTAAATACATGAGTAAACACAACTACTACTGATACTAATGCTACTAGCAATAATAATATTAATGCTAATAATACTAATAATAATATTAATAATAATAATAATAATAATTATTATTATTATTATTATTATTATTATTATTATTATTATTATAAACGGCACTGTTCTGCATACATAATGCTAAAGTTTTTCATCCTTTATTAAACAGTTCCTTTATGCCATGTTTAAATGATTATACCGGATTGTACAGTTATTATCCATACAATGCTGTTTATTAATTTATCTAGCATACGATTCAATTTTAATGCCAAATGCGCCATTTTTCTATGTTCTGCTTATTTCGGTTTATTTTGATTACTGGTGTGTACATTTTAATCATCTTTAATTGTGCCTTGCACTGTAAATAGTACTTGCATTGAAATTCGCTTGGGAACGATTATATCGTTGGTTATTCATGATGATTCTTGTTTACCATACAGTAGCTTAAAACAATCATTGTTGCATTGCTAATCAGGATTAACTTGCAGGCAATAGTTTATAAATTTGACAAAAACGCTATCAAATCTGAACAGTAGCTTTCTATATCGCAGCTCGCCATCTAGTATTTTTTATAATAATTTGAAGCAGAAGTTATCAAAGATTATGTTATAAGATTTGTGATTCATTATACCACTACGGTATTAATAGGTGTCAAAAGTCTCTAAAATATTCAATAATACTGGGTGTTACCTGGTACTTCAGAGATAATTCATAATTTATTTCCAGACCAATCGTATGCTTCGGACGAGCAAAATCGCCATAGGTATGAAAATAATGATGTTCCATACTAACTAATCCTTTCTTAAAGAACTGAATACTCTACCGCTCCGGTGGCCTAGTGGTTTGAGTGTCCGCCCCGGGTGCGGGAGGTCATGGGTTCGATCCCCGGCCGAGTTATACCAAATACTTCAAAAAATGGTGCTAACAGCTGCCTCACTAGGCGCTCAGCATTAAGAGGTTATTGTCATGACTGGTCGGCCGTGTGTCAGGATAACATGACTGGGTGGGGCATGATGATACTTCCCTGCGGCATGATGCCCAAATGCTTGACTTCACTTTAAACTGCCACACTGCAGACATCAAAGCGATATCACTGGAAAATTGTTAAAGCTACTTTAAAAATCTAAATCACACACACACACACACACACACACACACACACACACACACACACACACAAAGAACGGAACATAATTGGGTAGAGTGTGTAAAATAGTTTACTTACAAATTCAAACTATTTTAACTGTATCGCTGTAGTCCCACAGATACTACCGGACGTAAATCAGGAGAGTTCATTTGGCCGAATTTGCATACTTTTATCGCAAGCATTTTAAAAGCATGTATTTCCAAAATGAGGCCCGTAACATATCGTTTGTATCCATTTACAATCTTTCTTTAGGATATACTGGATATATGGGGGAAAGTGTGTTTTGCCAACACATTTTCCAAGAAAATGAAGCAATTTAGTCAAACGGCAGCATTATCGTCGATAATAACTATATTAGTTGACTCTTACGTATACAGTGAGTATGTACAGCAGCAGTGTTCAAGTATGCATTCATTTCATTGAGTATTGGCCAATATGTCCATAGGTAGGCCACTGGCTGTATTGAAGTTGTTATTAAAAGTTAATGAATATGGGCTAATACACGTCTTTAAAACTATTGTACAACTAAATCGATTTTTTAGCAACGATATCAGTGTGGCGTTGTCTATCACCTCTACATTCGGAGTTGTTTTTCCATATACAAAACCACATTTATTCACCCTACGCTTTTTACCTCATATTATGTAAAACTATATAAAACAGTTATTACGTGTGGACATTTGTAATAGACGGAACTAACGTTTTCAAGATATTTCACCAGAAATGTAGCCTTTTTGTTCTGATATCGGTGGAACGACGGGAATGACCAGGTGTTTCGAAATTAAAAGTCTGAAGTACTATATCATTATTCCGACAGTATATGGATTGGTTTGTATAAGCTAATTGTAAACCACACTCATCACAAAAACTGCAACATACGAACACTTCGAGACAATACTCATCTATATTAAGTTCTGAGTAGTTTATGGTGTTTAAGTGTTCAAGAAGCTTTCAGTTGTAAGCTCCGTGCCGTTGTTTAGGTCAACTGTGTTATTTTAATCAGTTTTAAATACGACATAACTTGCAAAAGGATACAATCTGATAAAGTATTGCTGATACTTTCCTACGATGCTTGTTCAAATAAAATTCTATACTATGTCTAGAACAACCATAACAGGAGACTGGATAATAATTACGGCAGAAATCTCAAACATGATCTGTAACGTGTATAACGATCCTCTTTCCTATTCTATAATCATTGTTATCATGTATCAGTCTATACCAGATGAAGCAAGACGAACTTTAATGTCAACATAATCATTTAATTGTTTAAAGATGTGTGCCGTTGTAAGCTAAGCGATATTGAGCTCCACAATATGCAACATATAATTATATCATTATATGTATTAAAACATTTTATGTTCTATATATATTGATTGATCTTTTCACACGATTCTCAGCTGTATTTTAGTATCTTTAATAATCATGTATGGTGTTATCCGAATGTTATCTCCGCTAAAGAGAATATAGAGATGCTTACATACATACATACATACATACATACATACATGAGACCCCGTGTGAGTGACATATTTTTCTAAGGCGCTGACCTTTACAAACCACTATATATCATATCTATCCGCGTGGGTTCGAGTCTCAGACTGGCTAACATGAGTATGTAAGAAAACTTGCCAGCCGGGTTGGTAGTTATTCCTGTTTTTTCCCAGGTTCTTCCTTCACTAGATATACAGGCGGCCATTGACATACTTGCAATCCAATCTCTATATCTTATTATTTATAGTTTTGTTATTATAGTTTACTCCTTTTTCTCGCTGTAGAAGTTATATACACGTATTATGTCATTAAGTCAAACAACTGATAACTTCGTTATAAATATAGAAAAACCACTAGGATAACCTAATGTGATGCAAAAATTTGTATTGACATATGATCCTAAAATAGAAAAATATTTACATTATAAATGAAATGATCATTCTTCTGTATTACGATTAGTTCTAACAGAGCGTCTATATTAATGTTACATTTATTTGACAATGCATGTACTTACAAAATAATAATACTTACATATCCGTACCTCTCTCGCTGAAAAAAAACATAATAAACATGATACTATAAAAGGCGAAATTTACTTCGTTTAATGCAAATAAAGCTTATTTCATTTGTAAAGAAATTTGACATCTGGACAATACCTTTTTAATTGGAGAAAAACAAAACTTCCATTATCTTCCCAATATCCCAATTAGAAAAAAAATACACACAGAAATTAAAAATAAATGTATTCCTTCCGACACATTGCAATAAGAAACCTTACACAAAACATATGAGCACATGTTTCACGTCCGACATATTCTAATAAGAAACATCACAGGCAGAATATGGACAGATATTTTTGTTGCCGTCCAACACACTCAAAGAATAAAGACTACACCTAAGATGCAGGAATATATTTTCTTTTCCTTTCGACACACTGCAATAAGTAACACCACATCAAATAATGTTTTTGATATTATTATTTCCTTCCGATAGATTCCAAAAGGAAACAGCACATCCAAAATGTGGACGTATATTTTATTTACGTCAGACTCAGACACATTGCAATAACAAACAGTACACACACAATATAGACATACATTTTTGTGTCTGACCGACAAGCTGAAATGTGGAACAGAAAAATCACAATGTAATCATAACTTGTGTCTCAGTTTGACAAATATTAGTAAGAAACCGTATACCCAAAATGTAGACAAATCTTATTTTCCTTCCAACATGGTGCAATAAGAAACATCACACCCAACATATTACAGCAACATATAGCACAACCAAAACTGTGGAAATAGATGTTTTCCGTCCACATATTCGAATTAGAAACATCACACCGAAAATGTGTACGAACTCAGATCAAAAAGAAACAAGGATCAAAATGTAGATATAGACATTTTCTGTCCGACGCATTCCAATAACACAACACCACACTAAAATCTGCATATAGATTGTTCCAATACCACACATTCAAAGAACAAACAACACACCTGAAACATTACAATAACAAACAGCGCACTCAAAATATGGACAGAAATTTGTTCTTCCCGACCCTTTTCAATAAGATGGACAAGACATACAACTTGGAATTAGATTTTCTTTCGCAATACTCATTCCGTTACAAAACACCGCACCCAAACTATGAACATATATTGTTTCCGTCCCATACATTCAAAAAAAAAGAACCCTAAACCAAATATGTGAGCATAATTTGTTTCGTCCGACAGATTCCAATAATGATACACCACAACCAAATTGTTGACAAAATCCAATAAGAAATACTACACCCAAAATGTTGACAGCGGTTTTTCCGATCGACACATTCCAATGAGAAGGATTACATCCAAAATTTAGATATAGATTTGATCCATCTGACATATTCAAATAAAAACAGCACACTCAAAACATGCACATATACTTTTGTATTACGCCGACACATTCCAATAACAAACAGCTGTTCCAAAATGTGAACATTCTTTCCGTCTGACACGTTCCAAAAAAGATCCACCACACCTAACAAATTGTACTTTTCAATGAACTGAATGTGTTCCTTTGATTTGTGTTCTTCTAAGGCCTTGTTATGATCATGATATGTCTGATTTACATACGATAAACAAGCTTTATTTTATAATCATTTGCCTATATATGGTTCTGCTGTAACGTTAACTGAGAGGCTAAGCACGACTTAGAACTTTGTTGAATACGTTTCCTTTATGCCTAAACTCAATCATTATTTTCATAGATTGTATTTGTAGATCATGTCGGCTAGGTAATTTAATTTGGTACTTGGTACTAATAGGAATGTAGTTAATTATAAACTCTCATATATACTGGGCATATAAAACGTTCGGTATAATTAAGGATAACATTTATTATGTAACTGTTGCTTCAAAACGGAAATGTGTATTTTATTTTGATTTTCTAGAATATTAAAACATATCTCCATTATAGGTTTCTTTGCGTAAACCCTACACAAGAAACTTCTATAGTAAAACTATTATTTTTAGCATCTTCTAAATGGATACAAAGCACATTCATCACATAGGTATCTCCATTATGATAAATTGTAAACTATATTATGTTTTGCTAAACATATTCATTTATGGGTAATTTTAGTTGTTTAAAGACTGTTCACCAGTACTGCGTACTGAGACACAAAATGGGAACAAGTGGACCAGATATATAGTGTGGGTGTCACATTTAATTTTATTTGTATGCTGCTGCATGTGTCCATTTTAGTACCGGATACATTTAATATGGGATTGGTTCCTTTCTTGTAAAACAAGTCAGTGCCAACTGGCATGACTTATCACTCTAAAAACTAGTAGAGGCTTGATAAATCTGATACCCATGATAAATTAGTACATTTGATTTTATTTCGGTATGATTGTTCAGCCTATCTCTCTGTAACCACCTTTGCTCCTACTGGCAATATATTCACCAAAGTGTATATACTGCCCATGCGTATGATACCTATAGGGAAAAGAGATACAGTTTTGTCAGATAGATATTATATTCACTGGGCACTGGGTTACGACCTCTGAGTATATGGCAACGTGTAGACTGCTTTTGCTTTGGTTTTCTGACCTTTGACACAGTGGAATGAACTGCCTAAAACAAATTATGGATGCATATGTTTGAAGTGTATTCCATGTTATAAATCTACATAGAAGGTGCAGATAGCATATCTCATAGAATGGTCTTTGTTCTTCAAAATGAGTGTAGGAAAACCTTAAAGATATATAAATAACGAATACTATAATGGATATGGAATATAGCATGGGATATGGTATTCGTAGCGTCCTTCAACACCTCAATTTCAAATGTTTTGTATTCCGTAAATAACATGAATATGCCTTATTTACTAAAGTACCGAACATAATCTGTGTAATTCTGCCATTTAATATGTATACAATAAATAACAAAGGAAAGTAAAATAACTAAGATTTTAATAAGGTTGTAATGTGGCAGCACTAAATTTAACAGATGCTACCAAGACCTATTTCAGTATTTATCTAATTTATCCAAAAACACACTTGTCATGAGTTTGTTAACATAATTAGATACAACAGGCATATCTATGCACGTACAATAGGATCGTTTTGATTTTATCTGTTGCATGACTGAAAGTAATCTTTCCAGCTTAAACTATTAAAACAGTTAAAAATGTTGCTTTCCTATAACCTTGAATAAAGTTTAGCAGGCCTAAAGGACTATATATGACTTGGTGTTAATGACTGACACGAGATATATCAATACTTCTTAATGACTGACGCGAGATATATCAATACTTGTTAATGACTGACGCGAGGTATATCAATACTTCTTAATGACTGACACAATATATATATATATATATATATATATATATATATATATATATATATATATATATATATATATATATCAATACTTCTTAATGACTGACACAATATATACCAATACTTACATATTCAGCTATTTGTTGTTTTTTCTGAAAGAATATAAAAAACCGATATCAAAATCCGTGAAACAAACCAGGCTTACTTGCAAGTCAATATATATATATATATATATATATATATATATATATATATATATATATATATATATATATATATATATATATATATATATCAGACAAAAAAATACAAAAAGCAAATTAACTTATCTTGTAATGTCATAGTTCACATGTAAAGAAGATGTGCAGTTTTCATGGACAATATCATTTCATAAGAAACTCGTCTTAAAACAAATGTGTAAACGATTAAACAACATAAATGAATGTTTGCACGAATTAATTAAAACAAGCATCGTTGTTCTGCAACTATAACATGTCATGTCTCCTTCTGATGAAAGCGATAAATATACGATATATGAACATAGAGGTAATAGACAAGGGTTTGAAACAATTCCTTCATTAGTAAGAGATCTGACTATGGGGAGGACAACATGAAAAAGGCTTTGCATCCTTGATGAGGCCTTGATATATAGACCTTTCCAGACGAAACTGCTTACAGGCTGATTCTTCGTTTAGTAATGGTGGGGAATATAGAAATATAATCTGCACAAACTACTTTTCTTTAGTTTTCTTTCTAAATTACTTATTGCTTTGTAGTAGATATCAACATTATACAATGTAGTTTTATTGATTCAAACATGAGATAATTTATTAACGGGCTAAACTAAATCATTAAGATAATCAATGTGACATGAAATGGTGGTATTAATAGTTAAGCCTAAATATATATAAAAAGTATGAAAGAGAGATTACATTTTCGTGTTTACCGATGAGGTAACTTTTACAAATAATTATTTTTAAGTACACGATAGAGTAGATGATAGCATGTAATAAGCCAAAGTTACACATAATTGCTGAAAGCAGAAATATCGATTCTTACTCTGACGTTTTTCGCCCTTTCTTCCTGAAAGAATATAATCAGTGAGATAATAAAAATGGTGAAGAAAACATCATGTATTTGCTCTCAACAGAAAGGGAAGATACGCATGCGCAATTCGCAATGGAAAATAGAGCACCTGTCTTTACCTGGGTGGTCCACAATAGTTGTCGTTTGAACTACTCTACCACAGTGGTTGTCTCGCATTTAGGTCTCTAAATTTCAAATTTTCTACCTTGTCGCAGATGATTAGTACAGACAATAAAAACAGCAGACATCCCCATTATCAATTTTGCATTTGTAAAGCGTTTGTTTTGCTTTTGCTTCGCCCATATCGCCGTCAAAATGTGCATATCATGTAATCAAGCCAACCAACGGTCAGTTGTCACCTGGACCGATAAATGACACAAGCATGCAATGACATTGGCAGGAGAGTCAGTAAGACAACACAAAGGAAAGAACACAATGGACAGCTTGGCAGACAACGCTATATCATAATAAGCCGGTCGTGAAACAAATATATAATTATTTAGTCTATAAACTTGTCGGTGCTTAAAGCAGTATCCCCATAGGAGAACTAAGTAAATGTTACTTTTTGTTCTAACAAGAGCCAGTAACGCAAAGATGAAGCAAACAACGACATGTTGGTGTTCCGACCCAGTTCATGCGCTCCTGGATATACACACATGAAATTAGCGATTTAGTTCAAAATATTAATTAGCACTTTGTAATTCCAATGAATAAATTTATATAAATTAATCCTATACAATTATATTGAAACACAGCTTAAAATGATTGTTTGTACTGAGCTCAGAACAGGGAAGAAGACTGTTTATAGAACCTCTGTTAATATACAAATTTTCCCCTGACCTAAAACACAAAAGAAATTGAAAACCGATTATTCCTTATGGAAAATTTCAATAATTTGTAAACAGTTTCATGCCTGGAACTTAGGTTGAGTGAACATTTTATCACATATAAACATGACAAAATCAGGTAGACATAGTGTAATATTCTACATTCAATCACGGAAATAGTTAAAGTACACAATGCAAATAAATATACAAAGCACTGCTTCTCCAAAATGTAAAGTCATATTAATATGAGATTTCCACAAGAAGACTTCTTATGATGCCTTGTTGGAACTAAAGGAAAATGGCACCACGTTGGCATCAATGGTATATTCACTGCAACAGGTAATTGGACAATATTGTTGTCGCTGAAGAATATAAAAGATCATTACAGCCAGAAAATCATCTTTATCATTGAAATACTCTTGTTTGAATCGTAATCCACAAATATATATATATATATCAGTGTTTGTTTGTCATAAGCTAGAACAGGGTTTAAAACTATTTAGTTGGTGAAAAATGAGGTGAATTCGGCAAATAATTATTTATAAAAAATATATGTGTCATAGCAATCATAAAATAACATTGGACTATTCATGATGTATTCTTACTAAAAATAGTGATATCAATACTTAACGCTTTGTTTTTTCTCTTTTTCGTCCTGAAAAAAATAGAACAAATCTGACATTAGACAAGGTGAAATAAATTCCACTTCTTTGCTCTCAAGCAAGAGAGAGAGTGCATACGCAGGCATATATTCGCAAATGGAAGTTTAGTATGTTGGTCTCATGGACGTTGACAGAGAGGAATAATATTTTCTGGCGTCGTATGTTTAAATGCGCACAGTCGTAATTATCGAATTTGAGAAACACGTATTTAAGCTCAGAAATAACGTTGTGTTTAGAGAAACTGATAAAGACTCTTCGGTTGTGAATCCGCGTTCATTTTATTAGGGACAAGCTGGCTAGACTGAGTGGAGACCAGTCATTTGAGCCACGTGAGGTCTTTGATGGAAGGCTCATTGTCAAACACAAACCGAATGCGAAGATTTACGTTTGTAATTTTTGATACTGTAATATAAAAATAGTTTATGAATAGTTTAGTTTGCACTGTTTAGTATATTTGATTTCATCAAGGGGAGTTTCTATCAGCTGTCAATCTGGTTCATCTATTTTTAGTGTTTGGTTTTAGACTCATACAGTCATGTGGCTTTTATGTGACAAGCGATGCCAAGCAAACTGTCTTGCCTGCAATAATCCCTTCTAAACATATGATTTAACAAAGAAAAGATAAGAAGAAAAAACCTCGAATTAATAATGTTTTATAATATTTGCAAAATAAATTGTTGAAAACATGAGGTTGTAAAATTTCGTGCATTTTATTACATTATGCCCATGAATGCATATTTCATGCATATACATGATAATTGCGAACAAGATATCATTTAAGAAAACCATGAGACCAATTATAAAAATTTCTGCTTTCCATTAATTGGCTACATTTGTAATGTATGAAGATGTAAACTTGTCTTGTTAATCAAAATAATTTTTTATCATCCGTCGGCATTACATACATGTTGATTATTATAATTGCATTTTGGGGTTAAATCACTCCAATTAGCACATTGCATAATTTGTATCTAACGAAATAAATGCGAAGAAATGTAAAAAGATTGATGGTCGATATAGCGACTGGACCTATATTTATTTTACAGCAAGATATCCAGTCTTCCGGTGGGAGGAATAACAAATAAAATATTATTTTGAGATGCACCCATCGGATTTTAAATTCATTTTTATTCATTGTACATTTCATAAACTTAAGTTTAAATGCTAGAATTTAAAGTATAGAATACATTTTTATTTTGATGTATTATGTGTATATTCCTGATGACAAAATGACTCACAATACGAAGCTTATTATTTAAGTACAGACCAGGGATTTCAGTGTTTATCGACACGAGACAGCGAATCACGTGCTTACGAGGCTGGTAGAATACTATAATAAGTGAAAACGCTTGTTTTTTGTTTGCAAAGCTAATAATGGAATCAATGTGTTTGTTGTACATGTTAGCAATACGTTCAATGAATAATGAAAACGGGGCACGTTTTCAATTTTGGAGGCTCTGACAAAAGTCAGTTATGCACAACCTGCACTCATGGATAAAACATGAGCACATAATATACAGAAATATAAGCAGATACGAGCATATATATAAAGAAAGCGCGAGACAGACAGAGACAGACAGAGCGATAATCTTGTTCCCACACAAGCGATGAGATATTTGTAAATATTTATTGTTACAGTAAGAATATCCAGTTAAAACTTATAACATATATGCTAACTTACTAACTAACTTTGGGTTATGGGACCAACATAAAACATACTAATAGTGTGTTTCCACTAATTTAAAAGACCAGCGAGTTAAAGTAATCACTGATTTGCAAACGAAGGACTGTGAGAATACTCACAACAAAGCAATTGGCTTCGTAGCCTTTGGATTCGTCGATATGTACGTTTCCAGTCAATACTGCCCACACGCTGATTGTTAATTTAATAATCAGGTAATCGTAAGGAAATTCTAAATATGATAGGCACCTTGGGCTATTATTTTGCAATTGTAATACTAATTTACGTCTTCCTTTCGTTGTATCAAATTTCGAAATGTGGTACAACATTCATCAGGTGTTATTAGACTCAAACAGATTATTACCTCATTATGCACTGAAATAAATACTTCGATTAACCTAATACGATGTGAAGCAGTGTTAGTGATATTTGAATGAAGGAAAAACTGCACGATTAATTACCTGTTAACTTTAGAGTTAGAGACAATAGGTGAGTTAAATTAATTTTAAATTAGACGCATTGCTACTAATACATGAATGTTACAATGAATTGCGTGGATTTTTTACTTTTTGAATGTGAGCTGTTTACCTTTGACTGAAAGTATGCACATTAACACTTACTTTTTCTTTCTGTAGCTTTTCCTCCTGAATGAATATAATAAATGTGATGTGAAGAACGTGAAGTAAACTTTGTTTCCAATGGAAATGATAAGTGTCCCTAAACATGACGCTGCATCATAGGTCTGGTGACAGTCCATATACAAAAGAGGTTTTGTAAACAATCTTGATCCATATTGTAATATCAGTCTGAAGAATCATTTTGAGATATGATCATATACACATTGGGAGAAATCATTCACTTATATTATCGATTGAAATCGCAATGTGCTCATTCACTAAATTTTATTTTCTGATATTGAGAACTCTTTCGAAGTATACTTGATCGTATCATTGTGGTACATTGAGCATCACATTGAAACCATTGGTATTTCAAAATTTTAAAGTCTATTGGTATATCACTGATTCAATAATTTAGGTTCAGCAGCACAATCAGCACAGTAAACACTTTTGTAATTTAAGTAGAACATTCTATAATTTTGGCGAATTGATAGGACATTGATGATTATATGGAATTTAATTCGTAATACTCCACGTGTTTTTTGAATTTTCACTTTGTGTTCGTAGGGAAATAAATTGTTCGTTGCATTTTACATATACTGTTGGTTATGTTTCTAATTTTCTTTAACTTCGTTCATTTTGTAATATAACCTTTACTTTTCTTCCTAACAACTATTGTTTCCACTGCGTCCTGTGGAGTATCTGGTACGGTTCTTTTTGGATCTAGTCGACGATCTATATCCGAAATACTGTCGGTTTTGATGAACACCCCCAGGGCCGCCCGTATTACCAATACCTACAGCACGGAGTATTCTTCAAAGATATGTCCGGGTCACAACAGCTAGTGCGACTGGATCCACATATAATTTAAACCCAATTCTCCAAACTCAGCTACTCACTTTAAGATTTCCTAACCTCGGAGCGTATGACTTTATTCGTCCGGATAAACTCGCTTATCATCCAAAATTGTCTCGGTTGATTTCGGAATGACACCGGCGGTCGACAGCGACATACGTGAAGTTAACAACATCGGGCAGGTTATCATCCAAACGCATTGTTATACCTTCAAAGGCATGTAAATACAATCTGCTGACAAGAAAGACATTTTGACCTCTTTTAGTGTATACTGATGACTTCATATGAACGAGCTAAGGTTGTTAATCAAGTAATAACTGCAGAAACGAAGGACGACATCCACTGGAGACGTATTAGAAACGCAAGCAGAGTGATCACTGCGGAAACCGCTAATGCGGCTTGTGCCGATGCATTGTGAAATCCTTTTTGTATAGTAATTGATCAGAGATCAATAACACACAATATATCCGACATCGCATGCAACTTAACTCTTGGAAGAGCCACGAAAAGCCATCGTCTTGATCCCAGAAGACAGCTGATGAACACGCGCGAGGAATATAACGTTTAGCTGAGATACTGCAACTTAATACAATCCATTGATCGATCGCATCAACGGCAATCGAGTGTGTTCCTAATCAACTTTATTCAACTGAGAGAAACTTGCTAATATAAGTGCTCCCGATGGTACTAGATGGTTTTACCTGAATAAATAATCACTTGTGATAGACTTGAGAACAATCAAAGATAATTTCCTTCATGGATCTTGATGCGAGATTAATGAGGCAACACATGGTATTAATATGCATATATAAACAACTTAGGGGCACGAACACTGAGATGTTTCCTGTGTTTCATCATGAACACCCGATGTAACTGTATCAAGGGCATTTTGCATCATACATCTACTAACCGACACGGAGATTGCTTTTTATACGGAATTCTCAACCGACAGTTCAACCGCTTGAACCTACTTTGGATTAATGAATGACAACAAAACAAAAATAATCGTAGTTCAGTAGCTGCCACATTACGCAATGGTGGTTATTCGGCATACTTCGGTTTAAAGTGCATTTGCATATATCTCCCTCGATATATACTTTCGCGGTCTATTTCGATGCATAAGTATCATTTACTAGAATGTCTATATAAATAGCGCATATGACTGCGTATATATTGGTAGTTAAAATCATGAAGGAGACATCGGTCACTATTTCTAACAGGGCTATCTGGTCGTAATCTCAATGAAAGGTAGATACGATTGCCAGACCAACAAGAGGAGGCTTGAGAATAGTTAGAACCAACTCATTTCGCGGCAACAATAATCATAACTGATTGCCCGATTTGATATAGTATTGAGTGTGTCCAGTTGTTGTCAATCGAGTCAACATGTTATTGTTACTTAAACTGTAAATGTTGTGAAACTCAATGAATATTTCCTCGACGAACCGTTGATTGGTAACATGAACACTTCAGATGACAAGCATATACCATCACCGACACGTAATTACATCTCTAGAATATACTGGTGAAAATATGACCGATACGGGCGTTGGTAAATTACCTGACGAGCATGGTGAGGGTCTGCATCACAAATGGCGCCTCTATGACAAATCACCGAGGAATGTTTTATGTGGGTGTTATTCCACATTAATTTATTGCGTTATGAATGTAGACGATCAAGCATTTAACAAACGAACTGCAAAGTTCTCCAGCATACAGCATTATACTTCTTAGAGATTATTGCATTCTTAGACGCAGAGATTCAGGCAAGCAACCAGATAAACATAGCATCAATACTAGTATCATCTCCTATAACTGTACAATGTGCTGCTGATTACTAAAGCAATCACAATTGCATATTATGTAATTAAATCTGTACCACTGTCCTCAATTGTCAAAGGAGCCCAGTCATGTTATTAATCTGGAGAACATACACCTTATCAATATATATCAAAGGTTTGTAAAGTTATGGACCGAGTAATATACAAGTTGACGAGATTGACAACTGAGGGTCTGATGCTAAATCAGAATCAGTTTGGTCTTCACTTAAATGTATAATTCAATAGTCGAGGCAAGTGTTAGATTGTAGTTATTTACCTAAAGGTATCGCTATTTTACCAGTAAGAAAAAGTTGCTCTGTTTTCAGATGTAAATGAAAAAAGCAGATTAGAGGACAACATATGAACTAGATAATGAATGTTTTACATACATGCACAGACCGCCATAAATTTATATAAATTGTATGTGTGTGTGTCTGTGTATGTGTGCACTCATGCGGCGAAATACCTGTTTTCAATGCGGAAAAAATCTTTAATGAATTGAGGAACGGGTAGTTTTTATGCCGTTCTAATAATGAAACTGATTTTATTTTTTATACATATTCACACTAATCCTTTGGGAAATGAAGTAGTGTTTCGAGTCATAAAATACATCATGATATGTCGGACATTTATGTACCGTGTAGCCCAATTCGATCAGAATATTATTTCTTTACCTTGACCAAAATATTAAGATATATGTCTCACTGTGGGCTAATGTAAATGATTAAGTCAACCTAATATGACCTGAATTGATAAAACTGCCATTTAGCTATAAATTAAAACAAAAGTGTACATCTGAGATGAAGTAAATTTGAACAATAATTACTTTAAACAATGTACGTGTTTTAGCAATCAGATTATAACTTGATGCAGTACACAATGTGTAATTATTGGCTGAAAACTATGCAAATTGCTACCTACCTTTTCTTTTTTCTCTCTTTCCTTCTGAAATGATTATGTCACTGTGATATTAGAAACCGTGAAGTAAACTTTGCTTATTTGCTCTCAACAGCCGATATAGAAAATCATACTCATATTGGCAAATACAAATGTCACTACTTAATCCGATTAGTCCATAATAGGTTTCGTTTAATCGAATTTTTCTATAAAGTTTGTGTAGTATTAAAATTGCAACATCTCGACATTCCTATCTCTTCTATACTGAGCAAATCATAATATTACACAGTTATAGCGCAGATTTAAGATTTCAAAACGTGTATAATATGCTGTTAATTAATACAGAGAATAAAATAGCAGACAAGCACATCATCAATTCTGCACTTTCCACCTTTTATTCTGTTTTAATGTTTAATTCCTTTCGTCCTCAGTACCTATGTATAGCCAACCTAGTCATTTAATACATCCGGTGAATGAAAGCCACATCAACAGCTATCAAAGTTTTATAGTGTAATGGGCCGGATATACAGCATATAATACAATGCTATAATAACGCTGGTCTTCACACACATGTATAATTTAATAACCGAAAAAGTCTCAGTTTGTACGTATTTATTGAAAGTAGTATCTCGATTCTACAACTAGGGGAGATTTGTTCCTTTTTCAGATACACTTGATACATGCAGAGCAATGGAAAGCAGATGAACTAAATAATGTAAGGACTAATTGCTTTGTCATACATGTTGGGCTGTAAAACGAAAAAGAATATTACGTACTTTGAGACGATCTCATATGATTGAACGATATTTTCCATTATATATTTGATAACTTCAATTTATGTGCTATAGGTGACAACAGAAGTAAATGTTTAAGTCAACCTAATGTGACTTGAAATGGTGTTACGGACATTTTATCTTAAGCATACAAAATAATACTACATAGGTGAACCGATAACATTACATGTTCAAAGATGTAGTAAATTTGAAGACTAATTACTATTAATACATGTACCCGCTTTAGGAATCAAATAATAACTTGATACAATACATAATGTTTACATTTTGACATTTTTACATATTGCTACGCTCTTTTTCTGTTTCATCTCTTTCTTCTTGTAATGATTATATACGTGTGATATTAGAAACCCTAAAGTTAACTTTGCTTATTTAATTTAAACAAAATTGATAGATGAACTTGCGCATATTGGCAAATACAAATATAGTATGTCATTAATCACATAAATATAATTTCAACACGTCAATCATCTCGTACAATTGACAATGTGCAGCTGATACATTCGGCATATATAATGGCAGAAAAGCCCGTAATGAAATCTGCACTTTCCACAGTTTGCATTTTTTTATGTATTGTTCTTGTCCTCCTCAATACCAGTGTAAAGGAAACCTAGTCATGAAACACATGTTGAGAAGAAAAAACAGCAACATATAAAGTAAACTGTCAAAGGTTTGTAATGCAATGGACCGGATAGTATACAAGGGGACGTGATGGACATCTTAGAGTTCAATGCTATATAATAATAACCCTGGTCTTCACACAAAGGAATAATTCAATAGCCGATAAAAGTGCCAGTTTGCACGTTCTTACTGAAAACAGTATCGCCAGATTATTGGCAAATACATGAATAGTTAAGAAGTTATTGGCTTTCCAAAGATGTATATATATATATATATATATATATATATATATATATATATATATAAGCTTTGATATTTATATGGTAATGCCGATACACTGATCGTTACTTTAGTAGCAGTAAGGGAACTTGAAATATAAACTGTACATTCGAGTATTGATTCACACTTTTTATATCAATTAACATCTTCCTTTTGCTTGCATCAAATTTCAAGGTGTAGTAAATCATTTACCTGGTGTTATGTGGCACAAACAAAATAATATCTCACTGTATTCTCAGCTAAAGTATTATCGCTGATGGTGTGATCTGACACTGTGATACTAATATATGATCCTAAATAAGAAAACCTGCACTAGAAATGAACTGCAAGTTTTGTAGTTTGTAGTGTGTAGTAAAATGGTGTGCTACATTCGTGCAACAGTTTGTGATAAATGTACAGATCAAGCAATCACTAAGCAAATATATAAGATGCATAATCTTGTACTTTTGGCTAAAAGGGGAGATATTTTACTTGCTACTTCTTCATTATATCTTTCTGCATGAAATAATAAAATAAATGTAATTGATATGTTAATATGGTGTTAGAAGAATTTGATTTTAGTTGCAAAATATTGTTTTCAAATTTTTACATTGTAAATAAAAAAGTAAATAACTATGTGAAACTGAATGAGATTGATGTTTATTACGTCGTCTAAGCAATTGATCGCCACTTGACATTTTGCAAATTATTTCAAATGCTCTTGTATATAAAAACGACTAGTTTTGCTCACCAAACTTGATTTAGATTTGGTATCTATCCCGATGAACCGTATATTCAACTTGTTATTTCATTCTGATTAACATTAAACATTGATGTAGTACTGTATATTACACACACCATGATTACAGTTATGCATGAATATTGTGTAGTGTATAACATAAATCATCTAATTTATATCAAACGCGAATGTAGTATTATAATATGTACACCCTGTTATATCTTTTACACGTATCATTTTAATATATAATGTTCATACTATTAAACATGTTATTATTTAAAACAGTTTTGTTCTGTGTTCTTAAGAATATCTGCATGCATATGCCAATGGAAATGTTTATATATCTCCGGTCTGTGTGGGCAACGTGGAAACATAGACTGAACTTGCATACAGAATATCGGCCGAAAGAATTTTGATCCACTGTTTAAAACTAATAAACCCACTTACAAGTATAGTGCTACAGCAAGCAAAACAGACTCTTTTGTTGCACAATGTGCTGACAAATTAGGGTCTATGTTGTTTGGTGTATTGATTACTCATAACATGTCATATAAATCCAAATATACTGGCACATTTTGTGGCGACGTATCTGGGTCGCGATCGGTTTCATCTTATAACCAATTACACATGGTACGCCCTAAATGTTTGAATGCGTGCCCAACTAAAGTTAGCATTTACAAAGATCGGCCTGAAAATTAAATTAAGATCAATATTGTTCATTTCAATTCCATATAATGTGAAGAACATGGTACTTGCTCTGGTGAAGAATATGGGTGCATAACATATGTAGTCCGGTACACTGACTTATCAACAAGTCTAATTTAATTTGGGCCAATTGTAAGTATCCAATTATCAAACACGTTTACTACTGCACTTCATCTTCAAATAGGGTTTGGGTTAAATAGAAAGTCCAGCCTTCAAACTAGTGAACTGTGTGAAATTCCATATCAGATTCAAAGCTATTTTGCCTATTTTCAAAGTTGAAATTAATCAGATATTCAACGCTTGGCTGAAATATAATTATCAAAGGACTGTAACGTGTTGTCCTTATCCAAGCAATCTGAGACAAACTGTATTAAGGTAATGTCACACCAGCATACACCACTATTAATAACAGTTGCGATTTTTATATTATTTTTTATGCAAGTCTACATTTGTCACATTGTTTCTGTATTTTTTAATTTACTAAATGTGTTTACACTACACTTATTAATACAGATATAAAATAGAACAAATATGAATGCAAGATATTTTTATATCTTTTCTTAGCATGGAGTAAGTTTGTATTCAGACATTAATATAAAATCCATTAAAAGTGCAAATTTTTCTCATCCAAAATCTTGTAAATGTTAGCAAATAATTACATTGATCAGAATCAGAATATTAAAAAAATAGAAAAAAAGGAGTCTTAAAAGCAATGCTAAAATTCTTCATGTGTGGAAGATACAAGAAAATATACCTATATAACATTTGTAATGTGTGTTTTATTGTTTTAAATGTTAAAGATAGCCCTATGAATTAAGAATCTGAACTGCATTTCAAAAATTTATATGGTCAACATATTCATTAAGCATAAAGCAGTTCATGTTTAGACACAGTGAATGTATTTCGTTATACGTTCTTCACAGGATCTAGAAATAATTAAATAAATGCAAAATAGGACGAGAGTGACATTCTGTTTAAAATGTTTATTGTATACAATCATTTTTTTCCGAAAAACTGCAACCGAAAAATGCAATGATTTCATTTAAAGTGGCTGCAATGGGCGACACAAAAATCACAATCTGTCCGAATGCCTATTTGTTTGTCTGTTTGTCTGTCTCTCATACATGCATACACTTCATAGTGACTTAAGTTAAAATGACTTAAGGACACTAAAATTGCATTCTCCAGAAATGCTGGGTACATGTCGCATTGACGTCTACGCAACAACGGCAAACCGCCTGCAGCTGTAATACTGAAGACGTTTATGATGTGGATACTATACCAGAATATGAATTTGCCATTCAAATTTATGTTGAAGAGAACAACAAAGTTTGTTTCATTACACCTCTGCAAAAACAAAAAATTATTTTATTTCAATCAAATTTTACCTGCAATATTGAAAGAGTATATTCAAAAGATCAACAGGAAAAAACCTTTAGAATTAAAGGTTAGTAGAGAACGTCTATACATTCAACACACTTAACGAAACTTTCTCAAATATTACTAAAATCCCTTTTGTTGGCAAAACACAAAACACTCTGATTAATACATCAGTCATGAATTGTATTTCTGAATATGTGGCCTATACTTGAGACTACAACCTCATGCATATGCTATAATACCCTTTAAAGTGCCAAAGCACTTGCATCTTTTACTCTCCACCAAATGTAATTAAACAAAAAAAAAAAAAAAAAAAAAAAAAAAAAAAAAAAAAAAAAAAAAAAAGGCTCAAAATATTAAAATATTAAAATGTTCTAATATACGTGCTAGAAAGAACACATTTCGTTAAAAGATGCAGGTAAGAAGCATAAAGATGCATATTTGGCGCATTGAATTTTGAAGTAATTGTCAAATTGATATTTTGCACCACATGAAATAAAAACTGTGGAAAGAATAACACTCTTTGACTTTTATGTTATCCAGTGATCGTTTTAATGCTATACCCAAATGATGCGTTTCACTTCCAGGGGTGAATACACATTCTCAAACTTCTGTGAACTATTACAAAGCAACGAATACTGGTTTTACTATTTTAGTGTTAGCATGGTCCTAAAACATTGTCCATAAGTACACAGATGTAATCAAACGTACATATCGATTGCACAGTTTTGCAAAAACCATTTTCATTATGCAAGTTTGGACCCAAATTGTTTTTTCGTGCCACAATAACACTACAAAAATGGCAAGTGTCAAAACTTTGGACATGAATGTATTCAGTCGAAAGACAAACACATGTTGAAGTTATTATCAACATTTCAACACTTGATCCCCATGAGTTAACAAATCGGTAAAGAAATACTATTTGTTAATCACTGTGTCTTACTGTCCATCATCTGCCTCTAACCTTATATACTCTTAAAACACCTTGTGGAATGTCGCCAAAACTGGTAGATATTTCATGCATGTGCTATGATTTAGTGGGATCGGATATCCTTCCGTTGGGTCTGTGGGATGGGGCAAATGTAAAGTATACAAAAACTGCAATTGATATAATTATATATGCACTGGGCGCTTGGTGTCAAAACCAATTATTGGCAGGTGTAGGGGGAATATGGTCTTCAGATGAACATGTAATGAACATGGTACACCTGCCTGTTTATTATTTCCATACTCTGTTTCATCAAATTATCTGTAACAAATACGTGTGATAGTCTGGATAAATGACCATGTCACTGGTTTGCATTACTCTTTACTTTCTACATTGTACCTGAGGATGGAGGTATTACTGTGAATGCTCAAGAAGCTGTCAAATATATATATATATATATATATATATATATATATATATATATATATATATATATATATATATATATATATATATATATATATAAAACAAACACTAGTTTAAATAATCTACTTCCAATTATTTAATTGTTTCATCAATACATATACAGAAATCGCTTATTTATAGTTACCTTTACCATGACCATAATGTAGAGGCACAGGGGATAACCATGATATGTGACACTTCGTCATGATATACAACCGAGCAATGTTTCATTACAAATTCAAACTTGATTCAAAGTGATACTGCAGACAATGATGCAAATGAGAGTTACAATCGCCCTTACAGTGTTTATTACGTTTTGGCCGCATCGGTGGGATGTAACAAACTTTCTATAAAAATATGATATTCAATTAGCTAGAGTAATTTTCAAATCTCAGTGGTTCTAACGTTTTAGTCTAGTCTGGATATTGGTTGTTCTTGACCCTGAACTGAAGAAGGAGGCACAACTGTCATATTAACAAAACCATCGGTTCAATATACAATATAAAGACTACTGCAAAGTAATTGGACAGCAAATCATATGTTGACCGAGCGGTAGATGACCAATGTCATAACATAATATGCAAATAAATTAAAAGCAGGATGCCTCGTCAGCCAAGAGAGTAGGTCCCGTTAGTAATGCAGTGACCACACATGTGAGCTATTCCAGTTTGAAATTTGAGAACTACAGACAATACACATCAGATATGACTAGGAAAACCGTGATAGATAAACATACATTCTTCTCTGTTGTTCAAATCCACTTTAAAAGCATTTAATCATAGTGATGCATCCATCCATCCCACTATAGAACACTAACCTGACTCATGGAACACACATTTTCAATCATATATATATATATATATATATATATATATATATATATATATATATATATATATATATATATATATATATATATATATATATATAACACTATTAAACTTACATAATGCTGATTACGAATAACGGATGTACATATTATGATATTTAAAAATTAGAGGAAGAGGGAAAAGTAGAAAATATTATAGACGACTGTAAACCATCTCCTCAAGGTTGAGCCAGGCAAACAACCACACATGTCAAATGATTAAAGAAGTATTATAAACACATTGGGAATCCTTGATTTCAATATTACTCAAAATAATGACGATTCAGATTATTAAAGAAAATTTTGAAAGACTTATGATTCTAGTATCATGCCTGTTTATCAAGATAAATGTGCTGCTTTTGTTTATAAACATTAACATGTGGTGCTACTGTATTTTGAAAGCTCTCTGGTAATTAAGACAGCGTAAATTATAAATGTTCATGATGCCCTATCTCAAATATGTGGTCAATGATGAATCGCTTTTGTCCAAGTGCTTGATATAAGTTTAAAGTGTAATGTGTTGAGTGAGCGAAATTCCTTAAAAATGTAATCAATCAATAATCAATCAACATCATCATTTCGTCCCGACTTATGCCTTGACGATTTCGTCATCATTAAGAAACCAGATACGAATCGAAATGATTAGCCTAAGTAATAAACCATCTCACTGCAGATGAACTGAGTAAATTATAAGTCTTGGTAAAAAGGTGAACCGTATTTCACGCATAAAAATGCTTTGAAATATAAAAATTGTAACAATCATACATCAATTTTATGCCATGCCTGATTTGTAAATTTGTTTACGGAAAGCAACATGATTAATACTTACTCTTTCTTTTTGCTCTCTTTCCTTCTGAAAGAATATAATAAATCTGATAACAGACAACATGAAGTAAATGCCTCTGATTTGCTGCTAAAGTAGCAATAGACACGCACACCCATATTTGCAAACAGAATACAGTGTATGTCATTTCTTCAACAGAGTATCCCAAAATAGATGTCATTTTTTGAAGTAAACCTACTATACTGGTTATACGCATACATATTTCTGAATTTCATCTTCTCTGTACCTTCTCTATATTGAACATACATTAATAAAGTGCAAAGTTATCTTCCATAAAGTACGTGTAATTGTTTAAGCAAAACATATAATCCTTTGCTGATAAAGCAACAGATGCAATGGCAGACAGCCAACCATCAAATCTGCACTTGCAAGTTGTATTTTTGTTTATTCATTTAGCCCTCATATCTAGCATATACTAGTATTGTGTCACCTATCTCTCAATGTTGGCATACAAGAAAGCTAGAGGTAGTAAGTAGGGAATATACTAGTATTGTGTCACCTATCTCTCAATGTTGGCATACAAGAAAGCTAGAGGTAGCGTGTAAGGAATATACTAGTATTGTGTCACCTATCTCTCAATGTTGGCATACAAGAAAGCTAGAGGTAGCGTGTAAGGAATATACTAGTATTGTGTCACCTATCTCTCAATGTTGGCATACAAGAAAGCTAGAGGTAGCGTGTAAGGAATATACTAGTATTGTGTCACCTATCTCTCAATGTTGGCATACAAGAAAGCTAGAGGTAGTGTGTAAGGAATATACTAGTATTGTGTCACCTATCTCTCAATGTTGTTATACAAGAAAGCTAGAGGTAGTAAGTAGGGAATTATACAACGACGATATTCGTCAAATTAATTAAATGCATATTGCAAACGTGATACAGTTGCAAAGCCATGAGCACCAGTGGATATTATATGAGATTTTTTATGAACATCTTACACCTGTTTATCTATGCAAATTTCAGCACAATATGAGTGTATTTCACTTGACGTTTTAAACAAAACAAAATTGTACCATTTTTTGGCAACGTTGTTTGTTTTTTGTTAGTTCTTTTCTTTCGTTCTATTGTGATTTGCTAGTACATGAAACTCGAACAGGTGTGAATAAGTATGGAATATGGAATCTTGTAATTTCATGAGAAACAAATCGGTGTTGAATAATATAGCACATGATAACTTGTCATTATACAAAACATCAATTGGTTTTGGACACATAAAATATAATATGTGTAAAAGTGTACAACACATATTAATGTGTCATTATGTGAATCAAAATTTGTTGTGCATACATTATAACATATGGCAACTTATCCATAGACGAAATTCTAATCACTGTGAATTAGGATAACGCATGTTATATTGTATGAAATATTGATGCCAATGGAGAAGATTCAAAACTACAATTACGATGTCTAAATGGCATATAATTTAGAGCGATCAAAGCTTGCCATCAGGTAAGCAGGTCCTTTAATGTCCCGACCGTTAGATACATAGATAGAGAAAGAAAGAGAGAGACAAATACATAGATAGATAGACAGATAGATAGATGATTAGATTGATAGATGGCTGAATGGATTCATGGATGGATGGATCCATTAATTAATGGAGGGAAGGATATATATATATATATATATATATATATATATATATATATATATATATATATATATATATATGTATATATATATATATATATATATATATATATATATATATATATATATATATATATATATGTGTGTGTGTGTGTGTGTGTGTGTGTGTGTGTGTGTGTGTGTGTGTGTACGTGCAATTGTTTTGGCTCGATTAAATCGACTCCAACGAAATAACTGCTCTTGTCAGCAAATCCTGATTGTTGTTATTGAAAGGTCTGTGCATATTTTATATTGTTATTATCAAAATCTGAGCTATTTTCCTTACTCTAGCATCTGAATGGTTTGGTTTCCCTGGCAGTAACCCAAATCGGCATGCCTATCCAGTATTTATGTTCTTAACAGAACAATGCGTTGTTCGCTGGGTGTACTGCCATCGACAATATCGACTATATTCCATGATGAACACAAAATGGTCTTTCTAATAAAGTAACATGCTTTGTGAGGTTATTTTGGAAATGAGCTTTTGATTTGCAATGTATTTTTGTCTTGATTTTATTTTCCTCGAGTCTATATGTTGGTTGATGATTTTGTGCTACCAATTTTGGTACGACTTTGACTCTAGCAGGGAAGCAATGCTTGTGATTCCGCGTCGACGGTAGATGTTAGGACTCGTTGTAAGAGTTATTTATTTAACACCTCGATGAAGCACGTTGGGATTATCGTACACAAAGCCTTTTGAATGAGCCTCCGTATGCTTTATTCATTTTTGCGTGGTATCAGTCAATGCTTGGGTGTGACCATGACACGTTGACTTCGAATAACCTTTTTGAACGGTTTTGGAAGTGTTCCCATTTGAGCTTCCCTCGAGCGACTTACAATCTTGTTTTGAAGATCTAGAAGTGCTCCTATCGATGCTGGATACGAAGCTGTTTTTCCCAGTGAGATTTTTGTACTCATCACGTATTTCTCTCGCATGAGGTGACAATTTATCGTACAAGTAGGCTTTTAGAATCCTTGACGAGTGTATGTCTGCTGCTTGTGTTTCTAGAGAGAGATTACATACTATCTCTGACTCGTGCGTCACATTCATACAGTGCTGTATTCGATCGTAGATACTTGAGCGTGATTATTTATCCATTATTGTCATAATATAGCAGATCATTTTTGTTATCCATATTATATAATATGTGTTTTAATATAACTCTTATTGCTTGTTTTTTGTATTTATATTTGTAGCTGAATTAACATTCTGTCTCAAAATATAGAATGCCATCACGAAGAAAGAACATATGTCAAAGGTTTTTTCAGAGCACCACGGAGAGGTGTAAAAAGACCTGCAGAGAGGAATACGGTTCCCAACAGAAAGCAGTCATCAGGGGAGTACCGTGCCCAGCATAAAGCATTCATCAAGGGAGTACCGTTTCCATCCTGAATCAATCGTCATATAAGTACCGTACCCAGAATAATCAAATCATCAGCAAGGATGCACAGGACTTCGATCTTGTATAGTATGTGGAGTAGGTCTTCGTGGCGACCTATCCGTGTGTGAAAAATGTGGAGTTTGAAATAGCAGGGTTACTAAATATTACTATGAAAAGAAAGAACAAGCAATAAGAGCAAGATAAACACAGAGGTGGCAGACGAATACTTGACACAAATTTAAAAACAAAATGCAATCGCAAGCCGACAATAGGCAAGTTCATTCAGTGTTTACTCGTTATGAAGCTATTACGAATGAAGATGTACTTAACGTTTGCACTAAAATATTAGTAGTGTTAAGATTTAGCAGAACAGGTTACTCAATTATTAATTTGTATTTAGATGAAATGAGAAACACGAGGTTGAGCCGTCGTTTAGTGTTTGAATCTCATCGTGACATTATTCCAGTCGGACACATGGTTACTCTTTACAACTTTCATATATCTAATAATCAATTAGAAAATGTAGAGATTGTAAAATAGCATAACATATCAATTATTTATCGGTTGTGTTTTTATTTGTCCTGAATTTAAGCACTTTCTGTGGCATGAATTTACAAATCTGCACAAGAACAATGGAGCCATATTGACGATAAGGATGCTTTCTATCTCATCCAGCGAATTAAATTAGGCATAATAAATTTAGCTCTACTAAGGTATGATGTAATATTGCTGAGCATTTTTGATAAGGCAGCAATGCCGGCTTTAATATAATTATTTTGTGGCCTTAAATATTGGCTCCATTTGCTGAGCCATAGTTTGTAAAACTAATTATGCTTCGGAAAAAATGAGCATAAACGGATTAGTGAGAGCGCCCGTGGATAATACTGCGGGTGGGGTCATTGCGATATGTGATGCTGATGTTATTCTCGAAACACACTTATAGCACATGTACGCATTTATATAGACATAGACTCCGCAGTGGTAATAGTATTCAAGCTCGCGATGATCTTCCTATGGTGCATTTTCGTCGATGTGATTCAAGTCGATGATTAGTCTCATATGTACCTGTTAATCTTTCAAATACAGATTCAAGATCAGTAAGGTGTTCACTCATACAGTGTATATGCACTGCTTCAAATGTATCTGGTCCTGTAATATCTCTAATAATGAAACATGGGTTTGTGTTTATTTTAGTAAGCTGATAAACGTTAATGAGATATTTAATCACTTCTGGTGTTGCCTTAAGCTTATTTGTATCCAGAAAGCTGGAAGCGGCAAGTATGTTTGTCGTAAATCAGCTGTTATCATCCTTGTCAATTTCATGGTGATACCTAGAAAGGTAACACAATGACAGACCAACGTTTTTCCACGTTTATATTGTCCTTTTCATAATCCATCATGCCATCTTCAAGTTTTCTAAAGAACTCACCATAGTTAGGCTATATCATAGCCATGTACTTGGATATGTCGAGTTGTCTTCTCCCGATATTTTTTATCTGTCAGGTTCCGTCATAAGGTAACGAATAAACATTCGATTAGGAACCTTATTTACAAGTGATGCTTCAACGCGTAATTCTAAAGTCAATGGATGATTATACTCACCATGTAACGATACGCAGTCGCAAATTAGTCAGTTTCTTTTGTTTCATGATGATTGTACGCATGGATATACAACAGCGCATCGAAAGATTTGTTTGGTTCAAATACACGATCCGTTGCAAAATCTTCTGGAACTGGTTGTTATGGAGCACGTTGTTCTGGAACAACGGCCTCATCATACGGAGCATTAAAGGCTCGGTAATCGAGTGCCAGGACTTCCACGATGACATCCTCATCCTCGTACACTAATCTGGCGTGCTGAACAAAATTCTTCTGTCGATTGCGTCACTAAGATTTTATTTTGTTTTATCTATGCTGTCATGGTTCTTTTTGTGTCATCTTCCGTTCGAGAAAATCGTTAACGTTTTGATGTATCCTGTTCTCGTTATAGAATTTAAATACGTTGAAATACTTGTTGCTGGATGATATGCGCTGCTGTTGTCTCATATGACCAGCTGAAATGAGAGGTAATTTGACCTCATTGTGTTTGTATATCTCACGAGTCTCTTCCAGCGAGGATTGTCCAGCATGATTTCTTACCCGATTGTAATATCTGCATATTAACCGTTGTCTGCTTGAGCACGTGCATGCTTTTTTTTCAAGCGTATGGAGTATCCTTTCGGTAGATATCGTCGAATAACAGCTGGTTAATTTCTATAGGCGCTCTGAGATTTCTTCCATGGATTTTACAGTAGATATAATGTAAAATAAAACCTAAATAAGATCGCTAGGACCTATACCAGTTCTCAACAGCCTCACACGAGGTCGCAACAATATATACTAGGTCGACGGCGTTTAAAATCTGAAAGAAGCTGGTGTTGCTAGAGTAAATTATAGTCAAAATAGCCTCTACAATGTGCCTTGTGGTGATGGTCCATACGGCAACTGACGTTACTGGATCTTATCAAAGTTGTACCTTTCTAAAAGCTGACTTCGTCCGGACACTGGATCTCAATCCAGTCTCAGTTTGACGTTGACGAGGAGCCATTCGCTTGCCATCGACTGTTGTGTGAATGCATAAAATTCAACGGATAACGTATAATAGTCCGAAGAGGCATTATTAATGAATCCAGAACGACTGATCGCATTTGAAGTCAGAGATGGTATCAGCCCCACATTATTCTAACTCGAGGTATTGTCTGCATATAATTTATTGACGACGTCAGCTCCGTTGATGGGCATCGAGTAAATGAAAATATTATTGTAATCCAGATTGAGATCTCCCGACATACATCCTTCATCGCTTGCCAGTACATAATCAGTCATCTATTGTAACTCAACGAGCCATCCTGTGATGGTAATACCGTCGTGGGTAGTCCAATCACTCTAAATCCTCCCATAGAGATTCTTCAAGTCATGGTTCCTGTAGCAAGAGACAATTTAGTGTCACCGAACGATTCTAAATCTATGTAGGAAAACTCAGATCGTCGAGATCAGTGATACTGTGAGCGTTCATGATGAGATTACCCTGCATGGAATCTATGGCGTGATTCTCATTATGGCTGCAAGAATCGGCACTGCCTGTCCCTATGAGCTTTCCCAATAAAGTGTTGGACATGGTTAATTTTAAAATGACTATCATTACTTTCGATGCTGCTGTTGGTGTTGTTATTGTTGGGACGGTAGTGGGTTAACAATAGCTCTTATAATCATGCCGCAGTCAACATCACCAAGTCATTCAGCACCGTTGTCTGCAATTCCGTCGACAATTACACCGTTACCGGATCGTTCTTTGCAGGCAAAGCAACATATCTTCAAAATATTTCTCAGTGCATGGCCTGAAGAGATTTTTCAGGATCTTGAGTAAAAATAAGTATCTGGTGCGGACGCACCATCTCTTGGTAATATTATTCCAAGATTTAAATTAAAAGGACTGTGGTGACATTTTCGAATATTATTTTTGTTTAAAATCTCGGTGATTTCAAAAATTGTTGATCGCTTTGAATCGCGGTGTGACTTTATCACACTAACATATTATACCAAAGCAATGTACTTGAGATTTACTCCAGATTACCTTAGACCGAACGATTACACTCCCATCTACGATTCCATGACAGGGTGCGAGTATGTCGAATAGTAGGATGCCAATACTGCCAGTAGCACTAAAAATAGAATCACATGATGAAGACGTGTACTTGCTTCCCCCTAAGGCTTTTCTGTAAGTTCGATGACAAATACAGACGTTAGCAGCTGCCGAAAAGTACTCAGCCTACGCCCAGACAACTCTGCATAACAATGGATAGTCGTTGTTTTTAAATCAGCACAGTACACGATGAACAATCAAACCGTGGAAAAGTTATTAATGGTTATTTACCATAAGCTAGAACTATGTTCAATTTGATCGTGTTCAGCGATGACTACATGCGTTCGTATGCCAACAACATGTGGTGATTCGAGACATTAGCACTGGAGCTGCGACGCATAATGTATTTACTTCTACGGCGGACATGCTTCATGTGGCTGGTGTTGGTTGCACCAGTGCTTTCAACAGAGCCAATTTCAGAGCCAATTTTCCTATGCACGTAATGCTGCACACACTGCTGGATTTGCTGCTCGGCGCACGCTCACAGATTCCGTTCGTGAAATTTGCTTCATCCTTCCTCTGAAAACTATATTTAGTATATTCTATGATATCTGTATCATGTTAGAGAGGTTCAACATGGTCTGGTACTGGAAAGAGATTATCCTGTACCGTGCATGTACAAAGCAGGTGCGGACAAAGCGCCAGATATTGACGTTTACTATGAAATGGCTTGCAGTGTGGATGCCTAAAATTACACTCTCCGATGCTCACATGCTCGAGTTAGAATTCATCTTGACCAGATTTTTTAAAAAATCTACCTTTGCTTGGAGCAAAACAGAATTTACATGCAGCAATTTACCCTTGCCCAGCCAGACTATATAGATAGAGAGTGGCTACCATCTAGGCAGTGAACTTCCCAGGGACTTTTTTGTGTCGTTTTATTTGTCGACACGGTGTACAAACCAGACTGGAAGAAGCACACTTCCCAACATCTGAATTTATCTAGTATTGATTCTAGATAATATAAAGAAACGAGTTATTATGCTGCTGCCAAAATGAATTACTCCAGTGTGTTATTGATACACATGGAAGCCATGCACAAATCCCAAGATGTGGATACTACCACACAAGTATGGCTGGATTATCTAGCTACTTTGTATCGCATTTTCCCTTTTGATGTATCTAAACATTCCGATCTAATCAAATAGTCTCCAGCCGATAATGCGATTCGATAGACCATTGGCGATCCTGTTGCGGATTATGAGTGTTACGCCCTGCTGGCTTCAGATCGGTTCATGACGGTGGACATGTTCAGTGGTAAGATAATCGTAATCGTAGCTAGAAATTTCAGCAGCAAGGCAGTACGATATCATATTTAAATTACGTCTACACATCATGCCTCAACCCCAACGAGGTCGCTAGGGAGGTAATGAAAAGGACTACGAAATAAATCCTGGCACCGATCCACACATTGAGTGTCCATTGTCTGCATCGTATGTCTGTGCTTTAAAAAAATGTGCACCAACATTAAATGGATCATTATTACTTCCATTTGGGTCTTGCAGCTCCTGAAGCTATTACTGGAGCCACACAATAACGGTGATGGGGAAACGGTGTTTCGTTTCAAAGACCTTATATTATAATATCATAAGTGGCTATCGCGGTGTCCGCAGACGTAAGAAAAAAAAATAATAGCATAGATTGTAATATACAATAAAAGCAATGATATATTTCAGCAGGATTAACGATGTCGTCGCAGCGAAAGAACAATATTACCAAGGTGGTTCAGCATAAAACCTTCACTCAGCAGCATTAATAGGGTATGACAGGCACATGCTGACCAACAACTGTATAAACATGCTTGTGCTTATTCTTAATTTGTGTCAGCGTCATAGCTATCAGAACCAGAATGATTATTTGCACCATTGTTAGAAATTCCAGCTGGCATTTTACTTCCATATCTGATCGGAACCCAGCTTCCAGAAAATACACACGGCAGCAGAGTTGCTAGGAAATAAGTTGACATAACCTCAGGAAAAATAAAAAGAAATTAGCAGAAGCAAGTCTGGCAGATGAGCTGACTACACCATTGTGGTCAGCTTTGTAGTCACAGATGCCCCTGTCTAACTTTGAACAATTCTTAGCTTTAAATATTTTAGAGGTGTATTTTATAAGGATCATTTTCCAGATCAAATAAGACCCGACGTGAAGTGTGTGATTAACCTGCAACATTATTAAGATGGATTGCTGTGTAAACGTCCACAATGGAGTGACTTCAATTATGTTGAGTCTGTCGGTTTTCCTCCTCTTGATACGTTAAATTAAGTAAAATTTAAATAATGCAGGCTGTAATTTGTTAGAGCCGCGGAATGTTAACGATAGCACATGCAGATGATATTGCATTGATTAACCAAACAGAGATACACCGGAATATCAGCTGTAGAAGCAAACTTATCAGTTCCAAAGCAATTTCATCGCTATAATTTGTTTCCATGTAATTTTATTGCTTTCATAAACAATGTTGTCGTTATCTTAAGGCTGTTTTACAGCTTAAATCTAAACATTTATTTTTTGGATATAATCATACTATTTTTTGAGACATGAACTCGTTTTGCTTCAGGTGCGAAACAAGAGAGGGATTATACACACAATATAGGTAGTTACCAGAAACATCATCATTGTTAAATCGAGGTATGAGGGTTTTGCATCTACAAAATCACACATTATAAATGGTAAAGCTTCGTTGTCGAAAGAACAGATGCAGGCAACACAGATGTCAGCGTCCACAGCTTTGTGTGCCTCTCTCTATAAAAATGTACTGCAGGAAATGAAGACCTTCAAATAGAACGAAATCTGTGTGTTGGAGATTGTATGTGTTGTGGTGAACGACAAATACGTGCTGGCGCTGTTATATCCATATATGTATTGGAGAACATCCAAGTTAAATAGAAAGATGGTTGCTACCAGGACATAAATATACCGGACCGTGGAATCCACTGGAAAAGCATATTGACTAAAATGATCAGTCATTACCTGGCCTGGAGCATTATGACGGCGTGGGTGCCATTGCGATGAGTCATGATATTTATTACGGAGATCATCCAGACGATAAACATGGATGTAACAAAGTTTAACTTAGGAATTTAACAGAATCCAATCCGATATATTTCAGGGAGCCAGTGGACATAACTTTTGTATGTGATATTAGAGCAGGTAAACTTAAGTCCCCCATTATGATGCCAGCTGCTGAAATCAATATTAGTTTACGAATAATGCCTGGTGTAGCAGGCTTAAATATATCAGCTTGTGTAAATGATATGTCGCAGGCAATTAAGTCATTGTCAAATACATCGGCCCAGAACACGCCGGCAGCGAAGCTGTTGTATTTCATTCATCGATAGGAGTGTCAGTTTTAACATATTTATTGAACTAATGATCGCCATTTTGTCAATAAGTATTATCTTACTTCCATTTCGGACAAATACAACGAATGCACGATATAAGGAATCAGATGCAAAACAAGGATTTAACATTAATAATTAATTGCTAAGTGATATGAATATGGTGATGATGAAATCAGAATTTATTTTTCTCCAACATTTAGATCTTTTTAGACAATAAAATAATACTTAAATATTATAGAGGCATGAAGCAGGAATTTGCGACATTTTTTTAATTCGCAGAGGATGAGGTATAATTGAAATTAGTTATTCTTAGTAAATGCATGCGAAATAGCGAACATATAGTAACTTTATGCAATACATCATGTATACTTATAGACTGAAAGCAATAACATAAAAATCTTATGCAATACATCTGTTATACTTATTGGCTGAAGCCTTTCTTATACCTCACTTATATGATGTATCAATCTTAGTTATTTTCTGAAACCAGATATATTAATACTTACTCTTTCCTTCTTCTCTCTTTCTTCCTGAAACGAATGTAATAAATATGATAAAGAGCTTAAAGTAAACTACACTACTTTGCTTTCAAAATAGAATGTGTCTGCGCATGCTCATATTGTCAACTGCAAAGACAGTTCATGTCATTGTTTAAAAATATTTACCACAATAGTCATATAGTTACTACCAATCTACTATAGTGATTGTATCGTATTTAACTCTCCGGGTTTCCACTCTCGTTTTGTATTTTGGTGTTGTTGAAAAAATAGAAATTAACGACCCAAAAAGTGTTTCGCTACACAATACTTTTAATTGTTTACATAAAATTACATATTTTGGCACTTAGACACATAAGCAGACAGAAATGCAGATTTCCAATAACGTGTTTCATATACCACAACTAGTACACCTCGATGCGCATTACAACAAATACAATAGTATACAAGCCTGTTGGTATGCACTTTCTGCGATTCGTACGTTGTTCTTCTTTCACTCCTTGCATATATAATAAATCAGATATCGTTTAATGGCCACTAAAGCTGATACAAATAAAGATGTACCGTGAACAATATAAAGATTGTTCGAGAAGGTGTGCAGAGAAACAAAATGTTTTACTGTTCAGGATACTATAACGTTTTCAATGAGTGTTCATCTGCTTATTTCCTTAAAGCAATTGTCCTTCAAAAGTCAATGTTTTTTATTCAGTAATTGACTCAAGCATGTTATTTTTCCGACACCTAATTATATAGCTAACCCTTTTTAAGATGCTACGACATGCACTATAGCAGAAACAATTCGTTTAAGTACATTGTATTTATTTTGATAAGGCGATAAAAAACGGAGTATGTACCAAGCGTGCAATTACAAAAAATGTCAAAGCAATTACTGCACGTTGTTAAAAATTGTCTTATTATATTCAATTCCTACACTAAATAATAACAAATCTAATTTACTTTTAGCCATGTATTCGAGAAGATACTATTGCAAGACAAACAAAAAATAACAAAATGTAATATTAAGTGTATCCTGTATTTACATAAACGAAAGTGAGAAGGAATATCTTTATTGATCCTTACAAAATACATGATGTGTACTTATTTTGACAGATTCGAATTTTCTTTCATACGTAATTTGTACTTACTTTTTGTGCCTTTTCCCTTTCTTCCTGAAAGATCATAAGAAACGTAATCGTACAAGTTGTTCTACCCCTTTTGTTAGTTAGCAAATGTGAGCATCTTGGATAGAAGCTAACTTGTTGTTAGCGGCTCTTTCAGTACGCATATTGAATAGTAAGTGTGGGATATTCTTCATAGCAGCGTTCACTACATAGTGTAAGAGTTGAATAATATGCACCTTGACACTGAATGGTATATAACTGGGTGTTGGCCACTCCAGCAAGATGAAGCTGGTATAATATGGGCTTAGGATAGTGCATAAGTGCGTGATAGATATTATATAGTTGAGGTTTTGGTCTCTTGATACGGTGTATTAGTAGATATGTGTAGTTTTAACATTAAATAATATGTTAAAATCATAATTACCCGTCATTTTAAGGATAAGAAATTCTTGAACATTACGTTTCATTTTAGAGGTCGTAAAGTCACTAAAAATTAAACATTACAAAAATATTTCTTGCTTTATCTTAACTCTCCCCCTTAACCGCGCCCACCCAGTGGACGTAGATCGTGTTGGATATAGCCCGGTCACGTTTTCTCCAAATTTCATAGTGATTGCGTACTTCAGATTAAACTCTTCTAGGGCATTCATTGACAAATATGTTCAATATATGTATCAATCAAATGAAATATTATATTTAGTTCAAAAGCGAATATTGACAATTGGCGTTGTCGTAGCTTTTCGTCTTGCTTATCCTTGGAGTATTTCAAATTTGAGATTAATTGGTTAGATATCTCTAACGTATAAACAGAGGACTCTTCGTTATAAGACAATCAATCTATTCAGTTCCCCATCTGTGACCATTGCAAAGTCACAACATATTGTACTTGTCGTCACAGAGGCTAACAAAGCGCAAATGGAAATTACATTTCCAACAGGGCTATTGACTCCTCCACTCAAGTTAAAGGTCAACATAGCGGCTATGTCTGCCAAAACAAGGGTCATTGGGTTATATAATTCCCACGTCATCAAAGGAAGTGAAACGCAGTAAAAAAGAGAGAAAAATTTAAATATGTCAGACATGTTATCCGTTTAAAAAACGGGTACTATTCTTTTGGTGTCACAAGCAAAAGAAAATGTCAAGAATAAACACACTAAATACCTATTAAAATAAAGAAATTTAAATGTGCAGCCAACCGAAAGACAAGAAGACGAACAAACACATTTAAGTAAAGACATTTCAATCAGAAAGAGAGCCAAACAGTTGATTTATGTAATGAGATATGAAGTCCCAAAGCATTCATATTTCAAGAGAATACACATGACCACGTAAGTGTATATTTAATTAGACTTTTACTTTTGTTCTCAATACTATACAGAAAATACACTTTCATTGATTTGTTTTAAATATGGCATGCTGAATGTCGGAACTGGATAGTAAATGTAAAAGTTGGGTAGAAGAGGATTCGATTTTTTGGTTCACTTTACACTTTCAATTGACTGGGAAGTGTGAATGTTGGTCAATAATAATCTGGTTACAATTTTACTTTTGTATACATGTCTTTAATAATGTAAAACATTATTAGAACTGTAAACGTTCAATACCAATTTTAGTAAATTAATGATATGTGTGATATGCAATTACGAAATTTCAAGTAATGTATTTATTTTCATTTCTAAAATATGTAACATTTTTGTTTTACTATAAATGATTGCGATAATATGCCAAAAAATGTTTTACAGAATTTTAACTTTGGGGCAAATTGCCTTTAATTTCCTTCTAAATTCAGTATAATTTATAATATAAGTATTCCGTTTCGCCCCTACATCATTTTCAAATTTTTTCAACAATGTATCAGACTGCTAAAGCGTGTAAGAATTTTGGATTCTTATAACTAATCTTAGTATTGACTAATATTCTACATTTCCCCGGATTAATTTCTGTCTCCTAAAATTCTTGTACAATATTAGAATTTTGGTGCTTAGTATTGTTTGGGACAATTATCCAACGTTTTACGGACTATTGTATAGTCCCTGCAAATATCCATATGAGTTTCGCAATATTTGTAATACTTTAAGTGTAAGCCATTTCTTTTGTTATTGTTTGCATTAGTTGGACGTGTGTCAATTTCTGATATAGTCCATTCTTATTTCGGACTTTTTAATTTCCTTATTTTAACTTTTTGTACAACGGTGATGCTTAAAACGCGAAATGTTAATTGCAATGAAATAGTAGAATTAAAAAGACACAGTTAGTACTGTTAATGTGTGCATATCAAAATATGTACATACAATCACCATTAAAGAATCGTAAGACAAGACCTATCACACTTTCAAAAGTACGCGAAACACACATGCTAATGAGTTGATCGGGACTGACTGATATTGTTACAAATCTGGAGATCATATTAAAATTAAGCTTTCTTTCAAAATCGGTATATAATATAAAATATGCACATAAGTTCACCATTAACGGATCTTAAGACAAGACCTATCACACTTTAGAAAGTACGCGAAACACACATGCTAATGAGGTGATCGTGACTGACTGAGATTATTACAAATCTGGAGATCAGATTTCATTAAGCTTTCTTTCAAAACTTGTATATAGGCTTATGGTCTCGATAGATTGGATGAGTATAAGCTATGAGAAAGGGTTTTATGGGTGTAATTTTGCAAATGTTCGTTCAGATTGATTAACATCATCATATTCTTATTTCTGATCTAAGCATGTTAACTTGGAAAATGTGGTTAAATCGTCAAGATGTCATATCCTCGTGCTTTTTTTAGACTGGCCATGCACTGCTTAAAACCAGTTCCTCGTTATGAGGATGTCCTGCATCAAAATAATATGAGGTTTTTCACACACTTACAACGTTGCTGCTATTCCGACTTTGAGAACATATTAAACAATTATATGTCATCAAGAGTTTGGGCGAGAATGGGTTTCGAAGGAAATTAATATGTTGTATTTGTTTGTTTTTAGCAAATGATTTTAATTTTTGATGACGTAGGTGAATGGGACATAATCTAAAATTTGGAAGATTTCATAGTCCTTTGTTTGGCTTACAATACAACAAGTTAAGTATACTTCAAGAAAGTGAGATGGTTTTAATGAACAGTTCAGACTGACATTGATGTACATGTTTCTTTTTCAAAACTTCACTTGTCTAGTTTTAACAACAGCTTATGGAATAAATTTATAATGTGTTAGGTAAACAGTGTAAATATACATGGGAGTTGGAAATGTAAGCGTTATTCATACAGGTGCACCGATGCACACGTGTCGATATTATTCACAATACACATCCAGCGATACAATATCTATCGGTATACAATACTATCGGGTATTTCTGCTCACCTAATATTTTCGTTACCAATATTGAAGCAAAAAAGCATACCGAATTCGATAGATTGGCGACATTAAAATGCTGCAATGCATACCGTTTGAAAAGAGGCAATTGTTACATAATATTCTGTTCAATATAATATTAATTTTGGATACACTGGATTAATTTCTTTTGCTATTTTTTGCATTTGTTGAACGTGTGTCAGTTTCTGATATAGTCCATTCTTAATTCGGACTTTTTAATTTCCTTATTTTAATTTTTTGTTCAACGGTGATGCTTGAAACGCGAAATGTTAATTGCAAAGAAAAAATAGAATTACTCCGTGTTTTCATTATTCGCGATGTGTCGGAATATTATGTGCACAACCTTGAAAAGATAAAATGTGTATACATCGCGCGACATAAATGAAATATATTACTCTGGATTGTTTCTATCAGCGATTCGGTCGACTAATAATGTCAGGTTTATAGCTAGTTTGACAAAATTCAACGTAACAATGGTAACAAATGGCAAGATACATTAAGCGAACTAAACCGATCTTGTAAAAACATTAGTAAATTTCAACATTTTATATAAATACTAAGCTATTATGTGGAAGAGAAACAACAGTGAATAGGATGTTATGTAAATTACTAAAGAATTTAGAAACAGACTATACGCCGGGGAATATTCTTGAGAATCCCGTTCTAGCGACAAGATGACATGTTGGGTAGCAGACAATTTTGTAAGTGTAGGACAATTTCTTGCACAATTGGAAACTTGGATTATGATGCAGAATCTTTTAAGGTATACATTTCCACCTTTTATATTATATATTTATTTGTATAATTATAAGAGATACATACTATATATATGATTTTCTGTGTTACAAGTTCAAGAAGGTCATGGAGTGGGTGTTTATGTTGACATTTAGAAATTACATTTTCATATGCATTTCGAGTCGAAATGTGGGATAAATGTTGGTACACTTTATAAATATCACGTTTCGTAAAGTACAATCGTTCTTTCCTGATGCAAAATGGATATTTTGACCCAAAATAACACGTGATCCAATGTTTACAGAAATGACGTATCGTTGCGCAGTAATTACCCGACTCGCATAATTAGCCGACCTGGTGCTATATATATCAGGTTACATATAGACATGAAGTTATCATATAGTATAAATCAATTTTCATCGATGACAAGATAACAAAATTACTTTCAAGCATATTACCTAATGTTTGTCAGTGAGTTTTATTCCTTGTTTTGGGGCCATTTAATGGTGGCTCCATTTAGCTCACCTAATCTACCATGCCCTATATGTTTCACAGTTTGATTGCTTTGAAAACATCTTATTACCATGTTCGTGTCTCATTTAGTCTGTTAATAACGCAGTTTCCTCATGCAAAGAAAATCCGATCTTGAGGAAATCCAGTCAAGGGAACAGGATGATACCAACAAAATATATCCCATTGTACTTCACGCAGATACAAAAAAGTGCTGCTGCAAGAGGTACCTGTATTTGCTAGTGAATAAAGAAAACTACTGAGCTTCATTCTGAAGAGTCTTATACATAGCTAGCATTGTGAGTTTGAAAATGTTGGGAAACTGACTTTCATGACTATTTTGCACAATTTTATGGAGTTTACATATATTATATTTTGTGAAGATCTGCTCCAAAATAGGATTTTCTCTAACATAAACATTGTTGAACCAGTCGTTGCGTGCCTACTATGGTCTTTAACGTTGTTTTATGGTTTTAGTCTATCAATGTCAATGCTGCTTCTACAGAAAAAAGATATTCAAAATAAATATCTCCTAATTCCTAATTTTTTTTCCCCTTATTTGTTCAGTTTGACTTAAGCCAGATATTGATATATGGTTGTACAGCATATGGTCCGCATAGGTAATTTGATTCATAAGAAATAATATTGCATATTACTTTCAAATTGAAGGTATTTTTTAATTTAGGCTCAGTATTCTGCATTTTCTACATTTATTTTCAAAATACCACTGAAAGGGAGATTTACAGTCATGGCATCTAGTTCAATCAATCCAACTTTTACATCTCACTCGTATTTAACACCATGTAAGGGCTCAAAATCACTCACTTGCATTAACATTTTCCCAGATCCAATGATCGATATACTTAAGAACTTATTGTCGTCATTACTATCACAGTAATAGCCGAACGAAGTCGTATTGAACCACGTCGTGAAACATACCCTTTGGATTCTCTATGTAGCTATATTTTAAATGCGCATTTGTAAAACTTCCTTCATGAAGGGGACAAATTACGCCATAATAATGCTTATTATTCGGCACCATCAAATACAGTTTAACAACCATTCATGACATGCTTGAAGAACTCATATGTGTTAACCGTTGCATACCGGAGAAAGAAATGTCGCGACAAAAATGGTTCAATACAAACTGTATACATTGCCGAGCACAGTTTTATATGAAGGACTTTAAAATAATTTGCGGGAGGTCTCACGCATCGCTGTTCTTCAAGCTTACGAACTCGTACACATTTTGCATGACACGTGTCATTGCACAACCTGAAGGCATCTTTGTTTATTTACTTTACTTATAAATTAGTCATGTTTGCGCGACATTTCCATGTTGCCTTGCCAGTACTTCATGTTTGTCATGCAGGGGATAAGCTACATTAATTTATGATTGGTGGTTATTATTTAACATGGACCGGAAGGATCAATAAAAACCAAAATGAATTCATTTTAACATAATTCACAGTACGACACACCGGTAGTATAGCGTTCAGATCTAACAAAGCAGACATGATACAGTCAACTTGTAACTTCTAAAGTACTTCGTTGTACATGTCAAACACGTTTGGAATGTATAGCATATGCTAGAAATGCTACTGGGTTAAGATATTAAGCATGAATTTTTTTATGGGGGGGGGGAGGGCAGATTAAAAACCATTACACTTTATGTCAATTTGTAGACGGCGAGCAACACTTCTCATTGGTCGTTTTCGTTTTTAACAATAAAAAGAGTGCCTGTGACTGCATATGCTGTTTAGGATGAATTTTAGATTTCAAAAGTAAAAAGTGAAATTAATAATAAGTATGCCTGACTGCTGAAGACTAAAGTTACTTGCACATATTGTTTGTCTTTGTATCGATTCTCCATCTCATTTATCGATATATATGTATCGTTACAGCTAAAGTATTCATGCATCGGCATATCGATAAATTGTTTCAGCCCTAGTTATCCACTAACTTAGACCACGGAGCTAACGTAGTATGACCTGATATGATTTAGTTAGTTGATCCTTAATAAGAGATGGCATGGTACTTGTATGGGTGGGTGGGTGGCAAAATGAACACTTGAATTATACTAACATTGTTGTCGCTGGCATATATTATAAATGATGTAGGAAAATTATCAAACTGCTTAATTTGCATTTGATTACTGACTATAGAATGTTAATTTCAGATTGATCTGTACTCACCCTTTCCAATGTTTTTCTTTCTTCCTGAAAGAACAAACAAACATGAAATTAGAAATGTCAAACATGTATTAGTCTATTAGTTTTCAATTTCGGTTTTAATGAAATAGGGATACATATGTACATATTCACACATATAAAAAGTGTATGCCTTTATTTCAGAATAACTCTCAATAATACCACATATTACATATAATTTTCAGTAAGTATTAACATGCATTTTCTCACTATTAATTCTCCTTATGTTTAATTTTAAAGTTGATATGTGCTTATATGTTCGTGTTTGTATGTACATATATTTCGTGTCAGAGAGGGTGGCACATCAGGTTGAATGACATGGTGTGTCCTTCTCAGGACTGTTTATATACCTTGAGACATCACTTGGCACTAAGCTCTCATCTGTGCCTACGAGAAGCTGTTACCATGCGACAATGGCTAATCACTGCAAATTGCTTTGAGAGGCGAGTTAACCAGGTAAGGCCTTAGGCCTAGTTGAATTAGAGCATGTATATATACGTATGTGAAGACTGGACACGGCAGATTGCACGGAAGAAACCTCGAACTCGGTCACATGTCAGAAATACAAAGCCAGCAACGCGTCGTGGAAAGTGAGCGTAGCGAAACACTTAAGACGCCATAAACATCCAATGTTTCCAGACTTATCTCGAGTTGTCTCGATTATGTCTTTCTACTTGATCCAGATAGACCAAGACGATATAATGAGAATGACGAAATGAACAGCTCTATCTCACTTTAATCCAAGCGAAGCGCATGTCATAGCGTCAAACCCGTTCCTCACACATCCAAGTCCGGTGGAGACAGAGATGTGACAAAACACCAAGTGAGGATAATACTTAAGCTGCAGTCACGAACCTGCACATATGTAGCTCGGAGAATAGTGTCACTTTCTAATAGACCGAAGTAGCAATGGAACTCGTCATCACCCTGAGTGTCAGGGTAGCCCTTCTCAAAATTACTTTGCTCTGCTCCGTAGCAACCATAATGGGCTAGAAGAGCTTAATTATAACCTGTTCTTCCCACCCACGCCAGTTTACCACGGCTGGCGGAGGTCACATCCATACGGTCAAACATCAACAAGAAAGAAAACAAAAAGATGGTGTTGAAATTCAGCACATCAATATTCGAACTAATTTGGACAACACCAGGGTATACGGACATGAGAAACAGACTGCGATGGCTACTAGAGAACTGGTAAGATACAAATAGGGACATAGCAGAGCCGAGTGAGGTCCGCCTTGCAGACGTGGGTTAGCTGTCGGAAATTGGTAGTGGCTATACGTGCCTCTCGATTGATCGCGACAGTGATAAATGTTGGTAAGTATGTGTCGGATTTGCAGTGAAGTATACTGTTGTGCACAAGCCTACCGGCCTTTCCAATGATGTCAACGATCGCCTAATGACTTCACAACTTATTCTGGAAAACAGAAGGAGTACCGTGTTGATCAGCACCTATGCTACAACAATAACTAGCATAGATGAGGTGAAAGATAAGTTGTATGAATAACTGGATTTCCTTATGTCAGCCATTCCAATTCTTGTCGACTTCAATGCTGGAATGGGGACTAACAAGCAAAAGAGATCTTGTCTGTTTTACATGATGTAGATACTTTAAAACAAAACAATAACATTAGTAGGAATTGGGAATAATATAATTGGTGTTGCCTTATAAGTGGGAAAATGCCGTATATGCATGTTATTGCAAAACAAAAACGAGTGTACTATCAGATAATTACATGGTTTTGTTGAAATGATCACTGGAAGCTTAATCATACTACATATATTTTTTAAAATCCTTTTCACACTATTTCAACATTTCATCATCAAAATCTCATTATCATCTCCTGACAAGCAATAGAAGCGTATAATGTCATTTATTATTTATGCGCTAAAGTAAGTCCTTATAAGAACGCACAATCACCAATGAAGTTACTAACATTTTGATCCTAAGTATAAAAAACACGCGAACCAGATAACTTTATTTTTCGTAGTGGAAGAACATAGTAATTTAGTAACAGTTTCATGTATGCATATTAAATTGCCACATGTACTTCATGTAGAAATTGTACAGAACTTCTTGGATTACATGATGTGTACTGATTGAATCAGAGTAAAACATCCTTTCATATGTAATTTATACTTACTCTTAGCGGCTTTTTCCTTTCTTCCTAAAAGAATATAATAAACATACTATTAACAACGACAAAATAAATTAATTTCATTTGTCTTCAAAAGAAGGCATATACGCCTGACCATATTCATACGTACACAGTGTATGCATTGATTTAGAATGTGTATTTGGCAATATATGCTGTTTGAATCCTGATTATGTCAATGATTATCTCGTGTCTAAATCCCTGTTTGAAACTTGCATCTCTATTTAATCCTAATGTTGTAATAATTAACGAGGTATAACAGTTGTCAGTGATCAAATTCGACAAAATATTTAATTAAAGTTTGCATCCGATCCGTAGTGATAAAGAGAGACAGGAAAGAAGGGACTAACCAAATTGAACTTGAAATAGCTCACTCTACCTAATTACGATTTTATACGTTGCCCCTTTAATGCCCCGTTCCTAGTGACGACTTTGAAAGTTGGTTCTTGAATGCTCCGCTATAAGCAAGGATGTTCAATGCTGTTCCCACTACACCCTATTATCAATTAAAACCATACCATTGTCTCTTTAATGTCCCACCGCCAGAGGCGACCATCAACATTGTCCTTTTAGTGGCCATCTATCAATGATGATTTGTTTTGCGCCCTATTACCCTGCCACCGATAACGAATTTGAACGTTGTTCTTTTGTTTTTCCGCCATCAATAACAACTTTGAAAGTTGCCCGTTTAATACACCGTCATGAATGCTGTAAACAATGTTATTATGTAGACTAGACAGGAAATGCGTATCATTGTTCGTACAATTTGTGGTGGGACTAAGATTTGACGTGAAGAAAGACTTCACATTAAGGAATGCTCTACTTGAATAATATAGGACTGGGTAAAACAGGTACAAATATTAAGGAACTACAAAACACCGGAAGAGTAGTTAAGATATTTGGATTGATTATATTGGCATGTGCTAAAAGGTGATATATCATTCATTTGTCAAGTATTCAGTTGGTAATATTTGCATTTAGTAAGATGTGTTCTTTTTGTCATAATGCCATCGACAAAATACGATCAGCTGTTGATATTTATTTTCAATTCTCTATACAATAAATTACTTTAAGTTTCTAGAATTGAGGCCTGACCAAATCACATAATCTAAAAGAAAAGTAAACCAAGAATTATGGCAGTGATGCTAGCCCGGGCCGGCCCTTGAATGGTATTTGGCGCCAAATTCATATAAAGATACCCCAAGGAACGTGCCGCACCTGATGTTAAATATAAACCCACCAAACAAAGATCGGCATAGATTTGTCTTTTAAATATTCGTAATCAACAAAATTAGAAAAATCAATAGGTACGACCTTCTGTAATTAACAAACAAAAACACCTTGAGTGATTGTAACTGAAATGTCCGTTTGTTAAGTCTGTGTAGGGACTCCAATAAGATTTCGCCCTGTGAATGGCACTGAGTGAATTTCTTTCCACAAAAGAGCAACTTGCGTATGTGTGTATGAGCGTATGAGATAGACAGCGAGAGAAATATGAAGATGTAACAAATTAATAATAATATAAAGCTATATGCTGGTCAAGAAAATAATAGAGAAAAAACACATCACACATTGTAGCAATCGAGCACAGACTATGAGTCGTTTATCATCATTGTATTACCGCTATCAGACACAAGGTATATTCCGCATATTGATGTAACCACGCAGAGTGTGGGGTATCATCATGGTTGAACACTCAGACCCAAAGTATACACCTCAATTTGATGTAACCGATCATATAATCGGGAATCATCATGGTTGAACTATCATAACCAAATATACACCCTATATTGATGTTACCAAATATAAAGTCGGGTATCATCATTTTTTAACTATCCGACCAAAAATATACACCTCATATTAATGTGACCCAAAATAGAGTCGGGTATCATAATGGTTGAACTATCCGACCCAAAATATACACCCCATATTGATGTTAACAAGCATAAATTCGGATATCACCATGGTTGAGTTATCCGACCCAAATATACAACCCATATTGATGTGACCAAACATAGAGTCAGGAATCATCATGGTTGAACTTTCAGACCCAATTATACACCCCATTTTGATATAACTATCACTAGAGAACGAATCGGTTATCAGCATTATATCTCTGCCAGCTACAAGGGTAAATCCCCATATTGATCTAAACAATACTATATACAAAATCATCTATTGTAATCCCCTTTCAGTTGCTATGATTGGCCATAAGTCCTCTTTTCTTGAACCAGTTTAGTACCTGACAAACACTGTAAACGTCCAAAGCAACCAATCAATCATCTGAATGTTTATTTGACGATAGTGTAGAATATACGCAATCAGTTTGAATATAGTTTGGCTCGTCACTTTTAATAATTAATATTTCATTTAACTCACAGTTTGATAAGTGTAAAATGGTGATGCATGAACAGGCATTACTCGCTGATTGACATGTATTAGTTTAAACCCCATGTTCCAAAATAATGCATTTGGTTTCTTTTAATATCGAATATAGACTCGTGATTTTTTTTATCTTTTTATTTTTTGGCAATGAAAGTCAAACACAATGTATATGATAATACGTACACAATACATGCTCAGGAAATATACAGACCAGTGTGAATGACTGGTTGTTATTAGCTAAGCACGATCCAGCAACAGTCTGATCCTCTATTTTGCTATGTCAACTTACTGTATTATATTTTAATTGAACTATCGATGGGTACGGTAGAGGTGTCAAGACTAGCAATGTTACTCAACAACACTAAACAACACAATATGTGGCCATGGACATATATTTTAGAAATAAAATGTTAATGTGCAAGGGAAATCCTTTCATCAAAGTACACATCATTTTCACATGCATTATCCGAACATGAATTATTTGAATACAGTCCATAATCGAAGTAGTTTAGCGGTCCGAAAACCTCGAATCTGATTGAAATCACAATACATTATTTGAAGTTTGAAAACAGTCTCGAGTAGAATGTTCGATTGCCTGAGTCGTGGCACCAGTATGATTATACTGTGAGTAATGATTAATCGAAATGTGGGTTTCGCTTATTGTTTGCTGCTAATCCAACTATCGATTTGCCTTTTGATAACCCAGTTATTATTTCAGTTAATTTGAAGTAGGTTTGCCAACAGAAGTTGGAGAATCGTATCAACCTTTTCCAAGCTATGTTTGATTTCTCCAATTATTTTTTGGAAAATGTATAGGTAGTCAGTTTTCACACTACATGTAAACTGAATCAATACGCCATGGAAACTCAAAAAGGTACAAAGTGGAAGAGAGAGCTGAAATGTAGTGAAACCAAACACGTGGAAAACTGGATCTGACAATCCAAGCCGAGATCACCAACCTGTACAACGTTCCGACAAACATGCTTTCAACATAACTAAAACAACTAGGAAACGACCATGGACGGCGACAAGACGTTCGGTCCAGAAATGAAGAATATTCAGCTAATTTGAAGAGGCAAGCATGAAATTGTGTAACGCCGGTGGAGACATGAACATCCCGTTTCATCACACCGAACTTACAATAACTAATATAAAGAGCATTATGTAGGAAACAATATGTATCCAACTTTATGAACCCATATATATAGTCATCCATTTACATTATATAACAGTTGACGTGTCAATAAGATGACATGTCATATTACTACGTGCACAGTATAATCTATAGCCAAGACTATGAGTGGCTTTACGAATACAGGCATTGTTTGTTTATTGTTATCAGTGTATGTAAGGTGTGCATGTGTTTCACGGATTGTGTGTGACTGTATGTATATGTGTGCGTGTGTGCGTGCTCGTTTGAATGTGTTCTAATGGTATATAAACCTTTGTTTGTTCATGGTATAAAAGCTCGACATTAGCACGCATTAATTAAATATTGCTTTTTGAGTTCGGTAAAATCCGACAGTAAATTGCAAGATTTCGACACACTTTCTTTACCTCCTGTTCAAATACTTGTTTGTTAGACTAGCAGCAGTTTCTTGAGTGGGCGGATCATATTTTACAGGCTACGTTGTTGTTGAACAATTTAGCGCTCCCAGGGAGACTTGTCGGGGCATGAACGCTTTCACGATATCAATGTACAGGTGGTGAGTGGCAACAGTAGGTAGCGTTTACATTAGAGGTATATATAATATGGCGTAGATCATGGTGGTCGTGCGATCCTTATGCTACTGTATTCTTTCTGATATGAGCATTCAACATTACCTTCCTATAATATGACATAAACTGATCAGCAAACAGAGCAACATATAAACATTGCATATTGTTTATCATGAACGCATTGCATATGTAAATACGTATACACTAACCTAGGTGTACCATGTATGTATGTATGTATGTATGTATGTATGTATGTATGTATGTATCTATGGAAGGTACTAAACGTATATTTATTTTTTATATCCCATTGAAACAATTAGGTTTATTTGTATAGCGTGTTGGATTCTCTTTGCACAGGAAAATATCACACATTTATGCCATTGCATGAAACCTTAGCTAAACAAGGTTTTGTGATACACTAAGAAAGCTCATAGAATTTTTATCTAAGTCAGCCCTGATTTTAGGGCCACCATACAATAACTTGCATTATTTGTATAATATATAAAGCTTCTGAACCAGTCTAATGTAACATATGCCTAATGACCATGGCGCTACATGTGAAGCAAATTATTTTAAGTTGATAACCTTTAATAATAATTTATTCAAAAAAATCAACGGAAATTCACCACCATACCAGCACAGAATGACGGGACTCCATGTATGTAGCGGGTTTGGGATTACAGCCAACAATAGTGTTGAAGACGAAGGAGATAAAAGGCGCAGGAACGATACATTGCGAGCTATGTGCGTAGCTCTAGTTTACTTGTATTTCTGTAATTAGCATTATAGCTTGTAATAAAAGGACTTGATGCAAGGAATTAGAATGTGTTCACAATGCCCAGAAAAAGAGCTAAATTAAAATTCTGAAAGATCTCAAAATCAGTCATTCGATTATATGAGCATTTCAGCAAAGTCATCAATATTTCTACCTTAATGTTTACATAAGTCATTTATATCCGATATGAGGTAGGGAGATTATATAATAAAGTTAATATTATCCATATTTTATTAATGCACACGCACAACAGGATCTTGATATGAAATTATAAAAGTATTTTAACTTGTAAGCATTTTCTTCTGACGGTACTTGGTCATGTTATATTGGTTCTTGTCTCATGACCTCTAACCGTACTTGGTCATGCTATGTTGGTTTCTATCCCTTGACTTCGGACCGTACTTGGCCATGTTATATTGGTTTCTGTCTCATGACCTCTGACCGTACTTTGTCATGTTATCTTGGTTTATGTCCCATGACTGCTGACCGTACATAGACAAGTTATATTGGTGTCTGTCCCATGACTTCTTACCGTACTTGGTCAAATTATATTGGTTTCTGTCAGATGGCTTCTGACCGTACTTGGTCAATTTATATTTATATTTATATCAACACAACTAATTATTTAATATAAGTATCACGATGACAGTGATTCCTGTAAGGCCATAATTATGGGAAGAGTGGAAAGTTAATAAATTACTTAAAGGGCAAAAGAGGACACCCTTTTATGCTACTTTGTATCTATTAGAAATGAATCTTGTTTATGTAGGTTATTACTGTTACTATGTTTTCGTTGCAATGAGGTGTATGTTCGAGGAATCATTACGCTGAAATCGATGCAATATATGTATGCTAAACTTCAGAACTCATCACATAGGTTCAACAATATATTTGCAGGAAGGTAAGCAGCAAATGAAAGCGAATGTGGCTGTTTTAAACTGATTCTACTTTTTTCCAAAGAAGTAAGGATTTATAACTAAACGAAATCGAGAATGATACTCACGTGGCTTATTTCAGATGAATCCTTCACCATTCCCACCAAGGAAATCAGGTCACCTGGTCTGATTCCAGCTGGGGAGAATAATTTTCTCTCAAGACGAGTATTAGATGTTTTATCAGTCTTTGATATGACGGCAGAAACTAATTGTTCGAGATCGGGGCCTTTCTTTATTATATCAATGTCTGTCCCTTGATCAACTAATGTTTGTACATTGTCCTTTGCGTTCGAACACGTCTTAAGTTCATCTTGCATATCTCTTGTGTAAACTGCATTTTGCTGTCTAAGGTTTTGGTAAACCATTTTTATCCTAGTTCTCACTGTTGCCAATTCTTGCTCGATGGCTTTATATAGCTCTGAACCCTGATCTTCTACAGCTTTCAGTTCTTCCCTCTCCGCATCAGTAATACATCTATCAAGTTCGTATCCCCTTTGCTTAAAAACATCAATACGTTTCAGCTTCTCTGAGCATTCATTCAGTTTACTTTGTAAGGTATTTTTCAGGTCAGCTGCAACATCAGATACAGGTTTTGTAACATGAGTTGCGTGATTATCCACTCTGCACATTAAACAAATAAGTACTTTACAGTCTCTGCAGAAAAGCCTGATTTCGTCATCTGGATGTTGATCACAAAATATACGCTGCCGAATTTTGCCTTTCGTTTTAGAATCTAGAGTTCCTAAATCACATATTTTGTGATTCCTACTTACTTTCGATTTCTCGTGGGCATGACAACATGACTGGCACAAATTCTCCTCACAATCCAAACATCTACTGTATGCCGCATTTTTGGGACCACACAGGTCACAATAAAATTTATCACTGCTGTCAGTCTCCTCGATGCAAATCTTACTCTGAAAGCCTGAAACTCCACTATTAGGTAATTCCACGCTGGCTCTGCATAAGGGGCAATCAAATCGACCGTTGTGAAGATTGACCCGTGTATAATCCTCCAGACACTTGTAACAAAAGCTATGGTGACATGATATTAGCTTCAGACTCTTAAAATTATCCATACACATACTGCACTCATGTAGTCCCGACGCCATATTTGATGACAGTATTTTCGTTTTCTTCCACCGATATTAACTGAGCTGTATTGGTTTTATTGTAATGCTGTTCACATCAATTCCATTGTTGGACTATTCGGTAATGTTAACATTATAATGGAACATATCACACACATAAAGCCTTATACGAATAGTTATGCTAGCTTGTTCCACTGTGTTTACAATAATTGCTCACCTTGTCAGCGTATATGATAAGTATTGGTGACTTTAAATACTATAGTTCGACAAACTTGACCTAGATACCCAAGTAGGTGACAAAATGTGAGATAAAAATAACTTTTCAAGGGGAAAACACCGTATAAGGTAAGGTATTGATCGAATTGTTTCCCTTTATGTTTATGAATTAAATATATGTGTGTGGTTATTTGTAATGTAGAACGTACAAATTATTGAATTGATGTCAAAAATTCAATATAGCATCTTCTTCTTCGCGACAGTAATTATAATTAATTCTGAGCCGAAATGACATGGGTTAAAGTAAAGCGTCGGATGAAACTGTAGATCATTCAAATCAGGTAGTAAAAAGGTGTAAGTGAAGTTCTAAGAGTAATACCTCTTTCGAGACACTAAAATTTGTATTAATGTATCTTTACTGTTTTCTCCGACCACATAGTAAATGTTTTTGTAAATTATCATCAAATCAACTGACAAAAAAAAAAAAAAAATAAGAAAACAACCGTTTTAAAATATCATTTCCTTTAAAGGTAAAGACTTAAAAACATATGCAATATGCATCACATTATTACAGAGGAAAACATAATCCCGTCATGTAACTCTGAATTTTAAGACGTATACAACGTCCTGCTTCGAAACGATGAAGTCCTAACATTAACTAAAGCCGTCATTGAGGCAATTGTATGAATCTTGCTATCGCTTTGAGTGAATGCTTTATCGACATGGGCCTTTCACCAAAACAATATTTATGGCGTCTAGTTGGTTCTTTGATGAAAATGGCACCGAGTCGACATTATATATGGCCGCTTTTTGGACATTTTCTTTTCACTACTAATCATGAAAGTAAATGTATCACGAGTAATTTAAAATAAATCAGAGAAGAAATATTCCCCAAACACATGGTCTAGTTTCAATGTAAGGTCATAATAACATTGGCTTTTTGCAAGAGTATTTCCAATGATATATGTCTAGACCAAAATATAGCCACCATGGTGGCAATTTAGAATATATTGCACCAGCTGCTATTCCTGAAAGGATGACCATAAAGTTTATGTGAGTAAATGCCAGATAAATACATTAAGGAAAAGCGAAAAGGTGGCCAACCACAAGTGGGGCAGCTACACACACACACGCACACACACACACACACACATATACACACACACACACACACACACACACTGATGCGCGCAGCTGAATATTTCCTAAGATATTTGGGGTACGAATGATGTCAGTTTAACATTGATGTCTCAATGAACTTACAACCATGTTCCAGCTAGCCGGACAGCAAATAAAACACGACCCCACACCAACATACCTTGGTATGACTCTGCACAGATCACTGACATTCGACAACCACCTGAAGAAATCTACAGCGTAACGTAGCACTCAAAACAACCTTCTCCGTTAGCTGGCTTGCTCAACATGGAGTTATAGTACTCAGTCACTCAATATTCCAGCGCTAGCCCTCTGTTTAAACGTGTGTGCTAAGATACACGCCATCAGGAACTTCCACTGCACATGGACGTCACTTCACATCAAGCAGTCCGCTTTACTTCGAGACTTCAATTCTGGTTAGGTTCATTGCCAAAGCATATGACAGCTGTTTCCGAATGGAGTGTCGAGTGGACTTCAACATATTTTGTAAACCACTCCCTCGTAGCTCAGACAGCTGTCTGCCCTGTGGCTTATACCTTCCACATCCTATGTGCACAACGCTGAATCGCTTTCGGACAGGACAGGGTCGGTGTGCAGTCAACCTTGTCCGATGCGGCCTGACCACTGACACTTCCTGTTGATATGGAGCTCTACAGACCATGTCACACATTGTGAACAACTGTCCACTGACAAAGTTCCTCTGTGGGCTGCAGGCTCTGCACCATGCTGATCATGACACTGCACACCATAGATCCATTACTACCCCCATGTATTATATTTTATTGCAGAACCTCTTTATTCCAATTACTAAACTCTGTATAGACATTATTAAGAAATCGCAGTATACATCTATGAATGACATAGGAACAGTGGCAATTTAAAAATTATTTGTATCACTCTACCACAGTGCCTGTGAAACTCACAACGATCACAAAACTTATGGTGATCCAAGTACACATGTACAGACAAAGTCAATACTATATGCCCCAGCTACACTTATTTTGGGTAAAAAAAATCATATTTATTTTAAAAGGGAAGGACAAATGCATAAATCATGACAGGCATCCATACAGAAGAAAATTAAATATACATGCAGTTGCTATATATGTGTTCTGTATACGGAGGAGATTAGTATTGCTGTTTATGTTATTCACAAGACAATATTTAGCTTTTAACTGGTATAATGCTTCATGGTTATGTTCCCGGTTTGGTTATTACAGCATATATTTAGGTCAAATATTTCAAACGAGTACAGCATACATGATATAGTGTATTTATTTCTTACATATATGACTTGATTATGATACTTGTTAATATGTAAACCTTTGGAATAAATCTATATTGAAACTAAAGGCACTTGTTTTCTTAGTTTATAAAATGTCGCTAAAAATGGCATGGTGAGATAAACTTTAAATATATTTTATAACAATCTTTTTAAAGGTACAGTATAGAAAAAGCTGATCCGTATTCTTTGCATAGTGTTCATTCATTCAAACTAAAGCGATCATTAACGCCACGCATTCGAAGTTACGTGTTACATATACATAGAGTACTTACGATGAAAGTCTTATTACTAAAATGTATGCTGTATTTACCAAAATGTGCATATAAATCGAACTTATGAATTTTGTCATGGGATATGTAAAATGGTTTTTATTTTTTATTTTAATACATTCAGCGTTAACAGGATAATGACTGCTAAACGGCGTAAGGTTTGAATTCATCCTCGTAAATAAAGAGATGGAAGTAGATAACTACTTCGGCCAAACAAAACAAAAAACAAAACAACAACAAACAATCAGTAAACAAAAACAAAAACAAACGTGTGCCTTTTGTCTTTGTGGTGAAGAAATATTGATAGGAATGGCCCCGGTAATACTATTTGGCACACCCCACAGCCACCCTTATAAAAACAGAAGAAACGGTAAAAAAATCATTAAATCAAGAACACAGTTCGACATATAACCCTTTTCATTCTTTCCAGAACCAGGAACGAAACGCTCTAAACATTTAGCGATGACTGACCTGTATGTTGGATGAGATGATTTGTTGTAAACGAAGTCTAGATACTTCAATATCTGTACATACTGGACACTCAAGGATCATAGATCTTGCCCTCAATAGACAGGTTTAGTCAATACTTAGCTATATAAGAAAATGCACCGATGCGAAGGGTTCCTAAATATTGCATGTGCCAGTGTTCTTTACATGCTGCGTTTTCTATGTTGATGGAATTTGATCAATTTGAATTTATTGGCTTGTTTAAAAGTTTCAATCGATACAAATAAAAACGGAAGAAAATAAAGCGCCATCAATTGAGAATGAAAACCTGCTGCAACCGAATAGGTTTTAACGCATCTTCATGTATATGTTTTGGATAAGCTTGTTCCCAGTTATAATATAAACTTTTGATAAAAACAAACTTAGTGATCATGAAACCTAACTGTGTCCGTGTTGACCGAGTCGTAATGATAATAATACGACTGTTGATTATAACGTTCGTTTGGTTTGTGCAAGACGGGCCCAATATGTGTTAACAGCTGACAAAAACTCAGACTTATATTGAAATGGCCAAACAGGTTCTCGCCCAATATAAAAGGAGTGACTAGAATCATTTGAGTGGGCTTTGCATGGGTGAAAAACATGGATTCATTGAAGACAAACTAATAATGCTTAGTTACGAGAAGAAAAAAGAGAAACCACAAATAGCTCGATGTAGTGGGACTGTCCAGAGACTCTAGTGCGCATCGGTGTTCGATGCAAATGGCTTATAGTCCAGATATTCATGCTTGTCGCCGCTATTTTCGCTGGACCTTTAGTTGCCTGCAAAGTGTTGCCAGACGTTGCGGAACGTTACCAATTCACTTGTGCACGCAGAGGATCCTGTGTTATCTTTCTGCTACATTATAACTCATCGGTTCATAAATCAACCATAGCGACATCCTTCACAAAGGAGAACGGTATCCACACTTTGTTAGAAGTGATAGTTGGTTTGAAACTTGTTCTCACACATTTACTAAGTGACAAACGATATATAAGCCATTAGAGGGTTTGACAACAACCACACAACTGAATACAAAGAATAATTTAATAACTGAGTTTGCTGGCGGGAAAAGTGCGTATAGTTGTTCGGGGAGTATATTGAGGTGATTAACTGATGTACATCTGTGTGTGTGTGTGTCTGTGTGTGTGTGTCTGTGTGTCTGTGTGTGTGTGTGTGTTAACAACCAAAGATGTGACAAATATCATGCCACATAGATCATAACGATAATTACAACATAAGGACGAATTAGCGTCTGGTACGTATGAGAGTACTCCACTATTCGCTAAATATTTTTCTCATCTCCATACTCAGTCTACAGACATATTTATAAATGATGAACAAACGGACGGGTTAGGTTCTGATGATCCTGTCCTGAGATCAAAATTTAGTTATCAAGAAATAGCCTCTGTTATAAAAGAGTTAAAACTTAGGAAAACCCATGACAATGATGTTATTCAAAATCAACATTTACGTTACGAGACAAAATTAACCAATAGCAATAGCAATATACATAGTGTTACATTCCTTGTGATTGAAATGATGTATTAATTGTTTCCATATTAATTGGTGGACGAGAACCTAAAATGACAGGGCAATCGTACAGTTGTTTAAATGTTGCTTGATTTATTTAAACTGTTTGAAAAGATGGGGTAATAGTATTATATATAACTAATCTAATATTGAACAAGGGGGGCTTGAAAAGGGATTGAGTAGTATAATAACATCGTTCAGCCTAAGCAATTATTTTCACTTAAGAACTAGGATCAAGAGTGATTTTTTCTGCTCTCTCCCCGACTTTTCCTAAAACACATACGACATCCAAGGAAAGATTGTACATGTATTAAAATAATCGTACTGACGTATATATAAAAATGTAGTGATGAACAACTCAAAATCTGTACTTTTTGTGCAAAAGAACGTGTTATTCGGCATGGAGGTGTTTTATCAACATTCTTATCAGTGTTTGCATTAATAACCTTCTATAAAAGTTGCAGGAGCAAAAGTCGGGCTACTTGTTGGGTTCACCCAAACTGGAGTAACTAGCCTATGGTATAAAACTGCTAGCAAAGACACCAATCCATTTGAAAAGATGTTTGGTGTATGAAACATATACTCCCCGAAATGGAACTTCACCTTCAAGGTTAATAAATGTTATGTATAGGTTTTTGACAGAAAAGACAAACAATATGTGAGTAGATTTAGTGGGAAATCAGGAATAAAAAAGATTTTACATGAAACCGAACATGTTGGAATCTCTGTTATCTCCAATTTGAGAATGTTTGACAAAATAGATAATGTTTGTACAAAAGGCAGAAAAACAGTTTCTTATCTTGTTCATATTTGTATAAGCATGTTTAGAGCCACTCTTCATAACAAAGGCAGTTTGTGTAAAAAAAGGGTGACACCGTTAAGCCTTTATGGCTCTGAAGTTAGGTCGAATAACATATACATCGACTTATGGAAAGATCGATGTATTTCAGCATAATTCCACCAATGTTTTTAAAGCACGCGATCAGGAATGAGTGAACGTTTACTGGAAATAAAGATAATTTTATCGGACAATGATGAAAAGATGGAAAAACACTTTCGTCTAACTGTGTCATCTTCCAGAAAATGTAAAGGTATTTATATTCAGATCATGTATATGTCTTTCAAATAATTATATTACAGAAGATAAGTGTTTCATTCCCGATATACGTAAAATTTGTCACAAAAATACTATTTGTGAATTTATTGAATGCATTTATGTAAATGATATTTCCGGAAAAATACAATAGAAACACGTTAAGAAACATGCAACCCGTTCGTATGAAAACAAGCACTTTAAAAGCTTGTGCCAGATGACATGATCCGCAAAGGATTTAATAATAGTTGATACGTCTATAAAGCTCTCAATTTTATGGCACTTATGTTTGTCATTTCAAAATGCAATTTTTTTTTCAGAGTTATTAGAAGACGGGAAAAAATAATTTGAATATATAAAAGCAAAATGAGCATTCTTAACACACGTTAGGATCTCTGTGTTACCAAACATATTAGGTTGGTTCGCCCATTTAAAGAAAAGGAGGCAATTAAATATTGGTTTGAGACAAATGCTGAAAATTTGAAATGGCTGAATGATTATTGAAAATGATTATTAAAAACTGTACCTTTAGGAAGAGCTTAGAAAGTCTGCACTTCACTCTCAATAGACCACAGTGGAAATTATGATGTGGACAAGGAATGTATTTGAAAGGTTGTGAGGCATATCGTGAAATTTTTTGAAATTGTAGAAAAGATGCTAGTCGACTAATGTTAGGTTTCAATGGGAACACAAACAACTGTTTGATAGGTGGTTTACATATGATAAATTTGACAAAGATTATGACAAAATAATACAACTCATACTGATAGAAAAGTTCAATAATTGTTTCCACAGTGATGTCACAAACTACCGTGATGGGAACAAGGATGAAGCTTTAGAGAATATAACTAGTACATATACTGACAATTTTATAACTCACAAAGTTTCACTTGTCAATATATCTTCATTACAGCAGGTTTTTGTTAAAAGCATTTCAGTTTGACTCGAGTACTTCCAAACCTCTAACTGACACAACTGATAGGAATCAAACTTCTGGAACGGCTGATCAGAAATCCGTATCACTTCCTACGTGTACTTATTGTAAGAAAAAAACGGAACGATATTTATAATTGCTAAAGTTTGTAATTAAGTCCTCAGAAAAAAGACAGAGCTGTTCCAATTGGTCATGTTTATAAAAGGTGAAGATCACGATTATGTACTGAAAGCAATAACTATATCATGGAAAGCAATGTGTACACGTACTTTAGACTTAATATCGTTACATCTGGTGATATTTATGAGTGAGGTGTTAATGAAGGTTGCATACGCTTCTACAACCATATTATCAGTTATTTTGGCCTCACAATAAATGTGTATGCTAAACGAAGCTTTGTAAATCAACCTAGTTTATCGTCATCCTACCCAGCTTTCCTTCGTTTCATCACCAAGCCAACTAGTTTCTTAATTTAGGTCAAGAGCTATACAAATATTTTAAAGATAGTTCTTTTTCACAAGAACAGAGCAATATCAATGTCTTGTCATTATATGTCCGTACATTATGTTTGGAAAGGTATTTTTAAATTTTGCAAGGAAAGTTTCATTTACGTTAACACAGGTTACGACTGTCACACTTAATGAGTCCTAACTTGAAAATCTAAATACGCTAATTTTAGTGACTTCATTTATGTTACTTAAATTATCACAACATACTTATCTAAAACCATTGATAAAACATAACCAAATTATATACCAAATGAGCAAACTTATATGGATAACTGCATGAAAAATGCATAGATCTACACATGTAATGATATTATATTCTTCTGTTCGGACAATCCGTTCTCAGATGCAAAGTTAATCTGTCTGTCCATTCCCGCAACCAATATTGGCATACTTTCTATTGTAACCATGACATTGGCAACGAATGAAACTCCATGGAAAGTGGTCAGCAAGCCATCCTTGACATCTAGGACACTGAAACAAAAACAGTAAAGCGAAATGACCATTTATAATACAAGGGCATTTTGGTTCTCATATCGCGCACATTGCATATCACTATATATTTATTTAATGACCTCAACCACCTCAACCAGGATTATAAATTGCATTTATCCACCCATCTGTTATACATATTCTATTACACACACACACACAACTTTCTCATAGTAAATTCTGCTCAAAATAGTTTATTTGTTCGCCTAACACAGAAGTCAAGTTCATGGATAACGAAATGTGAAAATTGCAGCCATCACATGAAATGTGAAACTTACAGCGATCACACGGAATGTATCATATGTTGTCAGCTTTTGAAAAATATATACTCATGGTAACACCCATGAGATGAGTTATTTCAAATATTGAACAAAAGTCAATATAACGATACATTCCAAACTGTATTATACTCTGTCCTGTCGGTACATATGTGGTGCTTCTTATATTTTCCTAATGGTATATAATCCATCAGATAAACGTTTTGTCACTGCTTATACATTCATAATGTTATTACTTTTTGCACATCACTTACACTTGTATCAAATATTATATATTCCAAATAGTATAATATTCATCAGACCCATGTGTATCTCTTCCTATATGTTCGTCATAGTATTATACTCTGTGCATCAGATACAAGTGTATAACTTAAACATTATTCATGGCACGATACTGTGTCCCTCAAATACACGTATATCACTTCCGAAACATTTCTAATAGTATTACACTCTGTCCATCTGTTACATGTGTAACAATTATTATACATTCCTAACAGTGTTATACTCTGCTGATGAGAAAAAGTTGTAACACTTGTTATACCTTCTTCACAATATTATAATTTGACCCATCTAAACACGTGTGACTGTTTATACGTTCCTAATAATATATAATGCTCTGTCCATTAGATGCACGTACAATACATTTTGTACTTTCATCCTAGTATCATACTCTGCCATCATATATATATATATATATATATATATATATATATATATATATATATATATATATATATATATATATATATATATATGTCTACACTTCTTATACATTCTTCACAATATTATACCCTTCGAACCAGATGCATGTTTGACACTCCTTATACATTACTCATGTGTTATGCCTTTCAAAATGGACACATCTTACACATCCCAATATAATATGTCCATCAGATGCAGCACGTCGTATACATTCCGTATAGTATTATACTCCTTAAATCAGTTACACATGTAACAAATGTTATAGTCAGATAAACGTGATATCGATTCTTATAATATTATTATAGTATGTCCATCAGATACACGAGTATGACTTGTTATACATTCCTAATAGCAGTATACCCTGCTGGTCAGATACACGTGTAACACTTATACATCCCTCGTAGTACCTTACTTTGCCTATCAGATACGCGTGGAGCATTGCTTATACATTCATGATAGTATTATTCACTAAAATAAAATAAAACATCAGATTCACGTGTAACACTTTGTATACATTCCTCAGTATTATACTCAGTCCATCGCATACGTACACGTGTAACACTTCATCATAATCATAATGTTATAAGCCAGTATACATATGTAATCGAAGCATGTTAAAACTTTACATCTTGTAGTTTGAAGAGAGATTAAGGCAACCACCTGGGAAATTTCATTTTAAATCTTACAACAAATTGTTTGTTGTGCGGCTTTTATTTACGACGTTGGATAATACAAATTTAAAACAAGACAAATGACCAAAACATATTAAAATACCAGACTGGACTACATTCAATTCCCGCAAGATTACCTCATTGCCATGACCAACCCGATGTGTTACTATCGTATCAAAATAGTTTTGATTTTCGACTATCGTTCTACGCAGATTTTTTAAAGCTTACTTAAAACTGAACATTTGTGATATATTTATTTGTACATACATATTTATATTTATCATCGACACCATGATATTAAATAATGGAGTAACCATCATGGAAAGTAAACAATAACTACACATAGTGTTTGAACTGAGCAAATGGAACACATATTATCTTCATAACTGTACATTACACTCAGTTCTACATCAGTATTTGAAATATGCAACAATACTTTTCACCACGTAATGAAGGAAGCACGCATTAATTTGCTTTTGCTAACTAATAATCAACCAACCTAAACCTTTGGAGATTGCCGTTGTATCCACAGCAATAAAGAAACGTATGAAACTGCACATCCCGAAACATCCGCTTGATCTATGGAATTAAAATTAGGTGAAGATTGGTATATCATATTTTTGTAACTATGAGCATATATAAAATATTCCTCATTCATGTTTTCAGTAATTTTCTGCAATCTATTTACCTTTATAGTATTCCTTTGAAAGGTAAAACCAAAAAGATGTTGAACTTTGATGTTACAACGTAAGTATTCATTATTAAACAAAACAAAACCTAAACAAATATGGAACAAAGAAAGACATTAAGTAAGACACTACTAGGAACAAATTATGCATTTTTGCTCCAATTCTCTACATTATAGCTATTGGACATGCAGGTCATGTTTACACAACATTCCGTGACGGTAAATGATAATTAATTTCCAAACGCTATTTTCAAAATTGTATCCAGAGGAGCATTATTTTAGAATAGGCTATGGACTGGATTTTTCTTGTAAATATCTGGATAAATCCATCATCCTGCATGATTCCTGTTTATTAAAAAATAAATGGGAAACATTACAAACAAATTCATATTCAGACACAAGAATAGCACACATTAAATAATTCATTAGTTTTATTCGCTATGGAAATGATGATATCATCCAGCGTAGCGTAGCGTAATAGGTCGTACCGCTCCGGTGGCCTAGCGGTTAGAGCGTCCGCCTCGGAAGCGGGAGGTCGTGGGTTCGATCCCCGGCCGAGTCATACCAAAGACTTACAAAAATGGCACTAACAGCTGCCTCGCTTGGGAGGTTAGTTTTAGGACTGGTCGGCCTGGTGTCAGGATAATGTGACTGGGATGGACATCATGCTACATGTCTGCGGCATGATGCCCCAGTGTTAGACATCACTATAAACTGCCACACTGCAGACATCGTAGCAATATGACTGAAAATTTTTTAAAGCTACGTTAAAAATCCAAATCACATCACATCACGTAATATGTCATTAATATTTGTATCTTATGTGAACTGGATATCGCAAAACGTATTATTAGGGTGTAAAAATATGTTATTATCAGTAAATGTAGATTGAGAACACTGTCCCAACATGTATTTAATATTACGTAGAAATATGCAACCACTTTCAATAATTTTAGGTCGACCAGAATATATTTTATGTGGTCCCAAAATTCACAAATAAACTAAGAGTGTGTATTGAGATATTTTTTTCATTCGGTAATTCTACAAAGGAAAATAGATAGAAAGGACTAGACAAAGACAAGCTGAACTGAATCATGGAAACCTCTTATCCTGATAATACGTGTCTAGATGGCGATAGGCAACATTGTACAAGTAAAACGATACACATATGCATCACACATGCGTCAATGGTTGAGCATTTAATTGTTCCGTAAGTGAATCATATGTTCCTTGTAAAATAAATTACACATGTCCTGTCTTTCAAATTCCCTTAAATACATTTTTGGTCTTTCAAAACTTATTGATACTCAGTAACTGGCAAGACTTAGACTGCGAAGCTACAGCAGCTTAAAGGTAGCCGACGAGACTTAAACCCTCGGTGAGATAGGGATTGTCACTCATTGCAAATGAAGACTGGACCCGGCCGACTGCGCGGAGGAAACACCAGTTGGATAACGGTCAGGAATGCGGGCCCAGCAAAACGTTGTGAAGCGCTAAGAGCACGGCACGGCAAGCGTTCAGGGCATGGCAAGACACGTATGACGACGTGGTCATCCACTGCATCCATTTTCCATTCCAGCCGTCTTGACAACGTCTTGTCACTGGAGAAATTGGAGCCTGGACGAGAGAGAGATGATGACGCAGCGCAACTCCCCTCACGTTTATCACGCTCAAGTCATTCATGTCATCGTTATCACCCGTGTCCATGTCATGCGGCGATGTTCGAGCTGCGATGAAGCAGGTGTGGATGCAATTGCAGCCGTATTGACGGATCAGTATGCAGGCGGCTCAGGTCCTTAGGTCGTCTTCCATTAAATTTGAAGCAGAAATGGATCTAGTCAGCCGTCTGAACGACTAAGCAGACCTCTTTAGAATAGCGATGCTTGCCTCCATAGTCTAAGAAAAAGGCTAAAACAAGGTGCCCTAAAAATAGCCTGCTTCAACTACCTCGACCAGTTTAACGCGACAGGAGTGAAACCTGAAGTATTCCACTAACTCTTGGTGCATGGAACATACTTACCCTACTGGATCAAGCAGAAGCTGACAGAGCGGCGAGAAGAACTGCCCTGATTGCATGGGAATTTGCTCCCAATATATATAGCAGCCCTGAGTGAAACTCGCTTGGCTGACAAGGGCGATTTAAACGAACCTGAAAATGGATGCACCATTTTCTGGTATTGACATATCACTGATGAACGTTGTGAGTCTGGAGTTGGTTCCGTGGTCAAGTCGAGTTTGGTGAATAGGCTCTCCAAAAGGGAATTAATGAGCGACTGATAATGCTGAAGCTCATGTATAGGGGGAAAGCTCCAGAAACATGCTCTATCACAGCTGAGATATACAAGTCTGGTTGGCCTAAGCTAATGGAAAGAATAACATATATGTTCTGTGAGATGTGGAATATGAAACGCATAACCCAGGAATTCAAAGATGCATCCATCATCCACGTTTTCAAATGAAAAGGCAACCGCCAATCCTGCGACAGCCATAGAGGAATCGCTCATCTCTGCATCGCAGGCAAGATCCTCGCCAGGCATTTGCAGTAAACGCTCACAGAGCACCTTGATCATGGTCCACTGCAATAAAATCAGTGTGATCAGAAAGGAGAGAGGCACTATCGACATGATATTTGCTGCCAGGCAGTTGCAAAAAAGGTGTATTGAACAAAATGTCCAGCTATACACCACCTTCGTGGACCTGACAAAGGCATTGGACACTGGCAGCCGGGAGGGCCTTTGGAAGATCATGGTCAAATATGGATGACCAGGTGTTTTGATTTAAATGGTGGGGCCTGTTCATGACGGCATGCTTGCTAGAGACCAGGCACAGTCAAATTGATGTCCGTGCGGCAGCCTTTGCGGCGAAATGCCTGGTGAACACATCTAAGAAACGTGATCTGCGTAAATCCAGGAACGGCAGTTCCGCAACTCACAGTCAGCAACCTGTACATCCATGTCCCTACTGCAGCAGACTCTTCAGGGCCAGTCTATATATTCTTTGATTTATAATATTATTTCTGGGGCGCACACCAGTTATTATGTACTTTTGAGAGAGTGACGTATGTAAGGTGAAGCTGTTTGCATTTAAAACATGCACAATGGAGAGAATGGTAGCTTACCTCTATGCTACAGTAATGTAATGTGGATGATATTTCTTTGGATATCGTACTTTTGGAAATTGTAAATGATTTAAGCACACTGCTAACTAAAATGACTGCTCCCTTGTGCTAAAACACCAGCCTGAATAAGTCTAAAGTACGCTATCCATAGCAGCTATTAAAATAGGGAAAATGAATTTTGCCAGACCAGACAATACTTCTGAATGTGCTATGAATGAATTACCAAATATATAAAATGTAAAATAATGTATCCGCTCTTTTTATAAAATTTACCTCTGAAATTCAGAAAGTGAAAATGACCAAGAAGAGCTAGCACTTTTTTGAAAGGTGCGCATCTGGAGTAAGCCCAAGAAGTATACTCTTTAGCCCATATTACACCCATACGTCAAAATAAAGAGAATTAAAGGTTCTTTGAATTATACCTAAGATATACAAGGTCTTTTTTAAATAGCCAGTATAACCAGTAAGGAAAGCCGGGGAAATTCTTTTTCTTTAAAATTCTAACCCTATGCAAAATACGAAACTGTAGAGCGCCACCTTAAAGCAAATATAAATATGTATGCAATTTTTTAAAACATTTTCATATCATGTATGATGTTCTAAATAAAATGGTACATTCATATTGCTGTTAATCATGAAAATAAGCCACTTATGCTCATTTTGCTCTTGCTTACATAATTTGCCATGATGCATGTTTGTGTGAGTAGTGACCTTAATTATGGGGAAATTATAAGTCTTAGAATATAGGAATAGAGTCAACTTAAATTTAAAACTGTTGCAATTAGTAAAAGAAATACGTAGTGAAAATGTTTATTTTCATTTATTTGCAATGAACTTAAAAAATAAACGATGAGAAAGTTAATTCGCTTCTTCCATATTAAACAATATGCATATATTTTACACTTTGACCTTTGACCTTTATGAACCTGATGTATTCCATCCCTTTTCAAACTGTCTAATTCATTGTTGATATCTCAAAATTAATTCTGGCTAGTTGCATGTTCCTGCCTTTCATCATAAGATTAAAACGTGTCTAAAATCGAGTCCAGTCGCGATGACAAAACCTTGTGTAACAGACCTTTCGAACCTAACTTTGCCCAGAATAATTACTTGAGATTGTACTCGTCCCTGTACGAAGCCACCGGACAGTTAGGAACCAACACCAGTCACGGCATTACGTACGATGATTATGCATTAGGCTATGCTTTGTGGGCGTTAGATTTCACTCCAGACCAAGGAAGCAAGAGAGACATTTCCGTCCTATAAAATCCGGTCTGATTCGTGTGGAAATTCAGTTTGCAACACATCTACTCGCAGAAATTACGATGAACGTCATGCTGTATGCCGAGTTTGACAATACCATAGACATATATTGTTTGGGAGAAGTCATTCTAGACAGTTAAAAGCAATGGAAGACTAATCCATCCTTAAATGTTGGAGAATCTATGGAAATGGTACGGGAAGATACCATGGAAATAGAACCCCAAGAAAAAGACGAAAATTATATAGTGATGCAGTTCAGATGGCCAGAAAAAGAACAACATTTAGTCTCTGTTTCGCCAAACACCTGGCATAAATAATTACGGAATTGATCAAGAAAGATTGCTATGAATGTAAAAACGATCATCCCAGTCACATTCAACACGATAAATGTCTGATGCTGAGTCAAGAAGAAACATTGGACGAGTATCTGGACGAAGCATAGAGTCTCATAACGGACGAAGCCGTGTTGCATCAGTGGTATAAAGACATGCGTGATCATTCCTCTCTCCATTGATGACTCCAGAGATCCATCACATCGAAGCTTTCTTGTCCCAGAGTGCAGATGCGAAACGAAGAAACGGTTACTTGTCAGACAATTTCAAGCAAAATGTCATTTTGAATTTATCACTTAGTATTACCTGTGAAGAAAAAAACCCAAGAAAACAACACAAATAATGGATAACTGAGGACTTTATTACTTTTTGAACCACAGTTCGTACATTGCTTCTTATAATCATGTCGTGTGTGCTAAAGATAAACTTCCTTATGGCAAACCTCAATACCATCAAGCTTACGCTATCAACACGAACGACAGTCATCTCCCAAGAACCCACTGGGTAGCCGTCTACTTTCCTAAACAAGGTTATGTGGAGTATTTCGATAGATATGGATTTCCCTCTTTGGAAGAGGACATCATTGACTTTATGAGAAGCAATGCTCAGACAACACAATTCAATAATGCGAAATTATAAGACACAGATTCCATGGTGTGTGTACAATATTTTGTGTATTTTCTTCATCAACGCAGTCTTGGATATTCGTTAGAACATTTAATGACTTATTTTGATAGTCACTCTTCTAGAAACGATGACAAAGTAGATCGATGGTTTGGTGAAAATTATGGTTATATTTTGTTTTTAGCTAGGAAACGTAGTATAAATCAATGGCCCAATAACCTCCATCAGTGGAAGTATGACTTTAGTTCACAATAGATTGTCATTGTTAAAAAGTTTGTTAGTTTCATCAATTGCGACTAGAGGGATCGTATATTTGCCGAATGAATGTATATGAATGTATGAATACAAGTTATCTGAATAATTATTGTGATTTCGTAAAGTATGTGTTTTATAATATACATTAATGTCAACAAATATGACCGAATATGAATACTAGATTAATCAATCCATGATTACTAATTTTTGTACACGTAATTTTAATACATAACTTTTGTATACGGTTTAATGAGTATCATAGTGGATTATATAACAAACCTTCCTCTTCACATTATTGACGTTGCCGTCTTGCCAGGTAATTAGGTGGAAATTATAATTTTAAGTGTAAAGGTAATGCACAGAACTGGAAGAAAGTTTTAATATTGAATAGTGAAGAACTCGCTTCATGTAGAGCTCTTTCCAAGTGTGACTAGACGCTCCCCATTTCTGGTTGGAGAAGTCGTCTCAACTTCACCTGAAGACGTACCCCCAAAAAGCGTAACTACTAATTTGGAGATGTCGCTACATGGCTGTGATTGCTTTATTTGATCAATTACATGAGATTATACTTCATGGTGATTGATATTTATAAGCAATGTTCTTCAACAACAATAATGAACTGAGTCATGCATACTCGAGGCTGATGTGATGTGATATTGTATTTTTAACGTAGCTTTAACAATCTTTCAGTCGTATCACTACGATGTCTGCATTGTGGCAGTTTATAGTGATGGGGCACTCGGGCATCACGCTGCAGACATGTAGCATGATGTCACATCAAGTCACACTATCCTGACACCAGACCGACCAGTCCTAACACTGAACTCTTAATGCTGAGCGCCAAGCGAGGCAATTGTTAGTACCATTTTGTAAGTCTTTGGTATGGCTCGGCCTAGTGATAACCAAAAGGTAATAATCATCGCCGTACCCTTTATTGCATCTTATATTATATGGCTTCCTAATTTCCCCGTTTGTTTATATTCCGTTCGTCACAAACATACATTTCTTTGCAACTGTTTTCTTAAAACTATTTATTTTAAATGAACCTCAATATATTAATTCGAATATAATATTTGCCTCTTATCATAAGTAATATCGGAATCATATCACCGATAACCCTTTTTAATGGTTAAAATATATGAAGTACTTGGTGATTATCTGACGGCATCACTTAGTCTGTCCATCCTCTAATTTCACTGATGTGCATCAAAATCCCCACCAACCAACTATATCAAATGCTTTTTGAGGGGTAAAAAACATAGAAAGTCCTAATTAACGTTAGCGAGGAAATGCACCGGTTACACTATATTACATACACAATAGCATTGTCTTTCATTCTTCAAAGAGAAAAGGGTATCAAATAGGCACACATGTCCACAAGAATCATCATAATAAATTCAGTTAAAGACGTTCTGGTTCATATTAATGAAAATACATCAAATGACTGTTAATACAACGCCATATATTCGAGACTGCAGGAACACCACGCATTCAATATTGGAATTGTTTTGAAATACCAGCAAACGTCAATTGGTACCTCATACATTTTGACTTGTGATATAGTTTTGAGGACTATTTGTTATTTAATTCAGAATAATGTTAACTATTGTTTGATATTCATTGTTTTATTAGCGAGAAATACATTATTTGTTGATAGTTTGCAAAACATGTTGGTTTTTGCTCTGTCATGTTACTTAATTTAAGATCATATATGCCCAGCAATTCTAAATACTGCAAAGTTCCCAATCCGTGGTCATTAGTAGTTTCTGAAACTGTACTGGGGATGCATCCATACTATTGCGGATCTTGGAATCCATTCTCTGTAGATTATCTTAAGCATTAAAGAACCATCATTTATGCCAAAACTTGCATTTATTGCATTGTATCACGATTGCTAGTAATGAAATTTAATTCAAATTGCCTTTGGATACATTGCAAAAGTAGTGTGGATCTGTTGATGTCTTTATAGACAGGCAATTCGTGATTCTTAAGAAATCAAAGTCGCTATGGGCATTATATCGACATAGCGAATTACAAAGTGCTCATCGATAGTTATTGGACTAAAACATTAATTTGGAATTAAGGTGAATTCAGTAAAAGATATGTTGGATTATATTATTGCAATAAATCAAAAGACTGTTAATGTGTTGCCACATTTCTAGCTGTTGGCACATTAAGACATTCGAAACTACAGGAACATCAACACATTCAATGTTGGATTTTATTTAGAACACCAACATAATTCAGTTTGAACCTCATTCATTTGGACTTGTGATATAACTGTTAGGACTATTTGTTACATACTTCACAATACTGTGAGCTGTTCTTAAATTTTAATTCTATATTTTCGTCAAAACATAGTTATTGAATTTGTACAAAATATGTTGGTTGTCGCTCTGTTCTGTTAATCAATTTAAGAGCATGTGTACGTAGCAACTATAAATTCTGCAAAAGTTCCTAATCCGTTGTAATAAGTATTTTCTGAAACTTTATTGGGATAAATCCAAACTCTCGCGGAGCATGGAATTCATTTTCTGCAGACTATCTAAAATATTAAGGAACCAGCAATGTTATTAGGAATTGCATTAATGCATTTTATCATGTTTTCTGATAATGGAGTTTGATTCAAATTGGTTTTGATTACATTACAAAGGTAATGTGGAACTCTTGGTGTCTTTTTAAACACGTATTCCTTACTTCTTAATATATTAAATCGCCATGCGCATCATATCTACATAGCCAACTACTTTCTCACTATTATGAATTAATGTAAATATTGAATGTGTTATCTGATCATGATGCTCTAACTTTGATTCTGAATGCATATTTACACTGGTTTATCTTGTATTATATATATATATATATATATATATATATATATATATATATATATATATATATATATATATATATATATATATATATATACACAACTTTTACACGTGACGTAACCTGTTTCGCAGACAATGCAATCACGTGATGTTGGAAACTTTTTATCTGTGATATTCCGTAGATTTTCTATTATAGCGTTCATAGCATATTAAATGAACCAAATTATCCAAATTTTGATATGAATCTATCTGTATATATTTCTGTTTACTAAACACGCATCAATGAGTTTAGTTGCCCCTGAAAACTGTCTTGCTTTTGTCTGTTTTGAAATGATTTGTACAGCGATTACTTTGGCATAAACATGTTGTATATTCACAAATGTATGATTATGATGATAA